>OY987243.1:32509365-32654803 GCA_963920765.1 Ulota crispa | reverse complement strand
ATGGGGATTGTTGAAGCAGCTATTTCATGTGCTATCCATGGTGCAACTAAAAAAAATTGAAGATGGTGATGGGAAATTCAATCCGTGCTATACATGACTTGGTAAAAAATGAGATTTAACAACTGAAAAAGAAAATCATGAAAATAAGTTGTAAGATTTTTAAGATAATTTATTAAACTTAAAGGGCGTAATTTTTTTTACACGAGCTCTTGGTATCTTTTCAATTTAACAAAGTAACATTTGAATTTTTTGTATCATGACCATCAAAGAGATGATTACTATATCTAAAATAAGAGACTTATAAACAAAAAATTGGACCTCTGTTTGAGACCTCTTTATAAACTTGTAGGAGTGAATCTTAAAAACAAAAATGCATATTTTGCGCTTCATTAATTAATCTTTTACTTATCTCCTACTTAACATGAGGCCTTTAATTTCACAGATCAATTCACAAATTCCAAAATTTACCACGTGTGAGAAATAAACATTTACTGTATTTACCTAAACTTTTAAAAACTGCCTTTATTGATGTCTATTTTCATATATTCTTATTTTTAATATGCATTTGCATTGAATGAAAATGTCTTTTTAGCCCATAAATCATCTAAGCTCTAGAAATTTACTATCATCAAATTAAGTCACTTTGAATTCCAAATTCTAAAATAAACTTAGATGATTTGTAATTCACCTTAATATTAAAATTTGTATATTCAATGACAACAAATAAATTATTAGTAAAGAGTACTGCAGTATATGAAAAACAGAACAAAATTTAACTATAACAACTTCATGGAGTGTATTTTATTAACAAACAAAAAATTTGAATAATGTATTCTGTAGAAAAATATAAAAATATAACAACTATATCATACGTCTATTTTTAATCCATAGCAAACATTTTTTTCATTGATGTGGAGGATTACATTCAAAAAATTGCTTCACCAGTGCCATTGCATTTGCAATAGAACAACAACCTCAACAAAAGCTTGAGAGGTTTCTTTATTAGCCTCTATCTTCTTTTCTTCAATCTCTATACGCTCCTTAATTATGTTGTGAGGCCTTTCTATTTTGAATTTTATCTTGAATGCTATGTAGAGGTTTTGCCTAGAGCTTCTACAAGCTTCTTGTTGTTTGAGAAAAGTACATTTCCAAAGCTTATGTAAACCAAAATAATATTCTCCTTCTCTTTGCCATATTATGTTAAGTCAATGTTTTTCACTATTTGCATTGCCAGCATCAAGTTCTACTGCATTAACCCTTGAGCGCTCGGAGTTGTTTTAGGGTTTAGGAGAAAATGAGGGGGTTTAATGTCACCAGAGCTTGAAAATTTACATTCAAAAAAAGTGACCGTATGATTTGAAAAAGGACTACCTTCTTTGCTGATGACACCAGCCACAACTATTTTCACCGTACAAATTAAGAGAAAAAGTGAGATCAAGTTGTGATCCTTTACAACATGATCATGTTGCTAGGGCATTTAAGGGTTAAGTTCTCTTCACCTTGAACTTGAACACATGATAGATTATTATTTACTACAAAGTATTTTTTTTAAATAAATATTTTACAATCTTCAATAAAAATACTTTAATATGAATTGGAAAAAACCATGGTTGTTATTTTGGGCAAGTTTTGGTTTAAAGGATAGGACATGCAAGCAAGCAATCTAGATTGCATGCATGAGTGGATTGGTCTAATTTTACGTTTTAATATTTTCAATTTAAAAAAGTTAAAAGTAATTATTGTGTTTAATTTTTACTGTGAGTCATCACTTTTGATGTGATGACATGATTGTTCATGTTAAGGTAGTCAGTTTTAAAAGTGATCCGATTGATTTTAGTTACAGTATGTACTCACGCTATGGATTCCAAAAGGAGGTTGCTTTTAAAACACGGGTCGGTTTAAGAGCAGACTACCTTAGAATCAAAACGCAAATGCAAAGTTGTGTTTGTGCCTTGACAGCTTGCATTTTTGCCTTGACAAAAACAAAGCAAAACAAAAAAACCGCTCTTTAAAAAAAATCTCAAACAATTAGGTACTTGTTTTTTCTTTTAAATGCTGTGTTTTTTTAACAAGATCTTATGCAAGTGTCATGTATGGGTCAAAATACTCATTATTCTTAGATAGTTCTGTTTTCTAAGAACTATTAAAGGTACATCTCATATCAGTGTCTATAGCTTTTGTTATCAAAAATTTGCAAGGCAAAAATATATAGTGTATAGCAATCCATTCTCTATAGAAATACAACTTGACTTTAGGTAAATATTTTGTTCAAAAAAAATTTTCAGGTGTGGTTCAAGTAAACCTCAATCAACAAACAATGAAGTAGTCTCAACAATTGAAAACCTTTGTTTATCCATTGCACTCAAAAAATTCTAAATCATAGTTGGAAATAAAATATTTGAGGAAAGTGGTGTCTATCTTCAAACACCATATTCTCCTAGAAACTATGGGCTTGACATGTGCCCATCTCAAAAATAAATCACAAATGTGATGTTAGTGAGGATACACAAAGTGTTTTCTACCCAATAATGCATGTTATAGTCTTCACAAGGAAAATATTAGACAAAGAAGATGACTATTAAAAACATCTAGCCTTTGTCACTGCACATCCTATGTAGCATTAGTTTGGGTCAATGCCATGCTAAAAATCATTTCCTATCCAATGTTTAGAGTGCTCAAGGCAAAAAAACAAAACACTTTAAGAGTGATTTTGTTAAATTCGGAAAAAAGATACATTTTGAGACTTCTAGATTTTGCAATTTTGAGAGTATTTGGGCAATCTAAAGTGAGTTTTATGAAAATTCCTTGAAGATTCTACATCATTGATGTAAGATCTTGAAGGAATTATCATAAAATTCATTCTAAATCTTCAAAATACTTTCAAAAACACAAAACTCAAAAGTCCCAAAAACTGCATAATTATCTTAATTATTGGCTCTCCTTTGTTAATCAAAGCTTATTAGGTTAATTGATTCCATGGCTAGTCATACCTAAAGTGAAGTACTCTTAGAAAATATGAGCTCAAAACTATTAGAGCTCTTTTCACTTATAGTGTACTAAATATGGCATCTCATGAGATAAAAATTGCATCCTATATGATTGCTACAAATAACTAAACCATGAGTCATTTATCACTAAATGACTATATTATGACTGGTCTCATTTGGTTGCAATTTAGTCATTCTTTAGTTGTTCAGTAGTCTATGTCATAGGTTTCTACTGACAGAATCAAACTATCATGTGCAACATGTCTTGATCTCAGTAATTTCTTTATAAAATCCACATTTGTTATTAAAACGTCAATCCACATTTAATAACGGATAAATGACAACATGGTTCTCATTTAGTCATGTATTAGTAATGGATAAGTGGGCACATCATTCTCATTTAGTCATGTGTCAATATTGGATAAGTGACCACATAGTTTTCATTAGTCATGTATTAGTTGTTTGTTGGATTTGAATCAAGGTGCCACAGTGCTCCAACAAGCACATACATTCATTTTGTAGTGCTTGGTTAGCCATTTTCTAATTGTATTACATTGTTTGGATTTAGGAAATAGTAAGTTTATGCTAAACTAACATAGTCATTTGCACATTCCACTTAGTCATACTTTAGTTGTTCTTAAGTTGATTACTGTTTGGTTTTGGGCGTTTAGGATTTGGGGTAACTGCTTGTTGTGTAGAAATAATGCAGTTTACTTGTAATGGTAGCAGGTAGTTCTATATTAGTCACCTTACAGTTGTCATTTTTAGTTCAAATGTTGGTGGTTTAATTATTATAAAGCAATCTCAACCCAGTCACTATAGAGTGAAGTTGAAGCAAACTTGAAGTGACTAAGCAAACTTGATCTGTCGACACATTTGTCATATAGTCACATGAGATTTGGGGTTCACAATGTAGTAACTCCTTAAACAAAATACAATCACCAAACTATTCACACAAGCATACAAAATTTAGTCACAAACTAGTCACCAACTAGTCACCAACCATTCACAAAAGCACACAAAATTTAGTCACAAACTAGAGTCACAAACTAGTCACAAATGCAGACACCATTTAGACATAACAGCATTACAATGTAGTATAATCACACAATCAAATTAAGGTTATATTACAGTCACAATACAATCATTATGCATTCCCTATGAAGTCTCATTATAGTCACGATACAATCACAATTCAGTTGCAATATAGTTAAGGAGCAGTTGCCATGTAATCACGATCCGGTCGATTCACTGTTGCTATTCAATCATAATTCAATGCAGACTCTATGTAAAATTTAGATATATGGTTCAAGGTTTTCAAAACCTCAAAGTGTATCCACTATTTATTTAGCACTTACAAACTATCCCACACATTGCTTTCTAAACCCGGTCAACATTGTTTGCACACCTCTGCAATTTTAGCAATTTCATAGAAACAATGAAAGCACAACCTAAAAATGAGTTACAATGTTGTAGCGTGCAAAGCTAACAAACCTTGACAAGTGCGCAAAGCAAACAAATGTGTAAAGAACATAGAGCCAACAAAACCAAAGAAGTGCACGGAGGCAACCGGGGAGCCAACAAACTTTGACAAGTGTACAAAGCAAACAAACTTGAAAAAGCGCGGAGCAAGCAAACCTAAGAAAAGTGAGGAGCAAACAAACCTGAGAAGAGCGCAAAGCCAACAAACCTTGACAAGTGCACAGAGTCAACAAATTCTCTAAAGAGCACAAAGGCAACAAATCAAGTCTACAAAGCTAAACCCTAAACTTAAAGGTGGCGGCCGCATCTTCATCTTACAAACTACCAACCATAAATTCAATAAAGGGTCCAAACTAACTCTAAAACTACAACTTGATTTTTGAGGTGATTGCTGTTAAAACTTAGATATTATTCATTTTTGGCAAATTTAACATCAACCATGTATTTAAAACATTAATTTTGCATCAAAATGAACTATTTACATGCTAAAACTATTGTAAAGCATTAGAGTTATTTTTTTGCAAATTTTAAAGTTTTAACTTCTAATATTTGAATGAGTTTTTTTTAATGATTTCTTTTTTAATATTGTTTGACTTCTATCTTTAAAAAAATAATCAAAATTGTGATTATATATATATATATATATATATATATATATATATATATATATATATATATATATATATATATATATGTATATGTATATTAATGAAATATTATTTTTTGAGCTTTCAAAGAGCTTTAATTTTAGCTTTTAAATTGTTAATTATTATCATAATAATCATAATAACAATAATAATAGTAATAATAATTACAATAACATTAATGACAATAATTTATTGAATGTATGACTCAAATACAACTAATATACAACTAGCACATGCTTGGAGAAGATTATAGTGACCTAACTACAACTCTTGTAAAATTAAAATACAACTAAACTCCTAAACGTACAATTTAATGAGCTAACCAAACTACACCTTTTTCAAATAGTTGGTTGGAATTAGAATAGGTAGAGCAAGATCTTTCTTGTTTTGAAAGCCACAATATGTGAGCCCAAAAAGAAAATTGCACCGTAAATCCCAAATTAATTTGTTCAAATTATATTATAATAATAATAATAGAAGAAAAGAAAGCCCATGAACTTCTAAGTGACAACAAATGCATGACTATGAATTGGGTTCTTCCATAGTCGTCTTATAGTCATTATGTAGTCATTTAACTAATGTGGTGACATATTGTCTATGACCACTTTTCTTTAACTCCCATTAAATCCTAAACCCCTAAAACCTTAAATCCTAAATCCTAGATCATTCCTTGCTCCTCACCCATGACCTACGAAATAGGATCAAATCATAATAAAGAAATCAATGTGATAGAAAGAACAATATTAACTCAGCATGAGAGGTAACACCATGTAGAAGCCATTTATTAGTCTTTAATTAGTTGCACATAAAATCACATGAAAGTCATTTATTAGTCATGGATTAGTTGCACAGTACCTAGCGATGTCCAACCCCTAGACCATTTATTCCCCTAACTACTTAAATAGCCTACCTACCCTAAACCAATTTAATTACAAAAGTCATATTCTAGTAGTAGATTAGTAGTGTCATAGAATGTGCTAAACAACTAAAAAATGACTCCTACAGATTGCATTCACATAGTCTCAAGAATACAAGAAAGAGCTAAAAATAATGCTACTGGGTAGTCCCAAATTTTTGAGAGAAAACCATGAAAGAGATGTTTCTGCATGAAAATGATGTGGAATGAAAGTTGTAACTCTTTAGTAGTTCATTAGTAACACCTTAGTAGTACTATAAACTCATGTTTTGGGCATACAACTAAACCACAACCCCAGCTAAAAGATGTCAGACACAACAACAACCTCATCCACTTATGGATGTGAATGTACTTATGAATTTAGGAGAATACGATTATGTGGAGAATTTTAGATGAACCGTTCAAAAGAATGACTAAAGAACAACTATCTCAATGTCAGTCATTTTTTAGTCACATCATAATCGATTTACAATCATTTAGGACACCCAATCATAAAACATGCGGTCATATAGGACATTGTTTTTTACCTGTGTCAAATGGCTTGAGAACAATAATTACTCCATATAGTTAGTAGGTATTATTTATTTTAAAACCCACCTAGTTTGATTGGATGTGATTTCTAGAATGAATTCAAAAAAATTGTGGCAAATTTAACTCTTCTTTGAGGGATTAAAACTAAAAAAAACTAACAGTTTGCTACATCCCTATTTTTATAAACTAGTTCCTCTAGCAAAAAAACAGATGCTTGTTACATGTATTATAACTAGTATTTAGTTTAGGAAAAGAAAAAGAAAAGAAGAAGCTTGGGTTTGCATTTTGATTGTTTATATGTGCCTTTTATCACTTATATCTGTGCCCTTACTGCTTGGGTTGACATTTTGACCTAGAAAAAAAAGAAAAAAATGATTTGAATTTGCATCAAGTTGCTTGCATATGCGCACTAACCATGCCTTTGTGCCCATATACCTAAGTTTGGGCATAGCCTCTATGTTAGCATGTGTGTTATCAATGTATTCAAGTTAATTTCATGTTTTTTCCTTTACTATAATCTAAAACCAACTATGAGTTAACTACATTGAAAGGACAAGAGCTCAATTGGGCATACATGGCAAATAGGTAGGTCGTTGAGAATATTTGTCCAATGTGGCAATCATGGAAAAAAGAAACCAGAATTTGAAGTTTCAAACAATACAATAAAGACTTCATACTAAATCAAATTGCACAAAAAGAAGAAACTAAATCAAAAGTGCAAGAATACAAAATATTCAAAAAAAATGTGGAGTTCATGTACCAAATGCAATGTTGATGTTTGAGGTATCTATCAAATTATTAGGTTGCACATCACAAAATGCTCTTGGCAACCATGACATCAATTGATCAAATTTTTCTTTTTCATGATATTCTTCAATTTAGACATTCATTTAACATTACTCTCAAAGAATATCCAAAAAGATGTCTCCTACAAGGCACATTTCTTTTGTATTTTTATTTTTTTTGAAATCAACCCTCACTTGATTTCACTTATCATTATATTGATTAGGATTTCTATTAATTCCTAATTCAAAACACTTTTTAGAATAGCTTTCCCACCTTTTGCTGCTTGTTCAAAGGAGCAAATGCTAAGTAGCATTATTAAATCTTAGACTTTCTAATTACTATTGGTAATTAAGTTGTACAAAGAACCATTATTCCATGACCCAGTAAGAAAGGCACAACTAGAATGCACACCTTAAATATATCCTTCTTCAACCTCTTCTTCTTGACTTTGAGTATTCATATCAAATGCTTGAACTCCAGCTTAACCCAATCTCATGAATAGCATTTGAACTTATTGATTCTACATTATACTTTATTGATATTGAAAACAAAATTATTATGGTATCAATCATAAATCAAGTGTTAGTAGTTTTAAAAACAAGGCCTAGTATTTTGAAATAAACTACGAGATATTAAATTGAAAATAAATAAATGTTATTTTTTTCATTTGCGAATGTTCAAAATAATTTGTACAAGCACAAAATAACCAAAATACATTCAAAAATGAGCTAAAGATTTATAAACTTTAAATCAATGCAAGAAATACACATCAATGAATATATGGTTTATGCCTTTTCTCCTGGGATTTCTATCCAAATCCTCTCTTTTCCAAAAACATAAAGCAAAAAAGTATAAGTAATTAAAATACAGCAAAAGTTCCAAAGTGAAAATTTTCAAATATTATAAAATTCTAATTTAATAAAGTGTTTGTAAATATATATATTTTTATAAATGAAAACATATTTCACAAATATAATGTGTCATATTTATGAGTATATTCTATAAATTTACTATTTGAAAATTTAATTTAGTGCAATTTTTTAGCCATGACAACGGCTTTGAACTTATCTTATTTTGCTTATTGTTATTATTAAGTAAATTTAATTAAAATATATATCAAGTATTTCCCTTTTTTATTTTAATAAAAATGAATACTTTTCATTTATCTTCATGTGTACATTACTACAATTAAGTTACATTTTGTTTTATAAAAAATATAAACTACAAGCCTATAAAAACAAGGAGAAATTACAAAGAGGGGCACAAAACAATAGATATTATAAATAAGGGCACAGCTTCAAAAAAAATTATAAATAGGGGCACAATCTCAAAATAATTACAAATAGGGGCATAATTTCAAAATGATTTGTAAATTATAGTGATTTTTTTTGGTTTCGACATTGATTGATTTAGATATATCACATTAAATATTAGTATACTTTCAAAAAACTTAAAGGCCTCTCCAAATCTAGCCTAAAACAAAGAAATTTTAGTAAAGGGGATGACAATTTTTGGATAGGTCTCTAAATTTGTTGAAAGTTAGCTAATATTTAATATGATGTATCCAATCAACCAACGTACAAATCAATAAAATCACAGGAATTTACAAATTGTTTTGAAACTGTGCCCCTATTTTCAAAATTTTAGTTTTCATGTCCCTATTTTTAAATTCCCCTAAAAACAAACTGTACTATCTATATTTTAAAGATCCCAATTGAAAATATAAAGTAATGACATTTTTGAAAAAATCTTACACGATATAAAAATGTAAGTAGTTTGTCATTTTCAATATAATTATTTTTGAGTTTTTCTTCACATATTTAACAGTTGCATGTTCACATAAAATAACTTTAAAATGGATTTACTAAATTTGTGGTTTAGCACATTTGTGTCTCTTGCCATTGCCATTGCTGTTTTACAAAATAACAATGATTTGTTACTTTCAATTGAGAGAGCTCCACAATAGGAGAAGGAATCTTTGGCTTCTTAGTTTTGGGCATCTCTATTTAATGCATTGCTTTCTATTATAGAAAAGGAAAATATGACATATTTTTTAACTGATTCTAGATTGCAATCAAAAGACATAGTTGGTGTTTAATAGAGACCTTGATATACAAAACTAAGATCCTTGCATCGATGGGTCATTTACTTTGAATAAGTAATGCATAATGATCTTGGAAGATTTTGAAAAATATTTAGGATTTTGACGCATAACTGTTTATGTGAGTTGTTAAGTAATGATATGCATCGCAATCCACCTTTAACATTGCAAAGTATTCAAGGTTAAAATTTGAATGTGGAAAAATAAATAGCCATGTCACTATGTAAATTGGCTATCTATGACTCTTTATTTAGCATATTTGAATTGTTTAAAAAATTTATATTGACAATTTCTAAAATTGTGAAGAGGTTTGTAGCAAAAATTCTTTTATGGACTCAACATCACTTGCACTTGCCTACCACAAACAAGTTAGACATAGTGAAAAAGAAATTCAAAAATTATGGGACATACTATTAGTTTGTGATGCTATTGATTGCAATCATGTAGAAGTTGAATTGCCAAATATTTCTAAATCCATAAATTTTTATGATAAAGATTGTAATATGTAGTATAGGAGATTGTTGATTTAGAGATGCATTTTTTGGATGTATTTGCTAAACTTCTAGATGTAGTGCATGATTTTCAAGTTATGAAGAATTTAGAGTTTTACAAAGCAGAGGAGGAAAGTCAACAATTTGATAGACAAAAGCAAATATTTGAAGGCACATGGATTCTTGAGCTCATTGTAGGAGATGCTAGATACACTCATTCTAAATGGATGTTGGTTTTTCTTCTAAGACAAAATCTGCAAGACATATACAAAGTTACGATCACAAAAAAAATGGTACTTGCATCATAATTGAACATGCTTTTGGAAGGTTAAAGGGTATGTAAAGGTTTTTATATTGGCCCTTGTGGAATTGGATTAAGGCTATATATAGTGCCTAAGCTTGTCTATATTTATTGTATTCTGCACAATATTATCTTAAAACACTATAAAATTGTTGATGAAGATTTTTTTTCCTAGCCATCATGATGAAGATAGGCATAAACAAATATTTGGAGAAAACATGACAAGTAATGCACAACTAATAAGAGAATCTATTGTTGCACACTTAGCTATTGTTGAAAACTTAACTATTGTTGAAGCTTGCACAAATGGACCACACTATTTGTCTACAGACAAGGTTAATAAGTATAGAACTCTATTTTCGCAATTGCAACAAATGATTATAGTGTTTAAAATTTCTCACTCATGTGTTCATTTTTCAATTTGAAATGAAATATGCATGTTTAAAGTGATTAATAAATTTCTCTTTCAAATTTCAAAATAAAAATTTCAACATTGTCTAGAATTATGTGCAATTTTATGATGATTATTTATAATTGTGTAAAAATTTGATCTTTATGAATGTCTTGTTTACGCAATATGAAATGAAAACTCCAAAGAATGAAAACTATTATCATTGTAATAGTTTGATAAAGAGACACATAGTGAGAGAACAACTACACTAGTGTGGTCATATTGAAGTTTCTAACACATTTTTAATATTCTATGTTGATCTTTTTCCAAATCCCTTGATGCTAGCATCAATTTTTATCAATACAATACTTTTTTTTCAAGCGGAGAAGACATTTTGGTAATATTCAACATAAGTTAATACAAATTAATGAAGGGATATTTACTTAAGAAGCAAAATTAGAGCAGACATTTAAAAGCGTTTAAAAGCAACAAAAAGATTTGTAAAAATTCAATCAGAATAGAAATCCCAAGCCTTCACAATGTTGTATACAATCTTTGTTTTATAAGTTTACAATATCTAAGTGCTTGATTGTTGGATTCCTAAATTTTGTTGAAAATGCTTTGTAATTTTATTGGCTATTTGTGCATCTACTTTTTCATGATACTTACTCAAACCAAAAAGCCTGGTTTTCATGAATTTCAATTTTATTTAAGTATAAAATATCAAGCATTTTTAATTCTTTCTTGGGGAGTCAGTGTGTAAAAAGTATAAGTTGATAGGTGCAAACATCAAGTATTTTTTAGGGGGTACTACTGTTTTTTTGGGTTAAACACCCTATCATTGTATAATTTTTTACTTTGGATTATTAGAGAAGGGACTTGCATTACTTGTAATTCTAAATTGCAATTCTAAATTGATATGAATAAATGATATGGTGATTTAGATTAAAAAAACTTCTACTATTGTTTCTATTCTACACTAAATATCTTTCAAATTGTTTTTTCCCTCCCACTAATGACTACTTATAATTAAAACTTAACAAAAAAGTGTAGTTAATAGTAATATTGTATCTTCAGTAAAAATTGTCAATTACACTCATTTATTATGAAGGTATGAAATTATTGGACACTTTCAATACGCCACTCACAAGGCAACATCATTTAATACTTTTGGTTGGAAAATTAAAAAAAACGAGGGTATACTAGGTTTTTTTTTTTTAATAACTGGACCTATTTTCTATACCCTATAGTAGTTCAAAGACATGTCATGGCATTTTTGTACCCTATAGTATAAAAACATGTATATAATTTTTATCTCAAATATTTTTTAGACACCTTATCATTTGTTTGCACATAGTTTTTTATTGCTACCTCTCACTGCCCTCCCTGAGACACACCCTGAAATTTCTTTGCAAAGTTGTTAAAGTGAAATTTTGAATTCACAATTGGAATCAAAAACCCCAAATTTGCTAGAAGAGATTTTTAATTCAAAACAATCAAACATACAATAGAGGGTTTGTTTTTATAACGATTTATTTCAAAACATGAAGTGAATCAAGTAGTACATGGGGAATCTTTCTTTTAATTGCCAGCTCCTCCCAGTCTCCCCCATGGAAAGTTTTGGAAGGTCCAAGCCCTTCAAGAGCCTCCCATCTCCCTCCAATTCCCCTCTAGCTTCTAGACGCCTAAGAGCCCCACGGAAGTCAACCTTCAGTAACTAAACTTTAATACCTAACTTGGTAAATGTTGCTCTAGAATGCATAGCAAGTCTTTTTTGTTGAAAACGTGCTCATGCCTCCCATCTCGTTACTCCTTCCAAATCTTGAGTGCATTCAAGCATGCAGGTCAAGACATATTGACCCTTCATTATCTTGCACATTTATTCCGCAAATGAAACAAGTTGACACTTTGTTAATTTAGTCCCCAAATGAAACAAATCAACACTTTGTTAATTTAGTTGTACATCATGAGTAGTTTTGAAGAGCCTAAACGAGCTGATGTTTTTAACTCTAAATGGTTTGTGCACTAGCATCTGAAGAATGTCATTCTTCACTTAGTGTGTGTGGTGTGTTTGATGATTGACCATTGTATCATATGCAAATTTATGTCTTAAGCTTATATTTGATATTAATTCAAATTTCTCACAATTGTTTTGTATCAAGACAACAATCAAAATTAAATTTTCATAATTGTGCAATAAGTGAAATGTAATAGAATGGCCATAAGAAAGCTTGAAGCTTGCACACAATAAGGAATAGCTACCTCACTTTTATGCTTATTGGAGGTGCCTTAGTTTGTTGCAAGAATGGACTTTGATACTTGGTTTATCCTTGAAGGACAACTATTCCAAATTGGGTTGTTGCAACACTCTTGCAACATATATAGAGTGTTGCTTGCTTGTTATCATTCTTAAGGGGTTAATCCCTAAAGGACCAAGGGTATTTTTTGAGAAAAAATCTTAGAAATCACCAATTTTTAGTGCATTGCCCAAAATTGAAAATACCATTTCTTTTTGTATTTCAATCATATAAAAGTGTGTCAAACAAATAAACCAATGCGTGCAAAAAAAATCAGCCCATTTGACAACATGGATTCCATTTGCAATGAGAAAAATAACTTTTTTTTATTCCTTCAAAACAAGGTTAGCAAACTTTGAGCCCTCTTGGAGTAAAATATTTGCTCTAAGTAAAAATGAGGTTTTAACCATTCATAAGTATATGATGGTAGGTTCACTCATAAGATATTTTAGAAGAAAATATAGAATCTAGCTTATTCTAAATCACCTTGCTATGCAAGAAGGTTAAGTGAATTGGCAATACATTAGTCATTCTTTCATGATTTCTTGTGCAAAGAGGAAGTCTTTTATTTGAAATTTGCACAATGAAAGGTCAGAGACAAACGTTTGGAATATGTGAAAAAAATTCAAGAGCTTTCAATTTATAAATTGCAAGATAATAAGGCTTGAAGTTAGAAGAAACTTTTTTTTCTTGAAACTGCCCAAACATAGTTAACAAAGTTTGACTCCTCTTAGGATATGATTTGAGAGCTCAATTTTGTTTTATGACAATTGTATACCATATTTTATTAGTTACATACATGCCAAATCTCAAAAATTGATGAGAGTTTTGAGCATAAGTTTCTTTAAAGATGCCCAAATTGCCCAAGCCGCCCAAAAGAATGTGGGCAACATAGCTTTTGAATTATGCTTCCAATTGTGGGAGAAATTACATTTCCACTTGAGGATACACATTTACACCTTGTATAATATTTAAAAACATCCAACAAAAATTGACTTCTTATAATCCTACCCAAGTTCTCAAATGTACATTGAGCTAATACTTGTTCCTTTAGGGGATAAGCTGAATATCTACAAGAAGTTTTTAGTTGAAGCTTCTATTGTATTAACATAACCTATAAACAGGGCCAATGATAATTTGTCAAACAAGTATTCAAATTCATTCACATTATTACCCACCTTATTCTTTATAGAAAAAGCTACACAAAATGATCTGAATTTGGAAAAAGCTAAAATAGGACTTTCTAGTAGCTTGTTATCGTTAATCCTTCTATGTATTACTTTTTCTAATTGTTGAATACCTTTATTTCAACTTAAAAGATTGCCTTACAATAATCATCCAGGTTGTATCATTCAAACAATTATACTTTTAGTTATTACTTATGATACATCTAGCCACCCATGTGAAACAAATTTTAAGATATATTTGAGCTGGTCCATTTTTTTCCTGAATTTTTTTAAAGGTTGATTTTAAAATCCAACCTTTTTAGGTTTACTAATCTAATTTTTTTACTATAGCGTGTATATAAATTTTATTCACCGAAAACTTTCCAACAACAAAATATGTTTCTAAGTTTTTTACGATTTGTGACATTTCAACACAACACATAAAAATTAAATGTTTTATCTTTAAATGCACTAGCTCTCTCGTATTAGGTTGATGGATGATTTCAAAATCTCATTACCGACAATCAAGAGTAATTCTAAGTGTAACTTTTGTCCTAGAAATACCCTAGTTGGGTAATTACAAGATGCAACAACCTAATCAAGCATTGCTAGTGTGTGCATCATTGTAGAATTATGAAAACCAAAAACATGTGAAAAATTTCAAGTTAACTTTTAGTTCGAGAATGCCCTTGAAAAAACGAGATGTATACAGAAGTAATTGCGAAGTCTCAAAAAGTGATCACATTTTAAGCCCGTTCTAACAAATCCCAATCCAGAATTATCAATTTATCTATAGTATATTTTAGAGCAAACTTTGAATTAAATATTTTCAGTATTATGTTGATAGATGTGTAATAGTGTTGATAGATCCAACCATGTGAATGTAAGTTATATAAACCACGATTTCTGCATCAAGTCCAAAATACTGCTCCCCAATACAGTTTTTGACAAACCATGAATAATCTTCAAAGTGCAAAGACCCTATGACATTCATGGATTAATCCCTAGAGCTTTGATCTACAATTTCAAGCCATTTAGTATTTTTGAATAGGCCCCCTCAGATGTAAGATTTTTCAGATCCTTCCAAAATTTCAAATCCGTATATTTTATTACTACTTTGATGATTAGTATATTTTCAGCAATCAGAATAGTGATGAAAAATTTACACCTCAAAATGATTATGTTTTTGAATTAGGAGCATTAGGCAAACACTATTTGATAGGTCTAATTGGCTTGAATTTTTTTACACATATTTGCAGCACACTTATGCAACATAATCCTTAGAGCTACACACGTTATTACATAGCTTGAACTCAAAAGTCCTTGACATTAATTTTCTTCTTTCTAATAGTGTTCAATAGTTGAAAAGCTTATTTAAAAACAATGAAGTCATGTGCTTGTACGCTTTGTAACTCTTAGAATTATGTTGCATAAATGTGTTGAAGGTATGTTTAAAACGATTTGAGCCAAGTAGGCCTGTCTAAGGGCAACTTCACACTATGGTCAAAGGTCCAGAGGTCGTTGGTTTGTGCCAATCAGATTGCACATAATTGAGAGTTTGGCCACTCAACGCTTCACACTAGAGGTCAAACTCCAAAAGCCATCATCCTTCAAATGTCTATATGGCAGCACTTTATCATTCAAGGTTGATGGCCTCTCGGTAATAGTTTGGGTCAAGCAAAAATGAAGACCCAAATTATGATTGAGAGGTTGTCACATTGTTTTCATAAAATAATCAAAAGCTCATAAGATCTTGGCTGTTGGATTTGGAAGGTCTAATAAATGCTATGGCTTTGGACTTTGGGCTTGGCCTTTGGAGGTTTCACACTATGGCCATTCAAGTTGAGAGTCCGTGGAAGCTCATTGCCAAAAGTCTAGCCTTTGGACTTGGCCTTTGGAAGTTTCACACTAAGGACGACCAAAGGTGTCAAAAACAATAGTTTAATACCTATTTTCAGCCCATTTTGTTGTCCTCTCACCAAAATTTGGCCACACAATCCCACGGCCTCTCGACTTGACCGGTCATAATGTGAATTGGCCCTAACAGTGTTAGCCTACACTGCAGAAGATAATCATATTGAGGTATAAATTTTAATCATTATCAAAATTGCTGCAAATTTAACAAGCATCAAACTCCTAATAAAATATATGGATTCAAAATTTCGAAGGGATCTGAAAATCCTCAACATAAAAGGGCCTACATGGAAGTGAAATCTGTCTTCAAATTGAAGCTCAGGACTTTCGAGATTAAACCCTTTGAATTATTTGCTCCGTAAGTATTAATCAAGTAATTTATTCAACCATCACTATGAATTGCATCAATTTGTTGATAGTGGATGCTGGCTTTGAGTGCATGGTGAGGGCACGCGCAAAAGGAGAAACCAATTAGAATCATGTACACATAAAAAATCAATTAGGGTACACATTCAGCCAAAACTGAAAGGGGTACATGTGTTAATATTTCATTGTTTCAAAAATTGAGACAGGTGATCGTGAGAAGACCTCTTCCCACCGCCATAAACTTCCTGCATTTGTTTGACATCAGTTTAGCTTGCAAACAATAAGGTATATTTGAAATCTGCGGCAGTGGGGGTCTTCTTCATTTAATTTTGGTCGACTGCTGCTGGGGGGTGGGGTGGAGAATTGGCAGTGAGGGGTTTTTTTGGTTGACACTTGGTTGATTTTTTTTTAAGTTCTCACAATCGGGTGGTTGTTCTTTTTCAGGGGATAGTTAGAAGACATTTTGGATTCACTTGTAGTGCAATAACCTTACCACAAACCATTTGTGATACTTAACGTTGTAAACCACGAAAAAATTGACTAATTTTTTTCAATGTGTACAACAGAATTTCTATGTACAAATGCAAAAACGCTATACTAAACAGCGCACTTAGATAAGGCAACCTTAATAATTAGGTTGCCATATCCTAAAAGTTATATAATGACTCATTGCTTGGCGCATGCAACCCTCTCTATACTTGTATATGGGCACATGCTTTAACCCTTAAACAATCGAGAGGCCCTTTGCGGTCAATACAATATAAGGTATTTTTCTTGTATTTGGAATGGATCCATACCTTTACTACATTTGAGACCAATAAAGAAGTTGGAGAATAGATCAATGTGGTTCTAGTGAGCTACTTGAGATCCCAAATTCAAATTTCTTATTGGTAGCAAATGACAATTATATGTCAACGTATATACTATGCCATATGGCCGTTTAAGGGTTAAGCAAGTTGGACATGTTTGGATAATGTAACATTCAACTTTATAAAATTAAATCAATTGGTCTAGAATCTAATCTAAAAATCAATCTCTCACAATTGGTCTAAAATTTAACCTTGAGGTATAGTCATTTTGGTTCTTTTTTGAAACCAACAAAAGTAATTGCCCTCATCACAATGTTACTCTTCAATACTTTGGTAGGAGACACTTGGCGTTTTGTTGGTTTTCTAGCACACGACTGGAGGGTATTTGGTGTTTTATATTTGGGGTATCCTTATTGCTTCAACTTCTGCCAAAAATTTCTAGAAGATTTTGGAAAAGGGCTTAGAGGGAGGGTGCCTGGTGTTTCATATTTGAAGCGTTCTTTATTGCTTCAACTTACACCAAAAAGTTATAAATTTTTTTGGAAAAGGGCTTAGAGTTGAAATCCTCCCTTTTAGTAGTATAGATTAAGATTTCACATAATTAACAGCCTGGATGTTGTTAGTTAGTTTTTTCAAAGAGTTGTTGATGTCAAGCCCTTATTATTGTTATGATTTATTTATTGCAATAAATATTAACAAAGTTATTGTAGTATCAATAAGTATTTATATAGTGTAAAATGAGAAAATTGTGTGGGGCAAACTAACTGCACTATTTATCGTAGATCTGATATTCATTGCTGAATAATAATATTTTCCCTGCAAGCTTTTAACATTTCTTTTCCTATAACGAAAGTTTCAACGTACCATGCAAGGACAGAATTGTATAGAAACCTGCGTTCTCTGTCTGGTGGAGTTTATTAAAAAAGAGCCACTTTGCGCTAACAGTCAAAAGCCTCTTTGCAGCCCCTGCAAGCCCCACTCCTGACCTCGCATTGGTGGATATTTTGAGAACGGTTTTTAAGCCTTTTCACCAAGAGAGTCAAAGCTGATTTTCTTAGAACATACATAATAATATAATATAAAGCAACTGTTTAACACTTCAAACTCCAAATTTTGGATTGGTCGAATAGAAGGTGTTCAGAGGCCCATCTCAATTCTCTCTTTTTTTTTTTTGTTAAACGTTGAAAATAGAACATTCATTTTAGATAAAAGACATCACTATAGGTTGAAATATGAGCCTCAACAACTTTACGGGGTCTCCTTCTTCCTTTCTTTTTCATACTATAATTTTCAACAATTTGTATAGATGGCTTTTATTTTTTTGACCTCAAGACCATTACACACAAGAGAATTGGCCCCCACTGTACTCTTATCACAATAAGGGTCTCTTTACACTAGTGACCAAGAGCCAATCCATGTATATCTATTGGTCATGGCTCATACTAAAATTTTCAATAGTTTGTATAGAAGGCTTTTATTTTTTGACCTCAAGACCATTACACACAAGAGAATTGATCCCGTTGTACTCTTACCACAATAAGTGCTTAGAGCATCTCTAGCCTTACTTGCCAAATTTGATGCAGCAAGAGACTACATTTATTTTTGAAGAGAGCTCAAAATTCTTGTCCCTCATCCTTGCTCTTCAAATGTGCCTCCTAAATAGTCAATTAACAATTCATCAGGGGAATGTAGAATAAAACTCACCAAACTTAGGAATAATAGTGTTTTGAAGGGTCATTGCCTTGACACTCTAAGATGGAGTGCCATGAGAGTATTTTGAGAGGCCCAAAACACTTATCATTCATGCTTAAAGTGTGTGAGACATGGAAGGAGATGCTCTCAAAAGGCCGTTCTTGAGGATATTTGGGCTAAATCTTTGGTTGAGATGACCCTGCTGTATTTACATAAAAAGCAATAGTAATGGGGATAGAAAAAAATAGAAGGGAAAGTTATAGAACTCACTACAGTAGTAGAGCATTTTATTTGAAATCGTCAGGTCTTTGTTGTCCCAATTTAATTAGATAATAAATGGAAGGACAAGTCCAAATTGGTTTGAGGGCCTCCTCCATGTGATGTTGGGGCCGGTGATGCTCACCAACAATTGGTAAGATGGGAGTCCCGGTTTAGGGTGGGCATTTTAGAACTTAAATCTAAGTAAGTCATAGATAGAAAGCTTACTGTTGTTGACCAAAATGATAAGCTACCTATGGTTTGAGATTTAAATTCTAAAATGACCACCATATGAAAAGAGTAATTTCATTAGAGCATCACCACATGGCCCCAATAAAGCAAGCCAATTTCAGCTTGCAAATGGTGAGGGCCAGGTGGGTGCCATCCAATTTGCAGGATGGGAGGAACCACAAACCTTCTTAACCCCTAAAGGACCAAAGTCCCCTCAAGGGACTTTTGGAATTTTGGGTAGGCTCGTGTGACCTCAATTTTTGACATGATTTTTTGAAACTTTTTATGGGTGTGTATAAATGTATAAGGTTTGTAGATGCAAAAAATTATGTAATTATGTCACACAATTCACAAGTTATGGGCTTTTTTTGGCCAAAAGCAATTCGAGGGGCAGCTTGGGCAAGGGAAAAAATATTAACTTTGGAGGGGAGGTAGCAAGGAGGGGTTGCCACATGTTGCTCTGGTGGTCCCCATTATTTCATAATTGCCCCCTTTCATTTCCAATTAGGAGGTCAAATCGGGCTTTGGGAGCTTCTAAATTTTAGAGTTTTTGAGGTTTTTAGCTTCTTTTTTTTGACATTTGAAATTCATGTTTATCTTCAAACCAACTGTTTGGATTTTCCATATCTAAAAACATGTGGTGGGAAACTTCACTCAAAAATGTCATAGTGTATTTGCAAAACTTGTCATATAGTGGCATTGCAATGTTTTTAAGAATGTCTTCCATGTCTTTGATTGCCTTGAAAATTGGTGTACAAAGGTCTAACTTGATTACCTATAAAATAAAATTACAACTTCTAGGTCTGTAGTGCAAAAAAAATCAGCAAATGGCGGTCAAAGCCATTTGAATTTTTTGGGCACCATGGAAAAAAAAAAAAACTTTTTGCTTCAAATGCTCATAACTTTCAATCCGTACTATCCAATGTCACAAAATTTTAATGACTTCTTCTACTATAAGTGCATGACAAGATCCTATGGTTAAATTTATAAGAAAAGCATTTTGTTGGAATTTTTGATGAACACAAAAAGAGGGGCAATTTTGAGTGGTTTTTGGCAAAAAATGGCCTTGGTAGTTTAGGGGTTAAGAGGTTGAATACCATTGGAAATTTACGCTCTCTAGGGTCCCCAAAGTTGCAGTGGAGAACATCTTGTATTCTCTTTTTTTGCAAGCCATTTCCAAGCCTACAAACACACCCCATTTTGCAAGCTAGCTCATGTTTGCAAACCAACCCGACAAAGAGGTAATCTAGAATGCAAGCCCAATGAGGCAATTTTGCAAGCCAAACCAAAGAAGTCATATGTTTTGGGACCAATTTTGGGACCAGTTTTGGGACCAATTTTGAGACCAATATGGGACTGGATGATGATGCTCTTAGGTACACCATTGGTATTGGGTGCTTCTACCTTATTGAAAAGCGGAAGGGATGGCAGAGAGAAAATTAGCTTGGTCCAGAGTAATGGCGATTTGGGAAGGGGTGTAGGGAGGAGCCGTCACAAGGGCGGAGAGCAGTGAAAATGTGGGAGAGGGTAAGAGAGCAGCCAAAATCATTGGAGCAGTATGCCGGTGAAAAGGCGAGAAAATAGAAAAAAATTAGAGGAGAGAGAAAAGCAAGCTAGCAAGGGCGGGGGGCAGTGCCAGCCTCGGAACCAGGGCTGGAAAAAGGGAGGGTCTGGCCAGAAGGCCTAGGACCAAGCGGCAGGCGTAATGTGAGAGCGCTGATAGGGCCAGCCAAAGGCGAGCATGCGGAATCATGGGGGCGGGGGTCGCGGCGAGGCCGGAAAAGGGCCAGGGAATTGAATGTGCTGCACTGTTGCTAATAAGCCTCCTATCAGAGGAATCCCTGGAACAAGGGAAGAAAAAGGATGCCCTGCCAGTCCCCCCCGCTCCCCCCCAGTGGGATTTGGACACAGTCGACAGCCCCTCCATAAAAAAATGCTCACAATCTCTGTCATACTTATTAATACGAGCGCTACTCCTGCCACACCCACTGGGTCCTCGGGATTTGGGAAGATCGTATGTTCTAATTTCTTCTCATATCCTGTGGAATAGCACCCCCCCCCCTCCCCCAATATTGGGTTTTCCTTTCTGATTTTCCTTTCCCCTCTTTCTCGCCCAGATTCTTTCTGGCCTCGTTTCCTCTTCACCCTCCTCGCAACCGTCACGCTATAACACAAGAACTGACCTGCTACCATATGGATGCATTCTGTTAAATTACAGCTGGATTCGTGGATGAACTAGCATACGTGGAGGATGCCGTTCTTTATTTTCCTTGCTAGCATGCTTCCTAGGGTGCGTGTCGCTCGACCAATGAAATCTCAAGAAAGGTGCCCTGCCAATCCCCGTTCACCCATTGGCCCTGCTTCCCTCGTCACCCATTGGCCATGCGTCTGCTGTTCACCCATTGGCCCTGACAACTCGTTCGCCCATTGGCCCTGCTTCGGCAGGTCCTAATTTAAGATTCTTCTACGTTTAGCCTGGCATGCACGTCGTCGTCGTTACCTCTGTTCTCGCTTCCTTGGCTCCCTTTATTTATCACCCTCTTTTCATGTGGCTGTTACCATCGCCGCTGCACGAGATTTGTATTTAAATTTTTTACGTTACTTTAGTTTTTTTTGTTTTGAAGAGGGGGGTTGGGGTGTTCACGTATTGTTGGCTGTCATATCCAAGCTGCACCAATACGTAAACAGAATGCCCTGGTATTATTCCCTGAGGGTAATGCACCGCGGGTTGGTGGGAGTTCTCCCCAATAAAATAGCAATTCTGAGACCACCCTTGCTATCTATGGCCTTCGAGCCCACTTGCTATACCATTTGTGTAATGGATGGATCACTCTTGCATCTTGAAACCTACTTTGAGACAGCCAGGGTGAACTGGCCCCCTCATTGCCCTTTTTCTGGATGGATGGGACTGGGAGCTCAAAAAACTTCTTTATAAGGTTGTGGGGCCAGGGTGAAAAGCAGAGGGTTTTCATATATTAAATTTTATGAGAGTTTGGAAGATTAACATAAGGAATTGAATTTGAGATTTTTTATTTCAAATTTGAACTCACAATCCTTGATTTAGTTTAGAACCTTGGAGAAGTAGTGCTCCAATAAGAATAGAATAACTATTCAAGTTTCAAAATTATATTAGTGAACCTTTTCTAAAATAAATAATTTATCATTGAAATACTAGACACAAATAATACAGCAAACGGAATATAATTTTTTTCGTATCTACACAGGTCAAAACATGAATAAATAGGATCAGTGAGATTCTTTTTAACATTTTTTGATAAATTCATCTCTAATAGTTTTTAAGGTTTCTTTCACTGAAGCAAAGAGCAATAGAGGCAAAAATGCTAATTCTTCCATTTTCTTGCTAGAAAATTCCAAGAGCAATTATGGTATAGAAAGATGTATAAAGGATCAAGTTCATCTATTCCTCTAGAATACATTGAGGTTTTCAAGACTTGATTTTTATATTATTTTGAGGCTTTTGACTAATTATTTTATGTGATGAAGAAACTTCAAATTAATAACTATCATTTGAAAAATTAGCTTTAGATGCTTTAATATTTTGGACGGGTAAAAAACAAGAACCACCCTAAAATGGTTTCTCATTAAGAAAAATCACAATTAAGCTCAAGTTCACTCTTCTGCAATTAGTACAAGCCATAATTTGTTTTGCATTAGTAAAAAATTCATATAGAATGAAATTTTGGGATGTGGTTCTAATCAGGCACGTGGAGGATCCCATGGTCATAGCTGTATACTGTGTTAGTATACAGGCTCACGCTTTGCGTAAGTTGGGCATATATGGGTAATGCAACATTCAATTTTACAAAAAAAAATATATCTTAACCCCTAAAGGATCAAGGGTGTTTTTTGAGAAAAATCTCAGAAACTGCCAACTTTTAGTGCATTGCCCAAAACCATAATTTTTTATTTTTATTTTTTCAATTTCAACCATACGAGAGTTTGTAAAACCAATAAACCAATGTGTGCAAAAAAATTCAGCCCATTTGATTGCATGGATTGTAAGATTATAACGCTTGAAGTGAGAAAATCAACTTTTTTTCATTCCTGCAAAATAAGGTCAACAGACTTTGAGCCTTTCTAAAGTAAAAATTTTACTCTACACAAATTTGAGCTTTTTAATTGTTCATAATCATATGATGTTAGGTTCACTCATGAAAAATTTTAGATGCAAATATAGAGTCTAGCTTACTCTAAATCACCCTCCAATGCAAGGAGGTTTAGTGAATTGGCAATACATTAGTCATTTTTTTCATGATTTCTTGTGCAATGAGGAAGTCTTTTATTTGAAATCTGAACAATGAAAAGTTGGAGATAAACATTTGGAATATGTGAAAAAAAATTCAAGAGCTTTGGATTCATAGATTGAAAGACAATAGGGCTTGAAGTTAGAGGATTTTTTTTTTCTTGAAACTGCCCAAACATAGTTAACAAAGTTTGACTCCCTTCAAAATGTGATGTGAAACCACAATTTATTTATTTTTTTGACAATTGTACACCATGTTTTTTTAGTTACATATTTACCAAATTTCAAAAATTGATGAGAGTTTTAGCATAAGATTCTTCAAAGATGCTCAAAGTGCCCAAATTGCCCAATTTCTTTTGGGCAACATAACTTTTGAACCGGGCATCCAATTGGGAAAAAAATTAGATTTCCACTTGGAGGATATAAATTTGCACCTTGTTTAACAATTTTGAGAACATCCAATAAAAATTGACTCCATACAACCCTACCCAAGTTCTCAAGTGGCTGTTGAACAGCCACTTGGTCCTTTAGAAGTTAATTCAATTGGTCTAGAATATAATTTAGGTATATTGTACAAAAAATCAATCTCACAATCGGTCTAGAATCTAACCCTCATACACCATCATTTTGGTGAGACTCAAAAATACTAATGGCTTCATCATAATGCTACTCTTTAATATTTTGCTAGGGGGCGCTTGCCGTTTTATTAATTTCTAGCACATGATTGGAGGCGTTTGGTGTTCTATATTTGGGACATCCTTTATTGTTTCAACATCCACCAAAAAGTTCTAGAAAATATTGGAAAAGTACACGATTGGAGGGCACTTGGTGTTTTATATCTTGGGCGTTCTTTGTTGTTTCAACTTACAACAAAAAGTTCTAGAAGGTTCTTGAAAAGGGCACACTTAGGGAAAACCTCCACTTAGTAGTATAGATATAGTATAGGTGCCCTCTAACAATTTCTTCTTTTTTTGGATTTCTCTAAATCTATGTACATAATAAATCTGAGTGTTCAAAGCCCCACATTGACCCCTAAAAGACCATTGTCCCTTTGAGGGACATATGGATTTTGGGCATGTACCTACAACTAAACTACCTTGTGTGATTTTTTGAAACTTTTATTAAAGGTGGGAAATTCAAAGATCTATGTGGGCATTTAATTTTTTCTTCAATCTGACATTTGACAAAGAAGTTGTGCAAGAGTTTATGAAAATTTGGGCAAGCTTTTGGGCAGCCCAAAAACTATTTTAAGATTCACAATTTTTAAAAATAAAAATTTGGAATTGGTTCTTTAGATTATTTTAATATGTTGGAAGCTTGAATTGTTCAATTTCAATCAATGATATGAAAGTCATGAGGAGTTATTGTTTGCGGGCAGTTATGGATTCTCTACTCTAAAATGAACTTTGAAGTCCTTTATTTTACTCATATTTCAATATTTTGGAAAAAAAATTAAGCTGAAGGAAGTAGATTTTTTATCACAACATTATAACCATTGGGATTTGCATATTTCATTTCAATAATTAAATTCTTAACAATTTAGTGTTTTGACTCATTCTCTACTTTTTTTGTACTTACCATTTTGTTCGCATGTGTTGTATAGTTCCAATTGATTTGAAAATTCTCCCACATATACCTATCTTGATCTCCTAGATGGAAAAATAAGAGCACAACTTTGGGTAGAACAATTTTTTTCATGTAAGAATGGTCAAAGGCTTCTGAAGTTTACTGGGAGCAAGGAAAAAAATCTTTTCCCATCACTTCAAATGTAAATTTTCACCTCCTCTCCATCTAGAGTGGTTTGATTTTTTTTTCCCACAAGTACCTCTTCTAGTCTAAGACAAGATACTACAGTTGGATTTCCAAAAAAATAAAAAAAAATCTACCTTATTACTCAGCCCTAGAAATGGCAGTTTTTAGTGATTTTGGCAGAAAAAAGGACTTGATCCTTTAGGGGTTAGAGCAAACAAGGGTGCCAATTCTTTTTCACATTTTTGCAATGTCAACATAGAATATTCTATTGCAACTTCACCTTGAAAGACATAGAAAAGAATTTTGGTTCTTTTATGTAACTCACTCATATTATAAGTTCGTGTATATTCCAGGCCCAATAATGTTACCCAAATCTTAGGACCTCCTTCAATGCAACTTGTTCTTTCCTCCCACATGTTTGAGTCTCCATGTAATGATAAATTCATCATAATTGGGTGTATTATGTTAACAAGCACCCGACCAATGCCAAATATTGAACTCATGACCACCTTATAGTGTGCCAAAGGCCAAAGCCACTCAACCAAGGTTGTATGCACATTATTTTACTCACATAGTTCTAAGAAGCATAATGTGGACGTTTAATTATTGTTTGATTTTGTTTTCTTTTTAATCACTCAAACTACACCTCCATTCATTCCAATGTTAAATAACATTATACTACTCTTACAACCTCTTCACTACAAAAAATCATGAACAGGAAAGAATTGTAAATACAATTGGTAACTCTTCGTACTTTGGAAAGATTGGAAGAACATTTTATCATGGTAAAAGAAAAAGAAACAAAGTTTTGGAAACTTGAATTTTCTACACTAAATAGTGCACTTATGTTACCTTAACAATTAGGTTGCCATACCTAAGAAAGTTACTTCATGACTCATTGTTTGGCAACTTGGAGGCTCACGAATTTTTTAAAAACTAGGATTTCACATGGTTTACAACCTAGACTACACTAATTTTTTTTTCCATGACTCCAATGTTGTTGCCAAGTCCTTATTGTTGTTAAAAATGGTTTCTTGCAATAATCATTGATGTAAATTATTTTAGTATCAATGAGCATTTTGTAACATGTAAAATATCTATTAAATAACGTGGGGCAACCTAAATGCATTATTTAGTGTAGTAGAAGAAAAAAGCACCTATTGAATTGTAAACGTTTGAAATGTCCGGAATGAGCATAGGCTAGTGTATTAAAAGTCATGATAGTTCCTTACAGAAGGGCTGCCCAATGCCAGCCGGCTCAAAGGGTGTTGAAATTATTTTATTGAACTTGGCCCTGCAAAAATCCCAAAGTCAGAGCATCAGGGGAGAGGACCAATGGGTGGGCTTGGCTGAGTGGTACTCTTGTTTGGATTTATCGAGTTGGTTCTTCCCCCAACCAAACCCTTCTTCTGAGAATGTGTCAATTTTGTCTCCGCTTGAGTTTGTCTTGTTTTGTCTGTCCTTCACTCTCTGATGCCGAGGCCACACCGGACTAGTAACCAGCTGCTACTGGCTATTTTCAAAAACGCCTGTTTCAGCAGCCGGTTTCTGAAATTTGGGCCACACAAGGTTGTTGGAAAAACAACGCATTTTGCCCCGGAGTTAAATGATATGTCATTCTGTAGAGGTCATGGTGAAAATTTTCAACATTATTTATAAACAAAAGTAAAATTTTGACAATAGTCAATTTTGTTCTTGTCCGTGGTCCTAGATTAAAATTGAAACTTTGAATCCAAATGTAAACTCAAGACTCTCAAATTCATCCTTTCAATGATAAATGTAAAAAATTCTTACATTCTATAGGGAGTAAAAAATGTAAGAATTTATATGTGAGCCCCACAAAATGGCATGTCATTTAACCTCAACCCTCTTCTTTTGTGTTAAGAAAATAATGAAATAAATCACTACAACATGAGATATTGGTTTTTGTAATTAAAACTTGCCATCATGAAATTAAAACGTATTATTCTTGGTTGGACTTGCATAAAACTATAATGACACTTGATTAATACAAAAATGTGCACACAAGAAACATCAAATTAAGACTTTCATATGAAGCACATGTGGCCAATATATTTTTTACATGTAACCTAAAAATACTCTTTTTACAATTTACACATTTTATATGCAAGGTAGAAGTTAAGAATCTTACACCTTAGTTGAAGAATTTGTAACCATTTTTTTATTAGTATTATTTGTGATTTGCTCTTAAAATAAAGTGAAATGTCCCAACAAATGTACAAAAAGAAAAAAATCAAAATATTGAATGCAATGAGAGTTGTATTAAACACATCATTTTTTTAGGGAATTGATATGTGCACACCCGGGGTTCAATATGTGCATGCCCAGGGTTCGATATGTGCACACCCGGGGTTTGATATGTGCACGCCCGAGGTTCGATATGTGCACGCCCGGGGTTCGATATGTGCACGCCCGGGGTTCGATATGTGCACGCCCGGGGTTCGATATGTGCACGCCCGGGGTTCGATATGTGCACGCCCGGGGTTCGATATGTGCACGCCCGGGGTTCGATATGTGCACGCCCGGGGTTCGATATGTGCACGCCCAGGGTTCAATATGTGCACGCCTGGGGTTCGATATGTGCACGCCCGGGGTTCGATATGTGCACACCCAGGGTTCGATATATGCACACCCTCCATGCAGGGTAACTTTTAGATTTTTCCCATCAAAAAATTGATTTCAAAAATTTTAAATTTAGATTTGGATTTAGAGACCTTGATTTAGGCTAGAACCATAAAGGAAGTTAGAATTGAATAACACCAAATGAAAATGCTTAGGTAGGGTGCAAACTATTACTTTTACTTTTGTTTGTAAAAAAAGGTAAGTTTTTTCATTAGGTATTGTTCAATTGTAATCTCCTCTATGGTTTTAGACAAAATCAAGGTCTCTAAGTCCAAATCTAAATTCAAAATTTCCAAATTCAACTTTTTGATGGTAAAAATCTAAATTTACTCTGCTAGGGGGTGTGCATATATCAAACCCCAAGTGTGCACATATCAAACCCTAGGTGTGCACATATCAAACCCCAGGTGTGCACATATCAATTCCCTTTTTTAAATGTTTTTTGTCCACTTTTTTAAATTACTCTTTTATGTGAGTTTTCAAAAGAAATCAACAAAAAATATTTACATAATCAATGTGTGTTTCACAATAAAATGAAATGACTCACTAACCCTGCAAAGAAATTGCAATCAAACTTGACTTTTAGAAAGAATAAAGGGAAACATTATAACTATGCATCTAAAAGAAATTCCTCCAACTTAAATCTTTACAAAATTGCAAAACAATATACAAAAACAAACTCTTGAAAAGTAAAAACAAATACAATTTTTCTCCATTAAACAAAAATTGAAAATCCCTTGTAGTCTTGAAATCCAATTCATTGGATTTGAAAAAAACAAGTTTATATTCCCTAAACTCTTGTATGAGTACTTGAAAGAAAATGAATTAAAATTGTACCTCTCACATGTGTAGAAATGGGTCATGTAGGAGAGATTGCCATTTGGCACTCTTTCCATTACAAACTTGCCTAAATAAGAAACTTGGGTGGAAACAGTCAATTTGAAGGCTTCTCAATTTGATGTTCTGAGCTAGAGGTGTAAATCAAAAAAATAGTCTCTAAAAGGCAAAGTCTCCTATTTTGACCAAGACCTAGCCTCAAAAACGCTGGTTCCAAGTCTTGCTTGGCCCGACCTTGAGAGAGCTACCTTCTCCTAGGGCGGGTCCTAGGGAAATGGTATTCCATGAGTGGGGATTTGTGAGCAATGATCTTGGATTTTTTTTGTCAAAATAATAAACTTCAACTCTAACCGTGTACATAGGGCCATATAAATTCTAACCGTGTACATAGGGCCATATAAATTGTGCAGTTTAACATATCCTCTCTTGAAAAGTTTGCTAATTTTTAAGTTATTCAATTGATTTTGAATTGAGAATCATGCTCACATAATCTTGAATCCCCACTCATGGCTCACTGTCTTACTCTCACCAAACAACGTTGTCCGCTTCCCCTATGAAGGCCAAGCCACACCAAGACAAATCAGCGTTTCAAAACTCCATTTTAAAACAACACATAGGCATTTACATTTTTATGTAAGAATAAATCCCTCATATTTTTCCTCTCCACTTTTTTGTATGTTACAAATAAGCAATTCTTAGTTTTCACAATCTGTAAATCTCCAAAATGTTACCCCTAGTAAAACAACCCATGGAACCTTGAACAAAGCGGTTGTCCCCCACTACTCCAAAAATAGCCGGTTTTGCTTCTTTATTTGTTCCAAACCGGTTGCTTTTGGCTTGGGTAGCCTTGACATACATTGCGATGGGTTGATAACGTCCATCCAACTGTTTTACAACAAGTTGTCAAGGTTACACTTTGCATTTCTGTGTTGCTGGTTGGTAATGGTTTTTGCTTTTTAACCCCTAAAGGACCAAGGGTGTTTTTGAGAAAAAATTTCAGAAACTGCCAATTTTTAGTGCATTGCCCAAAATTGAAATTAATTAATTTTTTTTTCTCAATTTCAACCATACAAAAGTGTGCAAAACAAATAAAATAATATGTGCAAAAAAATTCAGCCCATTTGACTTAGTGGATTGTAAGATTATAACGTTTGAAGTGAAAAAAACTATTTCTTTTTATTCCTGCAAAACAAGGTCAGCAAACTTTAACCCTTCCTAGAGTAAATTTTTTGCTCTACACAAATTTGAGCTTTTTGACCATTCGCAAGTATATGATTTTAGGTTCACTCACAAAAAATTTCAGATGCAAAAGTACAATCTAGCTTGTTCTAAATCATCCTCCAATGCAAAAAGGTTAAGCAAATTGGCAATACATTAGTCATTCTTTCATGATTTCTTGTGCAATGAGGAAGTCTTTTATTTGAAATCTAAATAGTGAAAAGTTAGAGACAAACATTTGAAACATATGAAAAAAAGTTTCAAGAGCTTTGGATTTATAAATTGAAAGATAACAAGGCTTGAAGTTAGAGGATTCTTTTTTTCTTGAAACTGCCCAAACATAGTTAACAAAGTTTGACTCCCTTCAAAATGTGATGTGAAACCACAATTTATTTATTTTTTTGACAATTGTTGTGTTTTTTTAGTAACATACTTGCCAAATTGCAAAAGTGGATGAAAGTTTTAGTATAAGATTCTCAAAAAGATTCCCAAACTGCCCAAGTTGCCCAATTTCTTTTGGGCAACACAACTTTTGAACCGGGCATCCGATTGGGGAAAAAATTACATTTCCACTTAGGAAATACTTATCTGCACCTTGTTTAACAATTCTAAGAAAATCAAATAAAAATTAACTCCATATGACCCTACCTGAGTTCTCAAGTGGCTGTTGAATAGCCACTTGGTTAAAAAAACCGTTTGGGACTTGAAACTCAATTTTTACAACACATGTCATATTTCACCCCTAAAGGATCATTGTCCCTTTGCAGGACAAATGGGATTTTGGGCACGTACCTATGGCCTCAATTTTTGTCTTAGTTTTTTTAAACTTTTTGAAGATAGAAAAACACATCAGCTTTTAGGGAATATAATTGTTATTCCAATCTATGCATACGAGCAAAAGTTGTGCCCAAATAAGGACAAATTTGGGGAGTCTGGGCAACAATTTTTTTACAATTTTTTTTCTTCTTTCTTATAGATTATATCTTTGTCTACATTTGAGGCTTTGATTCATTCCATTTGGACTAGTTATGAGAAAGTTATGGACAATCTTGTTTTATGAGCAACTTAAGCATCTTCTTGAAAAAGAACCTATAAAGTTCATTTTTGAATGCAAGTTTAACATTTTTCAAAAAAATTGTTGAAAAAGGTGAAGTTTGCTTGCTAGAACAATCTCACCGTTGGGATTATTGTGTTTCAACTCCATTGCACGGTTATTAACTGTGAAGGCCGTTATGGGCATGGTGGGGTCACGTCCCCGGACCCGCCATAGGTGGTTTAGTAAGAAATGTTTGTGAAGACTGCCGGCACGGTGTAATGAAATATCCCATTGCCCTGCGTACAAAAGTGAGGTGTCCACTCACTTAAAAAGGCCTCTATGACTGGCGTTCTAGTTTTGCTGTCTTGGATGGTCTTATGGAAGGCCTTCCAATTTGCTGCTCCGGCATGTAAGGTTGCCACCCATGCCGCACTAAGCACTTTCTCTCCTATCACTGCCTCATTTGAGTATAGTTTCCCACATCTTGCCAGCCATATTTGCCAAAGGATGAATGCACAGTTATTAACCATTTAAGTTTTTGTTCAATCTCATACCTTCTTCTACCTAATTATTTTTTAAAGACTGCAAATTAAGTAATTTTTGTTTTATTTTTTCCTAAAGATTCTCAACTCAATTTCCCACCATCAAAAATTAGAATTCCAAACTGTATGGAGCAAAAATTTGAAGTTAAAAAAGTTCAAAGTTAGATAATCTAATCATGCAAGGTGCAAAATAGCTTGTTTTTTAACACTTTAAATGCAAATATCTTGCAATTTGTGAGGTCAAAGTTTTTGAAATTTTTTTTCACATTTTTATACTAGTCAGTTGTGCAAAAAGACCAATTTTCAAACTTTTTAACGCTTTGCCATAGAAATGACAGTTTTGAGTGTCTTTTGACAAAATAAAGGCCGTGGTCCTTTAGGGATCAACTAATCTTGAACACTCCAAAAAAAAAATCAAATTGTAAGGTTCAGAAAAATTGAGCAAGGTTGCTGATTTGTGATTGTTTTGAAATTGCATGGCACTTCAATTTTAGGAAATTTATTTCCAGAGATATGCATGAAAATGGTAATAACTTTCCATCACCATGGCCATGCATAAGCTATGTTTTGTTTTTGGAGTGTTTAGAACTAGTTAAACATAATATACTCTAAGATACAAATGGAGGTTAGTTTATTCTTGAAAGGGCTCTCTTTCCCTTGTGAAATCCCATGTTCTTTTCATACTCTATAAATTTCACCATTGTGAATGGTTTTATTTATGTGTTTGTTTTAACCCCCAAAGGACCAAACCCATTTCTTTGTGAAAATCACTGAAAACTGCCATGTTTTGGAGAATGAGTAGAAAGGTAGGATTTTTTATTTTTTATTTTTATTTTTTTTTGTTGAAAATTCAACCATAGTATCTTGCCCTAAACTATGGGAGGTACTTGTGGGAAAAATTTCAGCTCATTCTAGATGTAGAAGAGTGAGATATTGACATTTGAAGTGGTTTTTTTTTTTTTTTTTTCTTTGCTGGCCAAAAATTTCAGAAGCCTTTGATTGCTCCAATATCATAAAAAACTGCTCTACACAAATTTGAGGTTTATTTTTTCCATGTAGAAGACCATGTTAGGTAAGTGTGGGAAAATTTTCAAATGAATTGGAGGTGTGGATCATACTTCGTAAAATCTTGCAATGACGTAAGGCCATGATATTTGCATATACTCTAGGTAAGATTGGAAGATTTATATAAAATTCAGAAATATGAATTACTTTGATCCAAATGGTGAAAACCAATGAATCTTAGTCTACTACAACTTGGAAAAAAAAAGAGTCAAAAAAATAATTACAAGCACCAAATTTTACAAGGGACAAAAGGAATGGAGTTTTGAGAATCCCATACCTACCCGCAAACTAAAACTTCTCACTTATCAATCAAAATTGAATGATTCAAAACTTTCCAAGTATATGTAAATCTAAAGAATCAATTTTGGATTTTTAAAAAAAATAATACAAAGTTTAAAGAAGTTTTTTGGGCTACCTAGATTGCCTGCTCTCCTCAGTTGTTCATAAATTCATGCATAACTTCTTCAATAAATGTCAAAATGAAAAAAACATTATATGTACACATACATCTTTGAATTCCCCACCAACATCAAAAATTTCAAAAATTTATAAAAACTAATTTAGTAATGGATACATGCCCAAAGTCCACTTGTCCCCCGAGGGGACAATTGGTCCTTTAGGGGTTAAACTGAACTTCTTCAAAAGCTATTTTTATTCCAACATGTTTGCTGACGTCTATATTGTTTTGTATATCTAATAAATTTAATGAATCTTCAACATTCATAATTACTTTTGACATTACTAACAACTTAAAGTGTGTGCAACTGCAAAAAATAATTATATATTGGGTGAACAAAAAAACGAAATGTAATTCTGAAATTGTAGGGTAAGGGCCTTACGCAATGGCATTTTCATGTTTAAGCCACCAAGAATAAAAGTAGAGCCTAAGTAATCATTGGTCAAACTTGATTGCCCACATGTTTGAGGCCCTTAATTTGCGTAGTTGTTTCTTGAAGAAAATATTGTTGCGTGTCCTTTCTGTTAGCACAAGGGATGTCACAAGGGATGTGACATAGCATGACGTCACTTTGCAATTGTTGTTATTATATTTACGAGTATAAGGACAACCAAAAATGCAAACGGGGAAACTCCCCCTAGCTATTAAAAAAAACATGAGGGAAACTAATCTAATGAAACATCATGGTAGAAACATATGCTTATAATTGAACTTTGAAGTGCGTTCTGAGCTTTTTCAAGAATTTTCGTAATAAACAGTTTCCCGTAAATCAGCAGGATTTTTTACATCATTGAAAACATCAAAAATTTAATTCATGTATTGCAAACCACTGGTATATTGAGAAAGTCAGAAATGGTTCATTCCTAAGTTATAGTAATCACAAATTGATAAAGCAAAGTATGTAAGTTGGTTTGTTTAGTTTTCAAATTCGTAAACAAATAAAACCCAAACTTACGATTGATCCCTTTTTTAAACAAATGATTTACATTAGGATTCAGTTTGCTAAAATATTAATGAAATAGGATTTTTTTGTAAATTTAATGACATGGGTTGTTGATATCGTTTATATCAATTGAATAGAAGAAGGCATTAAATAAATAAATTATATATGTATATATATATATAGAAAAAAATAACATTCTTGCAGTAAGAACATTCAAAAATGGTATTTATAGTTTTAGCATCAAATTAGTGTTGTTGTGAATATAGCGATTTTGTGATTGTTGAACATGTTCTCTAATTCCGTTTTTTGACCAATTTTACAGTTTTTTTTTTTTTTTTTTTAATAGAAAAAGAGAAAGAGAAAACTTAAACAATTTTTTCCAACAACGCCTGCAAGAATGTACAAAATGTGGTGCTACATACATACAAAAATCCTCCATACCATGAAAACTTTTTATTACTATAAGCTACGTAGATTTTATGTCATGGGATAAAAAATGTAAGCAAGATATACACCAACAACAAGATAAACAATTCTACAAATAAAAGCGAGTAACTTGTAGATTTTGTTGTAATGGATTTAGTTCAAAATGAAGTTAGTACATTTTTACAATTTAGAAAAGAGTTTGTGCCTTGTTTGACTTGTATAATCAAAATATTCAAGAAACATATAAACCTTTGAATTTGATGTAAATTGTACATATTGGTTTTATGGATTGCAAGTTTTAAAGTATTGGTTAGTTGTAACGTTATTTTTTATGAATATATTTCATCTATTTATTTCAATGACTTTGATTTTAATTGCCTATTCACTAAACTTTTAGAACTGTTTCTTATTGTATATCTATACTTCTAAGTGGAAGGATTTTCCTAAGTGCACCCTTTTTGGAACCTTCTAGAATATTTTGTTGTAAGTCAAAGCAACAAAAGGACTTCCTAGATATAAAACACCAAGTGTACTCCAACCATGTCCTTTTTCAAAAATTTCTAGAGCTTCTTGGAGGAAGTTGAAACAATGAAGCATGCCCCAAATATAGAACATCAAACAAACTTTAACCCTTAAACGACCATAGGGCTTAGTATATACGTTGACGTATAATTGTCATTTGCTACCAGTATTTTTTTTAATATGGGATTTCAAGTAGCTCACTAGAACCACATTGATCTATTCTCCAACTTCTTTGTTGGTCTCAAATGTAGTCAAGGTGCGGATCCATTCCAAATACAAGAAAAATACCCGTATTGTACTGGGCGAAAAGGGCCTTTTGGTCGTTTAAGGGTTAACCCCTAAAAGACTGTTATCTCCTCAAAGGACAAATGGAACTTTAGGCATGTACCTATGAATAAAGGGGAAATTACAAATAAGGGCATGAAAACGTAATATATTATAGATAGGGGAGCAGTTTCAAAATAATTACAAGTAGGGGCACGGTTTCAAAAAAATTGTTATTTTTTATAAATTTTTTTTGGTTTGGACATTGATTGATTTAGATACATTACATTAAATGTTAGCTAACTTCCAAAAAAATTTAGTCTTCAAAATTTGCCATCTCCTTACTCAAATATCTTTATTTAGGCTTGATTTGGAGAGGTTTTTATTTTTTTTGGAAATTAGCTAGCATTTAATGTGATGCGTCTAAATCAACAAATGTCTAAACCAAAAAAAATTACAAAAAATTACAATTTTTTTGAAATCATGCCCCTATTTGTAATTATTTTGAAACTACGCCCCTATCTGTAATATTTTACGTTTTCATGCCCCTATTTGTAATTTCCCCATGAATAAATCATTTTTTACAATTATTTTGAAACTTTTGAAGATGGTAGGGAATTCAAAGATGTATGCATACATCTAATTTTTTCTTCATTCTGACATTTATTGAGGAAGTTATGCATAAATTTTTGAAAAATGGGGGAGGGCGGGTAGTCCAAAAAGTTTAAAAAAAAATTTAATAAATAAAAATAAAAATCTGAAATTGGTTCTTTGGATTTATACATATGTGAGAAGCTTTGAATCATTCAATTTTGAGTGATGGGTGAGAAGTTTTAGTTTGCCGGTAGGTATGGGACTCCCAAACCTCCATTTCTTTTGCCCCTTGTAAAATTTGATACTTTAATTTGCTTTTTGACTCTTTTTTTTCCAAGTTGTAGTAGACTGAGATTTTTTGGTTTTCACCATTAGGATCAAAGTAATTCACATTTCTAAATTTTACATAAATCCTCTAGTTTTGTCCAATGTATATGCAAATTTTATGGCCTTGCGGCATTGCAAGATTTTACAAAGTATGATATACACCTCCAATTCATTTGAAAATTCTCTCTCTTGCCTAACTTGCTCTTCTACGTGAAAAAATAAACCTCAACTTTGCATAGAACAATTTTTTTGATATAGGAGCAGTTAAAGGCTTCTGAAATTTTTGGGCTGTAAGGAAAAATACTTTCTTTTGCACTTCAGATGTCAATACCTCACTTGTCTACATCTATAATGAGCTAATTTTTTTCTCATGAGTACCTCCCATAGTCTAGGGCAAGATCTTGCAGTTGGATTTCCAAAAAAAAAAACTTTTATTCTACATTTCTACTCATTCCCCCAAAAGTGGCAGTTTTTAGTGACTTTCATAGAGAAAAGGATTTTCTCCTTTAGGGATTAAGTAACAAAAAAATTATTTTACAAATATTTCAATGTGACTTTTGATATGCCTAAATTTTATGAAATAGATATTTTTATTTTTTAACTAGCTTTTTATCAAGTAAAAATGACATCATGTTCAAAGGCACAAACTTAGTCACAATACATGAATCAAATAGCAAAATTTGATTATCATACAAGAATATGTATTTTATAAAATTTGGGCATATCAAAAGTCACATGAAAGAATTTGTAAATTAATTTTTTGTTACTTAAGGGGGATCTTTTTAGCATAGAGAATGCATTTGCGTATGGACATTTCTTACATATTCATGCAATCAAATCTCAAAAATTCATCACTATTATTTATCAATCAATCATCATGTAAAATCATGAATTTGGTACAAAATAATTCACCAAAAATGGGATTTTGGTTTTGAAAAATTGAAATTTGGTATGCTTGATTGGGATCTGACTCAAAACAACAAAATACCAATTATATTCCAAGTTGGCAAAGTTCTTTGAATGGCAAAACATGTTGTTTCAGGACTTGTTAAAGGGCACTGTACTGAACAGTACAGGACAGGGAGGATTATCGCCGTTCCGCTGTAGTAAGAATACCGTCTCCACATGTACAGAATGTCACACTGCAAGTTCGTACAACTGCGGCCTGGCCTGCTGCATGAAAGTTACAAAAATCAAGTTCACGACCGAGAAAGCAAAAAGCAAGCGAGGCGCCTTGGCGTGCACCCACTGGCGCGCTGGGGCGCGCTCTCCGGACGCATCCGGAAAACCAGATGAGGCTGCCATCTACGAGCGGGGTAGATTGCGCGGCGGCGGACGAAGCCGCGACGACGGAGGGACGGCCGAGCGGCCGAGCGTAGCAGCATGTATCACGACAGTTGGCTCCAAGGAAAGCTTGTCGTTGTCGCCGTCGTCGCCCTCGTCGTCGTCGTCACCGTCCTGGAACCGTTTCTCGCTTTGCTAGCTGGAGACCCAAGGCCATTGTGCACTCCGTGCCGTGCTTGTACGTCCTTCCCGGCGGAACAACTCCACACCGGTTGCGTCCATTGGTACCGCCGCATGCTGTCAACGTTTAGCGGTCTTTCCGTCCCTCGCTCGCAGCCCTTGCTCTCCTGTATATCTAGATTCTGCCTCGTGACCCCGCTCTTAACTTCCGTGTCTCTGTGTGCTTCTCTGTGCATCTCCGGCGTGGTAGCAGGCGTTGATTGCGTGTGAGGGTTCCAGTGTACAACAGTTTCTAGATTGTTCTTTTGGGTTCCTTCATCGTGGTCACTTGAATCATCAAGCGTTTCACAGCCGCGGCTCACTCCTTCCGTTCTGTCAGTCGCACTGAGTTCTTGCTGCTGTGTGCGATTACACCTAGTTGTCGTGCAAGTCGGTTTAGTCACTAGTAAGTAGTAACTCCGTGTTGAAGGTCCTCGGAACCTGGAACAGTAGGTGAGAATATTGCGTCTCGTTCGAGTTTTCTTGAGGAAGAGCATGGCACGATCCCGAGATCAAACGTAGGCGGTATCGTTTTAGCAGTGTTGGACATTCTTCTTCTGGTCAAGGTGGATAGTGGTTTAGAGAAAGCGAGGGAGAGGGGACTGTTGTTTTTTATAACCCCAATCTGATTATGGCGTGATCACCTACTAAGCTGCACTAATCGTGTGGTTTTTTTCTGGAGCAGTTCTTATTATTAAGGAAGCTGAATTCTGAATTCATATGCAGCTGTGGGTTACGTCAGGCGTGGGAACCATAGTTCTGTAATCATGGTTATACGCCATCTTTTCGATTTGCAAAGAAAGTATTGCCACTAGTATTGGAAGGGGGAGGAGGCAGGTTCTGGTGTTGTTGGAAGTGCAAGACACTACGTCATGAGAAGAAGACCGTTCTAGCTAACGCTAGTAAGCGGAAAGTGGTCAACGAATGGAGTACGCTATGTAGATCACCGTCGGTGCAGTTGCTCACTCATATCTGTCATCTAATTCCGCACACTAGTCCTAGGATTAGTACTGTGGATTAGTTTCTCATCAACTAACTGTACTTTGGCCCTGCGAGTGAGCCTATTCTGTGTCGTTGAACCCCACTTGAATTGGTAACCAGTTTTTAATTGGGAGAGCGAGAGACTTACGGAATAAACCCGACTAAACCGCTGTGTAGAGAGATCCGTGAGTCGTCGACCAAAGGCTGTTGCAGCACTTTGGCGTACTTTCAATCTTCGCTTCCGAGACGGCATGTCGCTGTCTTTTGATAACTCAGAGGCCGGGTGCATGCTACTTTACGATTGTCATCGGTCGGTGCCAGCTCCCTTTCTGACCAAGACTTACCACTTGGTGAACGATCCTTCTACCGACGAAGTTGTGTCTTGGGGCGAGGACCACACGACATTCGTCGTCTGGCGTCCACCCGAGTTTGCTCGAGATCTCTTGCCCAACTACTTCAAGCACAACAACTTCTCTAGCTTCGTCCGACAGCTCAACACCTACGTAAGCTCCACATTATTATTATGTCAAAATACCTTGTCGGATTAATCATTCCTGCTGATTTCAGTAATGCATCCAGGTATTCTAATCGTACCTGCAGAAGAGAGAGCTCGATCATGTCGATGAGGAATTATAACTTTCCCCGAGAGCTAGGAACTGGAATCAGACGGGGGCAAGCTAGTTTCTAGAAGTAGTGCTCACATTAATCATGATACATTGAGTCACAGGACGAGGATTACGCTTGCGAGATTAAGTTTCTCGGTGTTGCACTGTAGGTGATGCTGCTACGTTACCGGAATGTGACTGAATCCGTTGTTGCATTCCTCGCGTAATGTGGACAGGGTTTCAGGAAGGTGGTGCCGGACCGCTGGGAGTTTGCGAACGATTTCTTCCGGCGAGGAGAGCGGCATCTGCTGTGCGAGATCCACCGGCGCAAGGCCGCACAGCCGCCTTCTTCGGGGACCTCCGGATCGGGTGCCCAGCATAGCCGGTCGTTGTCGCCGTCCACGTCCATCGAAGACCAGGCATGGGGGTCGCCCATTTCGTCCCCGCTCCCGTCGCCTATCCCCGTCCATATTAATGTCCCACCACCACCAATGTTGCCGCAGCAGCAGCATCTGAGTCCTCCCTTGAGTATCTCCGATGAGAATGAGCGCCTTCGGAAGGACAACAGCCTGCTCTTGTCTGAGGTCTCACGTCTTCGCCACTTATATGCAGAGACCATCAACATGATGCAGCACCAGTTTAAAGGACCATCTCCAGACCATTACGCCACCCTGGGCAGCAGGTACACTCACTCTTGCATTCCTCTTGCATTCCTCCTCTTGCATTGACCAATAAATCAATAATACTCTAGAATCTAGATCGGTTTCCCTGGACGATTTACTTATATTGATAAATCATAGATAATGTAGAGAACAGACTTCCATATCGATTAATCTGGCAGCGTAATCAGCATTAATGGCATAGTTGGGGATCCGCGTTCCTAGTCCCGAGCCAATTCCAGAACGAAAGCGACCTAAAACCAAGGGTACAGATTCGACTGAACTGTTTAATGCGAAGCTGACGAATCTTGTCAAATCATGAGAAGTAAGTTACTGCACAGTTTCTATGAGCGAGGTGATCATCCCAAGATTTTACGATTTGTGAACTTTTAACCTCAAGGGTTTGTATTATTCTGGAGAAAATTTATTGTGTGATGTGCTGCTGTCGGAAAAACGGTCACGTGGCTGCAGTTAACCAGAGCTCAGAGAATGTGTAATGAGCTGGGGTGCAGCTTGCTAGTTATGACCCTCCCGCGCCGCTTAAAATTCCTATGAATCAATGCTCTCGTAAAGACTAGGCTGACATGGACTGATGACTTGCAGCAGCGTCAGGACCGAAGCACCAGGCGGCCACCACCAGTCCTCGGATCGTGCGCTCCTGATGAGTGCAGCAGCATGCGCCGTAAGAAGGGAAGAAAACCACCGCGAGCTCTCTGTCTATGTCTCACCACAATCACCCAACCCGGACCTCGTTTGTAGAAACCACTCGACCGTTCAGTATCCCCCTTTCCAAGATCACAACACTCCTCCGCAGCAACAACAGCAACAGCAACAGCAACATCAACAACAGCAACAGCAGCTACAGCTACAGCTACAGCAACAACAGCTACAGCAACAGCAACAATGGAGTAATGGCGACTCGAAGCTGCATGTGGGCAGTTCTCCGGCGTTTTTCATCAGTAATTCAAACGGCTTTCCGTCTTCAACAATAGAACCAGTGGAAGTGAAGCATTCCCCTCTTCCTTTCAAGCTGTTCGGTGTGCCTTTGCAGCACAGCCAGGGTTCTAATCATATCAACTCTTCGGAGCAAGAGCCTATAATCAGACATGGTCTTCATGCATCAGAAGTAATTTTACCCTCAGCCGGAACAAAGCGTCGGCAACCAGAACCGTGGGACGTTGCAGTGAGTGAAGTGGAACATCCCCACGGCCACGGCCACGACCGCGTGTTCCTCAGACCCCCTCCTCGGAAGTGCCTGCAAGGGAACTCGGAGATAGCGTCCGAGCTGTCCAGACCTGGGTCGTGGCTGCAGGTGTGTGCCACCCGGGACGAAGGAGTGTACATTTGAGATTGATCCAGCCCTACCTATCAACATGTTCCTCATCTGTGAGTTTTACTTGCAATTCATGCCCCCCCTCCTAACCCCCTCTTTTTTTTACATAGTGATCTTCCTTATAGAATCCATCCAACAACCATGTGCATTCTACCTAGTACTTAAAAATACTGTAATTCCTTGGCATATCGGGTTTACGTGACCTAACTCTTCACCGGGAGTTTGTAAAGTTTTGACGTACACGAATTGGAAGCACCTTCCTGTGCTTTCGAACCGACCTCACATTCCTTATCATTCGTGCGTATGTACTACTCGTTGACCGTTCTTAACGGTACCTGCAAAACAATGTTTGCTTTGTCCTTTGTACTGGATGTGTTTGCCTTAGTCAAAGATTCCATCTTATCTAACTTTGGCACAGTAAATTAGTACTAGTACTGTTTCGTTTAGTTTCTGCACTGTTGCAAGCACTCACTTCTGAAGTGCAAGGTTTGTGTCTGTGTGCGGGGGTGACACGTACCCACGTACCCCAGCAAATGCGAAAAGGCTTAAGTCAGTTCCGTAAGCACTGTTGAGTGTTGAGCATCCTGTGAGTACTATTATTCTAGTTCCGCCAGCAATATATATGCAAGGCATGCAAGTTTGCTAAGTACGGGGTACCAGAGTACTACCAGTAATGTTACGACCGTTGTTGTCGACCCAGCTACAACTGCACATGCATTATTACAGCAATGGGGACTTGCACTGCGACCGTGAGTACATTGTCACGTGCGATTCCTCCCAGACTAGTACTCCATCTAGTACACTCCTCCTACAGCACTTCCTCAGTCTCAGAGCTTTCAGAGAGCTTCAGAGCTTTAGAGAGAAGGTCAGGGCTGAGGCTGAGAGTGCAAATGATGGAGTCTCCGTAGTACCTGCTCTCCCACAAGGGAAGTCTCGTGATGCAGCCAACTTGCATAGCTTCCACGGGAGTGGATCGCGGTCTCAGAGCTTGCGGCAGTTCATCTGCTTGTCACGTTCTCTTGTCCAGTTGTCCTCACGGAAATGTTTTCAAACCAGTTTCTCAGGAGGGAAAAATATTTTCTCAGAGAGAGTCAGTTTGTGTCTGTACTGGAAGTGGATGTTGTCACTCTGCTGAGCCTCCAGAGGTAGACTATGGCTTACAATGAATAATCCAGCACTTCCTGCTTGTCTTGTGTCGTTTGAAGTACAGCCAGAAATAGATGAATTTTACCATCCAGTTACTTTGTAGGCCTTTGGGAATGATGTATAGTGCATTGCAACTAACAACTATTGTACCGGTAAGAAGTATTACAGTGCAACGCATATATCATTAGCTCAAAAGCAACTCTACTAGCAAAAAGAACAAAACCTATACTTCATCCTACTGATTTTGGATTTCTCATATTTCTTTTCTGACAAAGCAATGGATTGGCTGCTCAAATTCAAGTCCGAGTAGTTGTTGGTTATAAGGTAGCAGCATCCATAAGCGGTGTGTCCCCATGGCTGTCACCTGATAGTGGCAGGGGCTAATTAATAAAAAAACAAATGGTTGTGTGTGACTAAGTGTTGGTTATGGATGATGAAGTAATGATTGTGGATGACTAGAATAAGGTTTTGAGTACCCATCTCACTATTTAAGAACCAACAAGCCTTGTTATTAGCATCTCTTACACATGGTTCTTATAATTTTAGTGATTTTGGACTTTGAAATATCTTTTTGAACAAATGCTTGTAGTTGGAACCTTGAAATTGATGCCAATATTTTTGATTTCCACTTCCTAACTTACAGTATTATTTTCAAAGTTAGTAAATTGTTTCACCTACTGCAAAACCCTTATTTCCATGCTTATGGGTGCGCCTACCTTAACTCATAAGCATCATGCACAATACATCCAAGTCATTGAGTTGAATTCAAATCATGGTTCCTGTTTTTTTTTTTGTAAGATTTATTATCAAAATCAAAACACAACAGTGAACAGTGTGTAGTGAATTTTATAAAATTTGGATGTTTGCTTTTAAAATTTGATTATGTGACATATTTAACCAACTTTAGACTATACAAAGTTCAAAAACACCATATGCAAAACATTGAAAAATCTTCCCATGTTTTGTAAATAAATTCTTTAATTACACAAATTGTTTGGATATATAGTTGAATATGCCATTTAGACATGTTCATTCATGATCATCTGAGTAAAAACCAACAAAACAATGCTTCTTGAGGCTTGGAAGTTCCAACATATTCTTTAGAATATCACAAATCATTGTGATTTGAAGTTCAAAGTATATGATCACTTTTTTATAAATAGAATCACGTGAAAATTTTAATTCGGTTATGAATTTATGCACTTCAATATATACACTCTTCTAGCTGGTACTTGGACAACACTATTTGTTGAGCGTAAAATGGTGAGCCATGAGTGGTGAGAGAAGATTTTTGTGAGCAAGAATCCATTTTGACCGAAATCAATGGAAAAACTATTTTAGGAGTGGGAATCATTTTTGAACTCAAAACCAATGGAAAGATAAAAAACAAGTTTTTCAAGAAATGGAAGTTTAAAATTCACAATTATAGGGCCTTGTGTACACAATTATAGGTGAAATATAGCATTTTAACCCCTAAGGATCAAGCCCTTTATTTTGTGAAAGTCACTGAAAACTGCCACTTCTAGGGAATGAGTAGGAAGGTAGGAAAGTTTTTCTTTTTTGAGATTCCAACCATAGGATCTTGCTCTAGACTATGGGAAGCACTTGTGGGAAAAAAATTAGCTCATTTCAGATGGTGAGGAAAAAAAAATTATTTTCCCTTGCATCCCAAAAAATTCAAAAGCCTTTGACCTCTTCTATATAAAAAAAAATTGCTCTATGCAAAGCTGAGGTTATAATTTTGGGGAAATTACAAAATGAGTAACAAAAACAAAAGAAATTACATTTTGGGTAACAGTTTGAAAGTAATTACAATTTGGGTAACAAAATCCAATAACCTCAATGGATTCTACAACTGTTAAGGGTGCAAGCCGTTGAAGCCTGCATCCACGCCATTGCCAACTTGTCATTGGTTGTGATACTTGTTCTCTTAGTCGCAATCACTCATGACCCTTGCTTGCACCTAGCCACCAATGTTTGCCAAACAATTGTAGATCACACACTAACAAGGAACAATCACTTACCTTTTGCTCACAAGTACCACTTCAAAACTTCAACCTCACATGCTCATCAATTGTGTCTCACTCATGGAAGTGCATTGCACGCCGTCTAATTGATATTCAACTGCTACTTACAAATCAGCTTCTGTTGAGAGACGATTCGTGATGCACGTCCATGAGTGAGACACAATTGATGAGCATGTGAGGTTGAAGTTTTGAAGTGGTACTTGTGAGCAAAAGGTAAGTGATTGTTCCTTGTTAGTGTGTGATCTACAATTGTTTGGCAAACATTGGTGGCTAGGTGCAAGCAAGGGTCATGAGTGATTGCGACTAAGAGAACAAGTATCACAACCAATGACAAGTTGGCAATGGCGTGGATGCAGGCTTCAATGGCTTGCACCCTTAACAGTTGTAGAATCCATTGAGGTTATTGGATTTTGTTACCCAAATTGTAATTACTTTCAAACTGTTACCCAAAATGTAATTTCTTTTGTTTTTGTTACTCATTTTGGAATTTCCCCTAGAATTTTTTCATGTAGAAGACCAAGTTAGGTAAGTGTGGGAGAATTTTCAAATGAATTGGAGTTATGAATCATACTTCGTAAAATTTTGCAATGCCCTAAGGTCATGAAATTTGCATATACACTAGGCAAAATTGGAGGATTTATGTAACATTTAGAAATTTGAACTACTTCAATCCAAAAGATAAAAACGAAAGAATCTTAGTCTACTACAACTTGGAAAAAAAAGAGTCAAAAAACAACTATGCAAAGAGCTCAAAAAAGTAAAGCACCAAATTTTACAAGGGGCAAAAGGAATGGAGGTTTGGGTGTCCCATACCTACCCGCAAACCAAAACATCTCATAACTTTCATCTCATCAATCAAAATTGAACAATTCAAAACTTCCCACATATATAAATGTAAAGAATCAATTTTAGATTTTTATTTTTAAAAATTGCAATTTTTAAAGAAGTGTTTTGGGCCTGGATTACCTGCCCTCCCCTATTTTGTAGAAATTCATGCATAACTTCTTCAATAAATGTCTGAATCAAGAAAAATGTAGATGTGCACTTACATCTTTGAATTTCTCAACTTTGTCAAAAGTTTCAAAAAAATTATAAAAATTGGTTTGGTCATAGGTACATGCCCAAAGTCTATTTGTCCCCTAAGGAGATAGTTGAACCTTTAGAGGTTAAGGGGTTCATTATAGGGTTAATGATGATACATAATCAAACAATAGAAACTTTTGAAGTACATTAACATTATCCAAAATTGTAAAGAACTTATTTTCCTATCTATCGATGTGCTAAATGTCCCTTTCTAGAACCTTCCACATTTTTGTTGTTAGAATGCAATAGCAGAAGCTAGTGTCTCTTATATTCATGTAAGTTAGTCTATCTTCTAACATGAAAAAGTTATCCCACTGATATATTGTAGTCATGGTACTTGTCAAGTAGTGTTGGCTAAAATACCATTGTCTTGAACCCATGTTCAAGATTATTTTTGTTATGTGTAATGACACTAATTTGTTTAGGGGAATTACTACCGCTATATCCTAAATTACTAACAGGACACCCTGTGATCATGAAATTTGATATTTTAGTCTTGTTTTTTATTTATTCAAGTGGTCCATCTTTCATTCAATCATGGTATTATCACCTTTTTGAAAGAAAATTGAACAAATACAAATCTTTGTTGAAATATTATTGCACCAATACTACTTTTTGATGTAATTTTGCTTTAAGTAACTCAAAAGTCCTATATATTTAGTTTCAAATTTAAGAACACATATGTATTTTTTTAATATAGCTTTATAATGATAAAGGTGAAACAAATCTTTTGATCCAAATAAAAAAATTAGCATTAAAAATCACATTTCATGCTCATAGGGGTGTCAAGTTAGCAATTTAGGGTGTTGCGGTAGTCATTCCCTTTTTTTAGTAACACTAATATTGTGCACTCACTAATAGGATTAATTCAAGGGAAAATTTCATGGATACCCCTGAAGTTTGCAATAATTTCATAAATACCCTTGCTTTTTCAGAAATTTCACAGATACAAGATACCCTTGGACCAAAATTTTCAAGCTTTTATTTTGTTGTGCATGCCACTTTCTTTCTTCCTTGTGTGCATGCATAACAAGAAAGAAGTAGTGTGTACACAAAGGGAGAAGGGAAGTGACATGCACAACAAAAAAAACTCTTGAAAATTTTGGTCCAAGGGTATCTATGAAATTTCTGAAAAAGCAAGAGTATCTATGAAATTATGGCAAACTTCACAGGTATCCATGAAATTTTCCCTAAATTCAACATACTAAAGAGCACCATTCACAATCAATATCAAACCTTCCTTCATTGTAGATATTTATTCTACCATGTGTCTCCATGAGCATGCCCTAACACTGTCAAGATTAACAAACACTAAAAAAAACTGGTTATGGGTGATGAAGTGATGGTTGTGGCCTGTGGGTGACTAGCCCTTAAAGGATTGTTGTCCCTTCGGGGGATAGGTGGGAGTTTGGGCATGTACCTTTGGATAAACTACTTTGTCTAATTTTCTGAAACTTTTATTGAAGGTGGGGAATTCAAAGATCTACTTGGGCATCTAATTTTTTTCCTCATTCAGACAATTATTGAAGAAGTTACGTAGTAATTTCTGAAAATTTGGGGAGGACTACCCGCCTGGGTAGCCTAAAAACTTCTTTAATTTTTAAAAAAAAAATTAAAATTTGAAATTGATTCTTTAGATTTTTTTGTATGTGGGAAGCTTTGAATCATTCAATTTCAATCAATGAGATCAAAGTTATGAGGAGTTTTTGTTTGCGGGCAGTTATGGATTCTCTACTCTAAAATAAACTTTGAAGTCCTTTATTTTACTCAATTTTCATTATTTTGGAAAAAAAAATTAAACCAAAGGAAGTAGATTGTTTATCACAACATTTTGGCCATTAGGATTTGCAATTTTCATTTTAACAATTAAATTCTTAATAATTTAGTGATTTGACTCATTCTCTACTTCTTTTTACTTACTGATTTTTCTCATGTGTTCTGTAGTTCCAATTGATTTGAAAATTCTCCCACACATAACTAACTTGATCTCCTACATGGAAAAAAAATGCAACTTTGGGTAGAGCAACTTTTTTGTTATAAGAGTGGTCAAAGGCTTCTGAAATTTTGGAGCAGCATGGAAAAAAACTTTTCTTTTCACTTTAGATGTAAATATCTCACTCACCTCCATCTAGAATGACTTGATTTTTTTTCCACGAGTACCTAATCCAATCTAGGGCAAGATCCTATGGTTGATTTTCCCAAATTAAAAAAAAACTACCTTCTTACTAACCCCCCCAAAAGTGGCAGTTTTGAGTGATTTTCCCTGAAAAAATGGCTCAGTCCTTTAGGGGCTAAGTGATGGTTGTGGTGACTGGCATGACGGTATTAAGTACCCCATCTCACTATTTAAGAACCAATAAGCCTTATTTTTAGCATCTCTTACACATGACAAATCTTTGTGAACAAATGCTTGCAATTGGAACCTTGAAATTGTTGCCAATGTTTTAAGTTTCTTTTTGCTAGCTTACAATATATTTTTCAAAATTGGTCAATTATTTTACCTACTCCAAAACCCTTACTTCCGCGCTTATGGGTGCGGCTACCTTAATTGTAAAATATTCTCGTAGCATCCCCTTCTAATATCCTAGTAGGCAAATTTTAGTTGACCTTCTTTTCTCACAACAGGTTAAGGGCAGTTGGACAATTTAAGGGTTGGAAAAGATCCAAGGACTGGTAGCTATAAAGTTGGGCAAGTGTCGGTGTACCAGTAGAAAACAAGGCCTTAACCCTTAACCCTTTAAGGACCACGCGACCATATTTTGGTCGCTGGGAGTGGTTTTTGGCCTGTAGGTTGAATTCGTTCAATAATTTGGAACTTGGTCTTGAAGTACGCATATGATCACAAGAATTTTGCATCCATCTAAACAAATAACAATGCAATTGGGTATGTGAGTTGATAAATAATGGTGTTTATACGACATGGCTTCAAAATATGTATCCATTTTTTTGTCAAAGATGGATCAAAGCAACAATACAATACATCAAACATTCAAGAAGAATGTCAAATTTCAATTGCACAATTCTAAAAAAATTCAAATTGCTTAAGAAATATGCTTGTATTGTTTTCCTATACGGTAGTAGTATAATTTTAGTATTTGAAAATCTACTAAAATGTTGTTGTCATTTTGGCTTTAAAATACGTCATCCTACATTTAAGGCCAATTCTTGATTGCTTCCACTGATTGGATTTTCCATATCAAATATCAAATTTCTTGTAAAATTGTTTTGGGGCAGCCAAGAAAATGGGATTTTTGACCCTTTTTGTCCACTTAGCTACACCTTGGGATTGCTGTTTTTGTCTATTTTGTGTGAAACTAGTCTTGTTGGAAAGGTGGGAAACCATGCTTTCTAGAAATGTAAGGCTCTTTTCAATCAAATCCTGCATGAAGTGGTAACATTCAAAACCACACAAGCATGAAACACAAGAGATTTTCCGCATACGGCTCATTCAATCATTATAATGTTTCACCTCCAACGGTAGATCTAGCTAAAATCTTGGTGCTCTAAAGTGAACAAGGTGTACTTCCCATTTGTACGGTTGGATTATTGAAAATGGGTCCATATTTGAGTTAATTGCACATCTAAGCTTACAGCCCTTGTTTTTAGTGGATTTTGTGAAAATGGGTGTGGTCCTTAAAGGGTTAAGCACCCCAGTGATAGGATCCTATCGTTGGGGCCCACAACTTTATCTCACTCTTTCTCTTAATTTGTATGGTGAAAACAGTCATGGCTGGTCCCCATGAGCAGAGAAGGTAGTCTTTTTTCAAATCATGTGGTCACTTTTTCTGGATGTAATTTTCCAAGCTATGGTGGCCATTAAACCCCCATTTTCTCCTAAATCCTAAGATAACTCTGGGTGCTCAGGGGTTAATCAAGACATCCTAATTAACAAAACATGTCCAATTGAAAACAACTAAAAAAGTCTAAATAAAGACAATAGAATCAACTTTATCATATTGATTTGGGTCTCATTTTTTAAAGGGAACATTTGTTAATTTGGGAGAAAATCGATTTTGGACTTCTGAATTTTTCACTTTTGGGTAATTTTTGGTGATTTAGAGTGAATTTTATGATGATTTCTTCAAGATTGTACATCAATGCTGAAATATCTTAACATAATTATCAAAAAAACTCACTATCAATCATCAAAATATTCTCACAAATGCAAAATTCAATTTCCCCAAAATCTATTTTGGGAAAGACTTTTTCCCAAATTAACAAATATTGTGTTCTTTAATAGTGATGGGATAATATGGATTTGTGATAAAGCTAAGTAGTTTGATGGCACTATAAATTTAGAATATAGAAGGTCTCTACTCTTGCTCTTGTAGTGACATCTTATTCTTACTCTTGCCTCCAACCTTTTGAGATGAGATCTTTTCAAGCCTCATTTTATATGCTTTTAAAATTTTGGTATTCATAGTTGATTTACAAAGGTTGAAAATAAAAAAGTTTAACCCCTAAAGCCCCAAAGTCCCCCTTTTAGGATTTTGGGTAGGCTTGTGTGACTTCAAATTTTTACATGATTTTTTGAAACTTTTTATGAGTGTGTAGGAATGTATGAGGTTTGTGGGATGCAAAAAATTATGTGATTATGTCACGCGGTTCACAAGTTATGGGTTTCTTTTGGCCAAAAGCAGTTCAAGGGGTAGCTTGGGCAAGGGGAAAATTATTGACATTGGAGGAGGGGGAGTAAAGAGGGATTGCCACATGTTGCTCTAGTGGTCCCCATTACTCCCATTTCATTTCCAATTAGGAGGTCAAATTGGGCTTTGGGAGCTTCTAAATTTTAGAGTTTTTGAGGTTTCTAATTTTTTTTTTTGACATTTGAAATTCATGTTCATCTTCAAACACACCATTTAGATTTCTCATATTTAAAAACATGTGGTGGGAAACTTCACTCAAAAATGTCATAGTGTATTTGCAAAACTTGTCATATAGTGGCATTGCAATATTTTTTAGGATGTGTTTCATGTCTTTGATTGCCTTGAAAATTGGTGTACAAAGGTCTAACTTGATTACCTATAAGAAAAAAATACAACTTCAAGGTTTGTAGTGCAAAAAAAATCAGCAAATGTCAGTCAAAGCCATCTGAATTTTTTGGGCACAATGAAAAACAAAAAAAAAAAACTCTTCCCTTCAAATGCTCATAACTTTCAATCTGTAGTGTCCAATGTCATGAAATTCTTACCAATTCTTCTTCTACAAGTGCATTACAAGATCCTATTGTTAGATTTTCAAGAACAGCATTTTGTTGAAATTTTTGGTGAACGCAACAATAGGGGCAGTTTTGAGTGATTTCTGGCAAAAAATGGCCTTGGTAGTTTAGGGGTTAACCCCAAAGCGCTCAGTCGACCATTTTCTAGTCGCTGCTTGTTTTTTTTTGGGCTACCTGAGACAAAAAAATCCTTTTTCAATTATTATTATTATTATTATTATTATTTTGTGATAGAAAATCAAGTCTACTTTCCAACTTAACTTGAATCATGTCAATCCAAGTTGAACTCCACCAAGGAATTTTTTTCAAAGACAAACACTTTAATATTTGCTAGTGTTGTAAAATTTATTATTTTGGGAAACTAGTGATGTTCTTTCCTTTCAAAAGCTTGCATTTTTGAGGTTTTGGATAGAATGTCTATTTTTAACCAATCATACCAAAATTTGAAATCTATGAATAAAATTTGTAATTTTGGTCAATATTAATTTGTAACAGTTTCTAAATTCATTACATAAAAAACCAAAACTTTTTTTGAGTGTTTAACCGTATGGATAATTACTTGACATTATGATTCTAGTTTTCTCTTTTGAAAAAACTTCATCAAAGTTACAAAAGTGCCATTTTATAACACATGTATATTTTGCCCTTACCCCTTGGGCCTTTAGGGGTTAAGAAAGATATTAGGTTTAGAGTTGGGGCTAATGTACCTAATTTCTTTTGATACGATTTAGTGGAAACTTTTCATTATCAAACTCAAGGGATTTCTTTTAATGTATTAGGCTCCAAATCCATAATCATAAGGCATTAGAGGGTTGGAACTGGTAAAACATCAACTTTAAAGTAGTTGGATGGTGCTAAATTGATAATAGAGGGAACAAGCCGGAACTTTTTGGAGCAAAGAAGATGAAAGGCGTGGGTTCGAAAAAAGACCGGTTCACTTCTGTGAAAGAAGGAAGTTACTAAAAATAGCTTCAAAAACTCTCAAATGGTACACTGCTCATAATATTTAGTGTTGGTAAGACTAATTACAAATTTTAACAGTTAATGCCAACAACACTACTAATGTTATGAACGCTAAATGTTAACATAAACAATATTTTCAACAAAAATTTCACCAATTTTTTAAAATTGGTATTGTAATAGTTTAGGCTTGCACTGAAGTAATAAACTAGTAATAAACATTGATATTAATTGTCAACATGAAAAATAATTGTCAATCCAATGAGAATGAAAAAAAACTAAATCTCAAGCTGTACTTAACAACTCTCACACCTTGTTTGTGTAGATAGAGTAAAATGTGTTTGCTATTTTTCATTCCAAAAAATGTAAGGATTTGGAAATAAGCTATCGGGAAATTGAATTCAAGAACTCTGAATTTGCATGTGAATTCAAAGACCCCAATTAGGATAGAGAACCCAAAAGGAAATAACTCAAATAAGAATGACCAACTCCAAAGTCAGGGTAGAATCATACTTTCGATTGGGGGAGTAAAATAACGGAACTTCTTTTTCGCTTTGGCTTCACAAAACAAGGTGTTAAGGTAGAAGGCTCGAAAACCGACCACCTAAGGGCTGAAACTGAATTTTGGGGAGGTAGAACTTTTTGAAATATTTTTCAGTAACTGGAAAGACAAGAAGAATCGACATCTAACCCAAATTGTTTCATATTTTTTGGAGTTTTGTAAAATTTGTTATGAAATTTTGAAACTAAAGTGGCATAGGGCTCTAAAATCGCTCACCTCCTCAAATGTACACCTCTTGTACTTTTTAGAAATCTATGAAAAAAAGCATGTTCAGCTTGAGCACATTTTGGAGGGTGGGCGGTTTTGGAACCTGGACGATTTTTGAGCCTTCTACCTTAGAGTCATTAAGTCTAGCATGAGTTGTAGTGTTCTCCAATGAAAATTAGAGTGAGTTAATGATGAGGTGTAGAGTTAGGGGAGAAATTTTCACTTCATTGACTAAAATCCAACATTTCTCATTTCCAACCAATTTTTCATTGAATTGCACTAGATACTTTCTATATTCATATTATAAAATACAATAATTAGTTCTTTTGATAAATTTTGATCGGTTTTTTAACAGCTAGTTTCAGATTCAACCAATCATTTGCAATTTCTAACAACTAACAATGCACTAAATGCTGATTCTCCTCGAACATTGAAAAGGTGAATATTACTGTAAGTATCATAACTCTTAATATTATTACTAGTGTAGTGAGGAATACAATACAAGGGTTGCCGGTTGCGTATTGGCGTACCTGGGAGACTTAATTGTTGGTGTTTATGGATTTTTCTTCATGGAGCTGACTTTCCCTCTATGAGTGACACGTGGGTGAGCACTTTTTTTTGCTGTTAAGTTTGCATAACCATAAGCTAAGGTAGTACGCTCGAAAACCGCCCATGTAAGGGTTCATCCCTCTTTTTCATGGTCTTCGTTCATTTTTCAGACAAAGAGAAATAGATGCTCAATGTAACATAAGTCATTTCATATTTTTTGAAGCATTTTTGAGTTACTTATGAATTTTCAAAGTGCATGTGTCATAGGTACCTATTATTAACCTTAAACTTTCCAAGAATCGTTCACTTGCAAGTTGTGAAGAGATTTGAGGAAGCAAGGCGAATGATTGGCTCTTGCAGTTAAAAACAAATTTTCTTCCATGCATTCAATGAGTTGTAAGAGGCTAATGTAAGAATCACCAGTGCACCATTTCACAACAAGCTACTGGATGGTTCAAAATGAGTGAACGGTTTTCAAGCGTACTACCTTAGTGTGCTCTAATTTAGGATGGTGCACTAATTTGGTGCACTTCTAGGAATGGCTGACATTGTTCCTTCAAAAATTTATTATTGTCATTGATGATTTAGGTGAGCTTAGCTAATTAACCTAATTTGCTAAGCCCACCTAAATCATCAATGACAATAATAGATTTTTGAAGGAACAATGTTAGCTATTCCTAAAAGTGCACCAAATTAGAGCACACTACCTTAGTCCAAAATATTATTATTTAAGCTAAGGTAGTATGCTCTAATTGCAATCCTCTTAGATAAAGTACCTCATAGGTAGCTCAAGAATGGATATGAAGTGCTCTTGAATAGGCCCTTCAAGTCATAGAAGAAAAGGTGTATTCTATTGCAAGTGCCAATCATACTCCTCGCTTTCACCCATCTCTTCACAAGTTGTGTGGGACGGTTTATGGGAGACCTAGAGTCACAAATAGGTGTTTACTACAAAAAACCTTAACAATTCATCAACAATTCAATAATGCTTCAAAAAACATATAAAAAAATTGTGTTACATTTAGTATTCATTTCTCTTTGTTTAAAAATTAAACAAAAAATCTTCCTGTTTTGAAAAGCCCATGAAAAAGTAAATCAACTCTTAAAGTGACAGTATTAGAACATACTACCTTATTGTAGAGAGTGTTCAATTGGAAGAGTTGCTTTTTGAATTTGGAATGTTGATTCAATGCAAGCTTATTACATGTTTTTGTGCACATCACATTTTCTAATTGTTGAGAATAAGTTATATCTTCTAAAAGTCCCATATTTTGTACAATTAGGCTTTGCTAACACCATTTGGTAACAACAGAGGAGTTCAAGGTGCTAAAATAGCACAAATCAACTAATTAACGTTCACCATTTTTATGTACTATGTTTTATGTAATAATAGCATTAATTCTCTTCCGTTTTGATATTGTTAGAATTTTGAATTGGTACGAGTATGATGAATACTAAAATGATGAATTGTGTAATTTATTTTGTTATCGTTGTAGCACTTGCAATGACTTAACAGTACGTAGTCCAGGGTTTTTTTTTTTTTTTTTTTTTTTTCATTTTACGAGGGTAGAGCTAAGGTATGTACACCCATAAGTATTAGTGTCCTCATAACCGTCACACTTGAAATCTTGGAAAATTTGTGGAAGTGAATAGATGTAATGACAAGGATGTACAACATGTGAACTTGAAATCTTGAAAGTGGTTATGGGTGCAATGGTAGTTTGCTCTTTAAAAATTCACAACTTATTCTCACAATATCCAAATAATACATTTGAAAGTGCAAACTCATTATTTTTTGTTCCTAATAGGATTGTACAATTTGCTAGTTGCTTATTGATACTCATCATGTTCAAAACCCTCAGTTTGACGCTTATGGGTGCACATACCTTACCCACACCCACCAATGCAAGTAGGTAAGGAAAAAAGAGACACTATTAGATAGAATTGTTGACTTGTGGATGTTCATCTATAAACTGTACTAATATTAGTAAACTCCATCCAAACTTTGGCAAATTCGGTGTTGACTTGGTGGAGGATTTGGCGACTTCATCCATTTTTTTGCAATTTTTTTCAATGCTACGATAGCCAGTGCCCATCTGAGGTAAGACTTAGGCAAACTTTTGCCAAAAAGAAGAACCCTAACATAGCCATCATTTATTTAAAAAGACACTAAAAGTGTCCACAAACTTGTGGACAAGGACTTAACACCATATTAAGTAATATGGGAAAAAGGGTACTTTTTGGGACTTTTAAAGGTTCTAGGTGATCACCTAGTTTTGAACTCCAACATTTTTTTGGGTACGTGTGTCCTCACTTGAGAGGAGGAATTCATGAGGGAAAAAATCTTAGTGGCTCAAACTGAATCTGATACCTTCGAATCTGGTTTAAGGCGACTTTTTGGGTTTTAGGTGAAGTACAAAATGGGACCCCCCTTTTTCCCAGATTACTTAATATGGTGTTACTTGTGATGTATGGATGTGACATATACAAAGAAGATTTCAATGTTCCTAGGTATACAACATACTTACAAAAGATTGTCAAGGAACCAATTGAGACCAGTTTATTTTTGTCACCATTTACCATGAGCACAATTGAGGAATGTGTATTCTGCTATGAATGTAGATGGTGCACATACAAATAGACAAGTATGGGTATAGGGCTTGTGTGTGTCAAAAATGCCAAAGGGGGACTTTTTTTAGAAGGAATGTGAGATTAAAAGCATAATTTATCAAACTTTATACTTATAACTTTGGCATTGAGTTTGTAAGCTACACTCACTCATTGTAGAATGAGGAAGATGGTGGTAAAGAAAATGAAAGAAAAATAGTAAAATAATTGTATGCAATCATTTTGAGTGACCATTTAATTAGAATTTAATTTGATTGAAAACGCATTGTTAACCACAAAAAATGAATTCATATATACAGAAGAAAAATGACTATAATTCTTTACATTTTTTTAATGAAGAGCTTATTAAAAGTATTCTTAAATTTTAGTTGAACAGTGCCTAAAGCGTGTGACTGCCTATAACAAGATTAAGGCACCTGATGGACAACTAAACAAGTGATGTAACCAAAAATCAGAATCAAGGACACTTTTTGTTTTTCTTGTGGTTACAAAAAACATTTAGGAAAAACTATGTACATTCTCAATATAACTTAGGTTATGTTCACACTTGGTGTTAGGAGGGTATTAGCAATATGAATGCAATCTAAAGATGTGTCCAAGTGCATCTAATTTCTCTTTGCTACTACTACTCTTAACACCAAATGTGAACATAAACTTAGTATGTATCCTTCATTATAAAAAATATGAGCCCTCTACAAGGTCCCTAAGAACGCCTCTTGAGGGGTCTCCTTAATAGTTTTCATTTGTACTTTGGAGTTACAAAATTCCTTACACCCTACTATGCCTTTGACTACAAGCATGGCTCACATTGGCATGTCCAATTTTCATTGGGCGTCACAATTACATGTACATATTCTCATGGTCCTTTTTCTCTATATTAAATCTTTAACCTGGTACTTGTGAGGGTAACATTTTTTGTAATTGTGTACAATCACTAGAAGAAACTGCGTTGGAACCCACTAAATTATGAAAGGTAGTTTATGTTGAGTTCCATGTTTCCAACGCAAATTTTTGTTGAACAGAGCAAAATTTTGCGTTGTTTAGCAAAATTTTGTGTTGGAAACATGGAACTCAACATAAACTACCTTACATAATTTAGTGGGTTCCAACACAATTTTCTACTAGTGAATAGTAGAAGAATGATTAAGAAACTGCGATATAGTACTAGATTGCCATTTTCTATTCATAATTTTTGTGATGTACAATAAAAAAGTCATACGAGGTAGAGACACTTCACACACACTTTTAATGTACCCAATGCACTAGAAGAAATCTTGTCCTAAACAACTGGTTCATAATGATTGCAAATGTCCTAAATGACTCAGTTTTACTATAATTGAGTCATTGTATAGTTGTTTAAGACATTTGCAGTTGATGTGAATCAGTCGTTTAGGACATGTTTTTCTTCTGGTGATCTAGGCCCAATAAATGTTAAGAGAGACCATTCTTAAGGGCCTTGTGGAGGGTTCATATTTTTTCTAATGTACCAAGTTGAAATAATCATTTGGATACAAGTGCTTTTGACCATTTCAAGGGGGACCACCTTGGCTTGTGTCAAGCCCTTTGAAATTATTCAAAATGCACCTCATGCATACAACCATACATGAAGAGCACTACAAAAGGGTGATTAAAAGAAGAGCACATACCGTACACTATAAACTTAAGTAAATTTTAAAACTTTAATAAAATAATAATAATACATATTCACCTTAAAAGGTTGGGAATATATAGACATTTTTGAAAGGATTAAAAAGGTATGAAGAAGGAAAGTGCAAAGCAATACAAATGCAAAAGGCTATACACACATTTTGTGATAATACAAAAAGACTTTTGTGTTCAAATCTCAATGCAATATTTTGTAAATAAAACAAAAAGATATATATGTAAATCTCAAACCAATTTAACCCCTTAAGGCCCAAACAACGTTTTTTTAGCAACATAGCAATTTTGGGCAAGCTAGTACTTGTAGAATTATAAACATATTTTTGCAAAACATGTAGAGGATATGTGCCCAAGGAGTTGCTTTCTAATGCAACAATTTTCAAGTCATTTTGAGTTGTAAAACAAGTTATGATGCAATATGTAGATTTGTTTGCTCAAGAAGTGGCACGTGCATAATTCTTTACATTGCAACTTATATTTTGGATCTTGCCCAAGGTTGAGGGTCAGAGTTATTTCCTTGTTAAATCTAACTCAACCTCATTCCATGAAACCAATTGTTTTTGCTTGCTGCCATTTACATCCCCTTTGTTGAAAGTGGCCCTATGTTGATCAAGCTTGTCAAAGCCACAATTCTTGGCCAATTTACTTTTCATTTCCCCCTTCATTTGTAGCTAGCTAAAATCTAAACCTCTACTAGCCACAATGTAAAAAGATTATTGTATGTGGAAGTTGAAAATTGTTGAAAAAACAATTTTGCATCAGATTTTTTTTGCAACTAGTTTTGTATTCTATTTTTTTTGGTATGTGTTCTCTAGTTCAAAATGTTACGAAATTTTCTACTCATATGACCAACTCTATTATAGAAGTTCATCTAAAAAATCACAATCAAAATAGTGAGATTAATTGGTGCAAAAGCTTCCCAAAATTAAAATTGCTCGAAAATTGAATGCCCCACAAAAAACTGTTTCTCACTTCAAACTTTATAATCTCACAAACTGTGTGGTAAATGTCCTTAATCTTTTTACTACAACATAAGAAAATAGTCTAGTATTAGATCTTATGGTAAAGTGCACCAAAATTTCATTTTCAATTTTTTTCTTTTTGCCTTTGCTGTCAAAACAACTCATTTAGGGGTTGATGTACCATGAATTTTATGAATGTTTGTAACTGAACTAAAAGAATTTAAGTTAAAACATATCCTAGATTTTAGTACCTTAGGCAATAACTTGCAAGTTGTGCTCTTTGATGAAGTTTGCAATTAACTATACGCACTATAGAAAGACAATTGGAGGTGCAAACATCAAGGTTTTTGTACATATCATCATTTTTTTAAGGCAAGACTAGGTCAAAAAGGCGATAAACGCACAAAAAGCAATTTAAAATGAAAAGAGAAGCCTAGGAAAAGAATATTGGAAATTAAAATCTTAACAAATGAAGAAAATGCAGAGTCCACATTTGGCACTTCTAAAATGAATTTTACAATTTGGTTTATTTACAGCCTGGTGAGCAAGAATTTTCCAAGTCGAAGTTGAATTATAATATGAAAGATTCATTCACTATTGAGAACTCCAAATACAATATTCACTGTACATTTTCTAAAGAATATTATTCTTTACACGGCGTTAGAATGAATTTCCGTTTCAGTTGAATGGGTAGGTGGTCAAGGAATATTAATCATTGTGAAAATGATGTCAAATAGTACAGTACTCCTCTCTGCTCTATTTTCGTTCGAATTAATGAAGAGAACTAGCAGTGAGATTCAGTTTAAAATCAAAACGAGATTCTGTCAAGAACTCCATTAATCAAAGACAAACATGTTCGTGCAAGCATTATAGACGACACTCAAGAAGCTGCAGATGGTTAGGCACAGCTTCAATGGCTCCTAAGAGAGTCAGGAGAAAAGAATTAGCAGTACACTAGACCGAACCTTAATACCACTGGTATCAGGCCTCTCGCACGAGGCCAATCTATACAATGTATGATACAAATAGAATGGAGAATATCGAACCTCACGCTCCACTTCAATTCTTCAAAGCTTCAGCCCCGAGGCTTGCTGCAAGATCATCGTCGGAAGGCTTAAGTGGAGGACCCATGCAAGAGCGAGCAACCGACTCAAACAGCTTCTCTATTTCAGGGGCACAGTGCGTGAAACTATGGCTCCAGAAATTGTATCGAGGGTTCTGCATGGTGAAATAGTGGATGTAAGAAACCTTTGCAAGTAATGAAAAAGGGAAAACGCATGTCATGTAAGAAAACTAGTGAATTTACTCATAGAATCTAGTTCACCTGCATGGCCAAAAAGAGCACATAATAATAGGGCATAATTGAAACTTGGATGCAGATGACCCACCTTTATAAGTTCGATGAAGGTGATCAGCAAGCCCCAAGGATGGGGCCTATTCACAATGAGTCTTTCAAGTAACACCCTAGTGATCTGCTCTTGTATAATCTCCTGCACAATATGCCGAGGTCTCCAGTGTAAAGAAGATGCGCCAACAAAAATTCAACAGCTACTACGCTAGCTAATTGAACAAATCATCTGTTCAAATGCATCCATGAAAAAGGCATTCGTCCTGTCCACACTAGTTTACATCGGAAAAGTCAGTTTCATAAGGACAAGACTTACCATATTTGCTTCTGCGAAGAGATAAAGCAGAACGCATGAAAAATAATGTGTGTGATTGTTGGGGTAACGGAGTTGGTTCGCCACGGCATTTAGAAACAGGTACCGTCCTTCCGTATCAAGATCAGTAATGAGGCGCTGGAAAATATCCATGGGTGCACTGTGAGTTATGGGAGCTGTTGGAACAGCCAATTGTTGCGGTGTTGTCTTGCTCTGCATCTGCTGTATTGCCTGTGCACAAGTTCATGGAAGATTTATACCATAAGCCATGCTCACTAGCCGGTCCAGCGTAAATTAAACGTAGTTTCCATGCCAAGTTGTCCATTAAAGCCAGACGCATTTTGCAATAATACCTTGAAACTGAAGCAAAACTCACAATCATTGCGTATTTTACTTAGAAGTCATTGCAAAACCAAATAAGTTAGACACTAGAGAAAGCAGATTTGGATTCCCTACCTGCATGCCAATGTACAACACCAGCGCATTCAGGAGTGGCACGTTGTATTTTGTGCCATAAGGTACACCCTCATTTGCAGGCAAGACCAATCGCGCCTTGATATCTAGTGATTGGAAAGATTGAGAATGCCTTGTCTGCTCATTCAACATTGACATCAGCAGTACAGAATGAACTGACTGATCTAGAAACTCCACCTTTAATTGAGATATATTACCAGCATTGACGCATAAAGATTCAAAGAGGCAGTGACATTATTACGAAGTCCTAATTACTTCGAAGACGCTAGATATGCAAAAAATCACTTATGCTTGTCAAAAAGTTCAACAACATGATGCAGGAATAAGAGCATGTACCTTAAGGTATTCATCCACTTCAGCCTTCAATTGTTTGTTCTTCAAAGCAGGCTCTACATCGTAGAGAATATGCGGAGCCTGGCTTATTTCAGGAAGCAAGTCCACCTGAGAACGCACGACATGTTAGTTGACTCATATTTATACCTTACAGTTTAGACACAGACCTCGCATTTGAAAGAAAGGAGGGCACAGGGCATACTAATGAATAGGAAATATATGATAAAATACCTTCAAGTTAGGTGTAAAAGGATCAGGAAGGCGCATGTTGCGTGGAAAAGCGCTAAGGATCAAGTTGCGCATCTGAATACAAGAAGGAGGAATCACATCACAGAATGTGAAGTGATGATCACACAAGAACTCCGGAAAGTCGTGCAGTAGCACAAGCAACACCCGAAGTGTTCCCTTATATAACAGTCGTACCTGCCAGCAGAACAGAAGAAAACGGTCGGTTGAATACAATATGAAAACGTTAGGCAATCAATCCAAGAATCAATCTGCAACCAACGGCAGACTTTAAAATAAGATTTTCAGAAATGATACCAGAAATACAGAATTTTGCGACTTCTAGACCTAAAACAACCAATGTTACCAACTTTCAAAACTTTGAAATCACCTACAATATCAGGGATTGTCTTTCACAGATTAGATAACACTGATTTTGGACACCAGTGCCAAGTTTAGAAACTCACGGGATCACTAACATCAGCGTTGCGTAAGTAGGGCTCCATAAATTTGAAAAGGGCCACTAACAGACGCTGGAAAAGGGGCCACCCCTTTTGTGAATTGCTCATTAGAAGTTTAGGCATGAACATCCGATGGCTGATGAGCTCCAGCCATGCAAAGCTGCAAGAAATGATTCCAGAACATTCAAAATGAAGAAAGCTGCTATTCGTTCATGCGTAAGACATAAACCTGAAAGCTGTACTTTTCCGCTTGCAACGATAATGGATTGTCAGCAAATACATCCTCTAAAGTTATGTTTCCCAAATTCTATCTCTAGTGAGGTAATTAAGTCAGTGTTGAATCAAAATATTCAAAATGATGATATAAGCAATTTCACACCTCCAACCCGGTACTTGGAGAGGTTGCAGAGCCAAAAGCGCGGTTCCAAACGTAGTGAGAACCTGAAGACCACAAGAATTAGAACCTCCTCAAATTCTGCAACCACTACCACTTATGCACATCACACTGCAACTCAAAGAATATATTGTATTAAAAAACATACAATGATACTCAAAGTGACCAGAAAAGTGCCACTTAAGTCTTCAAAAGCACACAATGAAACCTTGACTTGCATTGAAACACAAGATCAGAGGTTACCAGGAGCATGCATTGTTCACTTTGTGAATTCAAATACCAAGTACACGATCTACTTCTGAGCACATACCTGAAAATTGCTGGAGTCGAGGATTGGGTCTGCAGCATTGAAGTCCACAAGCCAAGTAACAAAAAGACGAAAATACGGGCGAGGATGAAAGTTTGCCTTCCTCTCATGGAAGTCTCTTTGAATTACACGCACCGTCACAATCATAACCTAGACATGGAAAGCAAAAAGCTACATATGAGAAACGCAAAGGAACAGTAAGCATAAACACTGAAACCAAAGACTATATCAAGAAAGGTTCCTAGTAGAAGACTGGACATCATTTTCACGCAAGCCAATCATGCTGCTTAGCAACACTTGAAGAGAGATTAACAAATACCTTGTTCAGAAGGTTGACTTTACTCATGGACGGATCAACATAGTACTGCACACGTGCATTATCAAGTCAATGAGTATGTGTCCAATTCCATGCGTCAAACTCACCAGAGGCAAAATACAAATAGCTGCTGACAATTTCTATAATATCCATAACCAACCAGAGGCAAGTCAATATGAAATTTCAGAAGAGGGCATGAAGCAATTCAAACCTTCACGAGTAACAGGACAAGCTTAGCAAACATGTCAATAGCTGCAAATGAAAGGTTTGCTCCTTGCTGCCTCGAGTCTCCAAGTCCCAAGTTGGGTAGCAGAGTCTCCGAGTTTAAACAGTGTGTTACAGCTAGTTCCTGAAAAATGCTCCAGAAAAATATCATGTCCACGAAGAATGTCTCGGTGTGACCGTTTAGAGATACCTTATCCACGCAGTCAAAAAAAAGAAGAAGCCCAGCTTTACTTGAACTGATAATGAAACTATGAAGGCTACGGTGTCTTACAGCAGAGTAAAAAACCAATTAGATCTTAGAAAATATTCTCATCAGCTATCATCTTCCAATGATCTGGCAATAAATATAGCCTTAAAAATTATATTGAAATGGACCGACGTCAATCTCCTGGTAAGTCCTAACAACCATGCGACAACCTTGAGGCTCGTAGAAAATTCTTGAATGGCAGAAAACTTGAAAGGAACGAACAATTTATGAAGTTCAAAGGACATCATTGAAAAGCATAAGTCAATCTCAGGCTTCAAACAAATCACTTACAATCAGAATGCGGAAGAATCTGTCAGATATATCATCTCCTTTAAGCATTCCAGAATGTTGGAGCTGTGATACATAGGCAGCATATGCCTTGTCGCTTGTTCCTGGCGCATCACAGATGCTCGCCCACTCATCGAACAAGCTGGCCACCTGGTCATTAATTTGCACAAACGGGAAAACAGTTGGTTATTAACCAACACTCCTCAAATAACGAGGAGTCAATTTGGTAGATTTAAAACAACGCAGCAATTGCGAACCCCAGCTGGTAGATGGTTAATGGCAGGTAAACTTACTTGATCTCGAAACCCCGGAGGATCTCCAGCGGCAGTGTCTCGATTTCCAACTTTTCCGTCTTCCCTAAGTCCAGAGCTTCTACTTGAGAGAATCTACACAGCAGAAAGGAAAGAATGATTTTACTCTACAGTCTAGATGCACAAATAAAGACTAGACGAGTTAAAACAGATTGCACTGACAAAACCGTTTACGATTCAAATAGAGCACTAATTTGTAACTCGGGGTTTCATATGTGTGGAAGGAAAAGTACCTTTTTATCTTTAGCAAGCCTGATCTTGTCTTCCTTGTTGGAGCCAGTGCTCCCTTGTCCAGTACTGCTAGAAGTGGTCCGGGCAATTTCAACCAACTGTTGCAAAGATACCGGAGAGTCTGGCCGTGCCGCCAGCTGCATGATTAAAACCACAATGGTATCATCCACATATCCAGGCAAGATAGTATTAGCAATTCAAAAGCAACCCAAGTCCAAGAGAGGACAACGCTAGTCTCGTACAAATGAACTTCCACATCTAAAGTGGACAAAGAATTCACCTTGCCCAAGGCATCAATGACATTGTAAAACTCGGTGTTGCTGACACCAGCATCCTCGATAACGCAAGTCTTGACTAAATAAGCAGCAAAATCAACAGCGTCTTCTGTATTGGTAATCAAGAGCATGAGTAGTTGAATCAGGTTTGCTTATTACAGCCACTAAACTATTTTCAAATGTACACATATGAAATGTTTTCGTGAAATCATGTAAGTTACAAAAAACTGGAAAACATTAAATAGTTTAGAATTTTCAATGGCTTACTGTTGCGGCCGCCATCAATAAGCTTAGTAAGCTGTACATTGTAGTCTGATAGATTGATAAGCTCAGACCGAATCAAGCCAACGGTGATTTCTCTATTATATCGTCTTTCCTCATCTGAATATATAACCTGAACATGTGAAAAACCAATCCGTTTGTTAAAACAGCCGGAACAGCTCAAAGAGCAACACAACGCTACAAAAGAGTTAAAGTATGCTATTACATCGTAACTAAAGCACAAGTAGAAAAAATGTCAAGAAGTGTCCCAGCGACTGCAATCTTAGGCATGAAAATAACAGAAAAGAAGAAGGCAAGCTTACCCAACTAGTAAGTTCCTTCACAACACGTTTGCAAACATCTCGAATTGCTTCGAGAATCGTCAGATGCACTGAAATATGCAGATGGCTGGTAGCATATTCATACAAGCGTCGGAAGACCTGCATAAGAAGTGTCAATGACTTAATTCATGATTCAGTAGAACCACAAGCCAAAACTACAGCAATAAGGGTACTAAGCCTGGTACATGCACCAACTTTTACAAAAGCCGTACATCAAAACACCAGGGGCACAGCTTCTAAAGATAAATGATAAACGAACTTACTTTCTGTGCAATAGCCAGAGCTGCCTCATCTCTACTGATGGCTTGTGTAATGATTTCTTGTAATTCAGCAACAATAGTCTGTCCAAAATAACAAGCCAGTTTGAGTTCATTAGACTCTCGAAGGCGGGTGGAACATTCGTGCTACAGAACGGTTCGAAAATTAACGCTTCAACCGGAATAATCTAGAAGTCTAATTGCAAACAACCAAAAAAACAAAAACAAAGAAAACAAAAAAACTGAAAATTCCAGAAGCAGAGTGGATCAATATGTGCGAGTTACCCGAACTTCATGATCAGGAGAAAGAGCTGCATAGCTCACGCTTGTCACTTTCGGCAGTGCGGCATCAAGCTAAGAAATTGCAAGAACAACAAATTACTTTCATATTAATCATGCACGAGAGAGGCTTGCAGCTATTTCTGTGACAGACTCAGACACAATAGTAGCACCTAAGAAATTGCTGATTTGAGTTCAGTAAAAAAAGAGGTAAACAATCACCTTTTGGGAAACCACGTGATACTTCTCCATGACCTCTCCCGTGGTCAGAGAGCTCTCAACCACAGTAGGTCCCAACTGCTCTGTAGATAAAGGTGGTAGAGAGGAGAAATCTCCTGGATGATTTGAGCCCTATTACCAAAAAAAAGGTTTTAAATCTGACCTTTATAGCACCTCAATAATCAGGAGGAATTGAGACAGATCATCAAAGCGGAACACTGCCTTCCCATAGTCATGACTCTACAGTCCTGAAAAACTTCGAGCCTAGAGTATAGTGCTAAATGAAGATTTCAGTTTGAAACACCGAAACATACGCATTATTTGTATATACCTGGAATGCGGAAGAGTCATCTCCACCATTGATGTCAAGAGGTGACGTTGAATTTCCAGACAAATGAGGCAACAGCAAGTTGCTCTCTTGGGTTTGCAGATTGGCTAATGCAGATGAGGAAAAGCTGTTGTATTTCAGGATGCAAGCATCAAAACAGAATGTGAGAACCCCTTTGATCTAATATCTGAAATACTAGATCATATATGAACTCTATTAAATTACTGAATCAAGTTTTAAGAGTTACAAAAATCCATTAGTAGAGAGCGGAAGAGAATGACGGAATCTGGCTAAAGGATGGATCAATTCCACATTGAATTAATATACCAATATGAACAAGTTTTCATCAATCGCAACCATAAAAGGCACTAAAATAAATGATCCTTACAAACTCAGCTAACATATACACATCTGAAAATATCGTGAATCAAGAAAGAACTGGTTCAACCTCAGAGATGAATGCCCTCGAGGATCGAGTTCGTCGACTCCTAGCTCTGTAACTTGATGCATTCCACCATTACCAACCACAGCCTGACTGAAAGCATCAATAAAAGCAGGTCCATTTGCTTGAACACTTGCATAAGGCGCAGATACCGCAATGCTGGATCCTGAAGGCGGTCCAGCCAGAGTCGATGCTGATTGACTCGGTTGTTGCCAAGGGAGGCGTGCAAAATCCTGCAAACAGGTATCAATTGTGAACGCCCTCTTACAGGAAAAAGTGGATCGCAGAGTTGACGACATGATACTTCAATAGAAGCGATCAACATCAAAATACTTCAGACAATCAATCCAAGGGCAAGATCCATCGAGTAGTAAAAAACAATAAAGAAATTTGACACACTGCACATATCTATAATGACAAACCTCACGCGAACACTTACCCTTCTGCTTGTGGTACACAGTTTGCTTGTCACTGTTTAATGAAGTTATATGTCATGAGCTATTGTGGGCAATGAGTTTTCTAGCAAGACCGCACCGGAGCACTACACAACAGAATGACCAGGTTAACAACTTCATCTAGTAAAGTTTTCATCACCGCATACCTCATACACCCGTTGTTGGGCACTCGACAACCTTCCTGGTTTAGGTCGAAGAATCTCCGGCAGCTGAGACATGATTGGCCCCGAGTAGAAAGTTGCGTCATAATAAGCTGCACTATTACCATCTCTCTCGCTTCTTCGGACGGAAAGTGCTGGTCCAATCGCATCGGACAGATCTCTTTGTGCCTGATAGTTTGGATGGCGTAGTTAGTATCAGGTTCAGGCAGCTGCTACGGACGGCAACTATTTTCGAGGATAACATTCTTTTTCCAGAGAAATAGCTGCGGGTTTTCACTGGAACCACTCAATCTGATTGCACACCAGAGAGGCACTACTCTGTAGACGACCTTCATTGAACTCAGCGGACAAGAATCGACCTCAGCTTGACAGCAGCTATCATCTCCAATACAGCGATTAAAAGAGACGATCACTCAACATGTCCCTACCTTCTCTGTTGCAGATTTCTCGATGACTGCACAACCTAAATCAAGATTGTCATTAGTCACCAAGTTCACAGCTTGCTCCAAAACATCTCCTGCAAGATTAACCACTTGCAATAGATTCCGCAGATGGTTTGCCATTGCTACTCGCAGAGGTTCCTACAAAAGCAACAAAAAATTACGTCAATTCTCAAATAGATTTAAACATAAACCACTTCCATTTGTCAAGGCTCGACCTACATAAGGAAACCATCTGCAATCAAAGTTCAATCTCTCAACTTGATAAACGTTCCTCTTTAGCACCTACGTAAGTTCCTAATTCATCTGCAAACACTGATGTTCGTGTCAGAGAGAAATTAATAAAAACCAACCTTGCAAGTAACATGTGCCAAACTCCCTGCCAAACTAGCCACCATCAAGCCAGCTGAAGATCGAGTATAGTTCTCATCGGCTTCCATTGCAAAATCCTGCAGTTGGGAAACAGTAACCAAGATAATTTATGCTTCGGATTCATGTTTTGGGAGAAAACCTACTCTATTAGGACATGAACACTCTAACAACTCCTCTAAAAAAGTCGGGAAGAAATAAAAATGCTTCAAATCTATTCAAATAGCTCTCAAATGATTAAGCTATAAGAACCACGGAAAATAGCCCACAAACCTTCAAAACAAGTTCTCTGGTAGTCATACAAGCAATAGTCACACTGCGATCTACAACAGGCGTGATAATCTCACGAATAGCCCGATCCATGGCAAGAGGAACAATTCTGTCAATCAATTAACAATTCAAAAACTATATTAGAATCTCGGTTGTCAGAAAATAAGGGCGTACAAAAGATCTTCTCCTCAATGAAGCAGTGATTCAGAAGTAATGAAGCTGACTACTTCAGATAGTAACAGCTAAAGTGCGCAAGGTTTGGTAACCCTCCCAACCAGTTACACAAATAAATCTGCGACAAAAGAAACAATAATCTACCTAATCAAAAGAAATAAAAAATAACCTCAAAGACAGATCTATCCACAAAACAAAGCCACTCTATGGCATTCGCAATTTCAGAATTCAAAGATGAAACAGAGACTGAAGAAATAGCGTTCTAGAAAGTATTACGGTGAGGAAGAAACGAGCTTTACTTTCAACGTCTTCCAATTTATCTGAAGTCCTACGATAAGTATCTCAACCAGAGCCAGTTGGTCAAAATGATTACCTCTGCAGTTGAAGCGTCTGCACCAGACCCGTTAGCTTGGAATTGAGCACCACATAGGCAGCTAGATTTGGAATTAACACTCCCTGCGAGTACAGGACAATAGCAGAAGGATACCTTAAGTTGCCAAAGATGTAAAGCAAGCGTTAAAGACCCAGAAATGAAATTGATGAACTATCTGCATGTCTGGTTTTCCTCCACAAATAATGCAACCAACCTGGCCAATAGAGATAGTTGGCTGCGTCTGAGTATTTTGTGGCTGTCCTTGAGCACTTTGAGTTATCTCAACAGGACTAAGGGGAGTTGTCTTCTCTTCATCAATCATCTGACGTCACAGCCCAAGGTTAAGTGTTGATTAGCAATACTTAATCAGAAGGCATTAAACAGAATAAGGCTTATACTAATCCCAAAAAAAGCTAGTTCAACGTCAAAGAAAAGGAGACACCATCAACACAGGATGAGCTTAAGCTAACCCCCGCTTGGCTACAAATAAAATATGACCTGATCAGATAGATGCAGGATCCACAAAACACAAGTATGACCTCAATCACCTGAGTTGCTTTGGGTGTATGTGGCAAACTTGATATTGAGGCGGGTCGTTCAGGAGGTAATTCTAAGGATTGAAGTGGGACTGCAGCTGGCACTCGAACAGGTCCTGGAACTGCAAGAGGTTGCTGGCTGGTCAAGTCCTTATTTGAGAAGTCCGGATTATTATCAAGATCCCTTTCCCGACCTCCCAACAATTGAGATGGTTTCACGTCCTTCATATCCACATTGAGGGTCTTGAATAGCACCTGGAAATATGTTCCTAGGTAAGTGATAAGTTCTTAATAAAAAAAACTAAGTCAAAGTTGAGAACAGATTATAATAATGCCTATGGGCGTAAGTCCAGTTGAGTAGGTTGCCTAATTCAAACACGCTTCCACGAACATGAACTTAAGCGACTTACCTCAATATCAAACTTGAGATTCATCTTTAGGTTTGGCATCGCGTAGATTTCACAGAGTAACCCCAAAATTGCCATAGTCCAAGGGTTTGGTGGCTGGTATACCATACTGGCCTGACATGGCTCCAGAACCTGCACATGATAGAATCAGGCACATAAGAACAAATCAAAATAAGTGCACCATCTTTCAGAAATGATGCTACTTTCTAGATCGAAGAAAGATAACAGATCTACAGAGCATGGTTGTGACACAATTAGGTCGGAATTTCTAAAGAATCACCTCACATCTAAAAAATATCCGTGATATAATTACTTCAGTCACTGTCAATTCTACTAAATGATGAGAAGCACAATACAATTTTCAAACACGCAAAGATCAACATAACAACGGCTAGTATGCTGTGAATGAGAATTTGCAGCACTAGCGACAAATCGTACCTTGGAGGTAAAAGGAATAACAGCAATCATCAATCCCTTCTCATATGCCTGCATTACCATCAAAATAAGAGTCATGTCAGAAAAACATGTACAGTCTACGAACTTGATGATTTAAGCTATGTAAACACCGTAAGAAGAAAACAGGCGCAGTTATTAAAAAAATTGCGTCAAATTCCAAATGCAACTACGGAGGATGGATGCCGACCTCCATAATAAGTGACTTTGGATCCACCTCACGTGCTCGTAAGGCTTGATTCTTGCCAATGGTTAACTTGCCGAGCCAGCTTCCTAAGTTTTTCAGAAGTGAACGCTCCTCAGAACTTACCTTGATCAACTCAGAACGAAGCAAGACCTGGACAAGACGTCAGTTCAAACATCAGACGACTAATTGGCAATAATTTAGAAAAACCCCTAAACTCAAAACTAGCGCACAACACAAAAGTACATCAAACTTGAAATATATGGCAACCTAACTAAGAGAAATAGCACCTTGCAGTTCTCATAAGACGCCTTCAAAACCTCTTTGTGCAATCCTTTTAAACTCAATTTATCCAAAAACTTGATATACAAGTCATGGTAATTGGGTTCAATGCTTGCTCTGCACAGTTGCAATTTAGAATCGACGGTAATAAGAATCCACAACATCTGTAATAGGATTAAGCATACCAAAAGCAAAACAATTAGAAAATTTAACACAAGCTTGAACTCTTTAAAACAAGACTAACAGAAAAATCTGATCCCTAATAAAGAACAGAAAACCGTCTTCACCTCTTCATCACCATATATTGCGCAAACCAAGGATGATAGTCCTCCTTTAGGACTTCTAGACATTCCTTGGCCTTTTGATCCAGGTTGGTAATTGAAATATTATTCATGATAAAAGCAATTTTGTCTTGAACCTCTGATGATGGCACCTGTTCACAAACCATGACAGGACCCATAAATCATGCTGTGAATACGAAAGTTACCAAAGAATCTGGAAAAATCTGAAATGAAGATCGGGATCAGGACACTTGCAGGCAAACTCTTAAGAGTTCATCTGCATAAAGTAGCAAGCTACCCAAGTAAAAAGGAAAACAAAGAAGCAGATAAACACAAGGTAGATTCTGTGCATCATATCTTAATCATAAGATTTGATTGGGCACCCGTAAGCTTACAACTCCGACTGAACAGACACAAAATACTTAAGGGAGTAGAACATGAACATTCACAGTAAGCACATGATGGGAACAAAGAAAAGCTATCTTAAGGACGTGCAAATAAGGTTCTGTTCAATGCAAGACTCCTGAAGGTAAAAAGTCAATTTGAGAGGATTACGAAGAACAAGCCCATACCTCAATTGGGAAATCTCGGGTTTCAGCAGCAGCAACTAGTGTCCCAATATTAAGAGCATGACCAAACCCAGTTGATGCTGAAGGCTGACGTAAAACGCCTAAAAGAGAGGCACACCACAAAAAAGCAGAATTAGGAACCCCTTGTATTCCAAAATCGAACAGGACGACTGCCAAAGGTAGCCCCTAAGGCTTCCAAGAGAAGATGAGAGAAAGCTTTCTTCTTGGAATGATAACTAATCTAATAAATACACAGTTGTAAATAAGGCAAAGAACACAAGATGCAAGAGAGCACAATGAAAAGCATTGGCTTGGCCGTTATGGGAACAAGAATGGATTAATTAAAGAGTGATGCAGACAGATTTGATTAGCACAAATCTATGCAACAAATGGAACATAGATTAGGCACCTGTTATAGGACCGGTTTTAGAACGAAGCTGCTGTGGTGATTGTCCATCCGCTAGAGCATGGGAAGCCAGCTGAGATGCCTGTTGACACAAGAAACCTACATATGAGTAAAAACTACCACTCGCGATTACAAAACAAATGCTCTCGAGAAGCACCTGAAATAATTTGCCCTAAATGCAGTCATCAAGAAAAAATCTCCCGTATAGCTTATGGATTGTCCATGGACACAGACCAGACTATTAAGTCCTCTTCAACAAGCCTCTGAACATGGAAAGGCATTGATTACAGAATAGTCCAGAACGACCAGTCGAGCTTGCACATACATATCATAAGACAACTAACATGACATTTGTACCTTCTGTACAGCACCAAGCTCGGAGGTCAGGTTTGCCAGAACTGACTGCAGGGATATCCCAGGCTGAGAGCCCAAGGAGTTTGCATTTTTGGGTCTCTCATCCATCATGTTCAGTGACATTCCAGAATACTGAGACATAAGTGTTCCTGATTCTGAGTTCTGAAGTTTAGCCTGAGCCCCTTGTACCAATGGAGGAGATGCAGACGGCGTTAAAGACCCACCCAGAGTAGCATGCAGTGCTGGTTCCAGAACCTTCCAAAAGAGAACGTCCGGTAAGTGTGGTCAGATACAGCTGGTTCTAAAATACCCCACAAATATACAGCATGCACGTAAGCAGTATCTTCTTGTTCAAATATTTCCTTTGAGTGAGACCGCTGATGCTGAAAAAACAGAACTTATCTTGCCAAATAAGACATGAGACTCACCTCGCCAACAGCTGTTCGAGGATGGAAATTAAGAGATTTTCTCTCCTCCAACTCAATAGAAGTAAGAGGAACTGGAAACTGCTCCAAACCCTCCAATGGTATTAGAGGAAAATGCCCCCCAGTCTGGACTGTACCATTAAATTGCTGGTCCGCCAGAAAGATGCTGTTGCCAGCAATTTCACGCTGATTTCTTCCCCCTCGCATCAGAGCTCGCTCAATGAATTTAACTAGTTCAGGTTGGGACTCACGAAAATGTGAAATTTGAAGAATGTGGTTGCAGTACTGTGGCCACTCTGCCAGGCGCTCTTTGAATTGATCCAGAGCGGTAGACCCAAAAGACAGCATCTGCATGAGTAAACAGACGCAGATACGGGCAAAGTAAGTACCGTGGTTGTAATCAACACGTCGATCGCTAGCGGCGAACGCCTTAAAGAAAAAGGTTACACTAAACAGGTTGTCAAACGCACTTAGTCAACTTAGTCGACTTTCAGTTCAAAGACGTAAACTTCATTGTCAGATACAGCAAGCGTCACCTTAGAATCCAACGGCTTGCGCAAGGCATCCAACACGAACCGCAGTGCTTGCCCCAAGATAACAGACGAGACAAGCTGATGTTTGACAAGTGAACCTGTTGCAATAAAAGGAGAACAAGAAAAACAAAAACAGGTACGAGCTTTGAGATGATCGTCTTGTGAGGTCAAAGAAAATGTACACTGAAGATTAAATCCTAAGAAAAAAGATTAACATAAACCTCAGAAACACGTTTTTACTAAAACATCTGCCAATATTGATCCTAGAACAAAACAAATATAGGACCAAACTAATATTACCGAAAAGCACTGCAGTTATTCTTAGTTCTCTTTCAGGATATCTTGGGAAAAACTGATACTCTTCAAACAAGCTTTGGACCATGCAGGCCGAAATTGCCTTTTCCCTCCTGCAAGAATTCCAAAAGTTGAAAGAAAACTTCTTCAGATAAGTATGAAAATTTTAATTTCAACAACAATTCGATGAAGATGATGACAGTCATCCTTAGACACTAGCAAAGTTGCCTCAGTAAAGGCAATACACTCACACTTTCAGGACTTGGTTATCAAAGATTCTATACTCATCAAGATGTCTTCTAAAATTTGCAAAGCTTAATCCAGAAACATATTAAGACTGAGGTATCATGAAAAGGAATAGTGGTACACATACGGACTAGAAGTAGACGAGTTGAATCTTTTAAGCATATCCACAACGTCATCTATGGTAAGTTGTCCAACATAAATCCTCTGAAAGTAAGAGTTCGCCTCCTCATCAACGTATTCACTTCCTGCTTCTGACAAAACTTGCGGCTGATCTGAAGTAGCCACGATCAATAATCTCGGATTTGCACGTACGGCAGCCTCTCTGACAAGCTTAAAATCCTCAACTAACTGATCAGAATTTAACTGCCCTGAATTGGCAAGAAGAACCTGCAACCCAAATATCCTCATTCCTTAGCACTCCTATAAAACAGAAGCACTTTAGGAACCCTTGAAATTGAGATTCTGACGCGTCCTCAAAATCATATAACAAAGATCCGAACAAGAGAACCAACGTCAACTCAGCCTAAAACAAACTACCGGTTTACACCTTGCCTTCGTAAAAAAATGACCCAACAAACACAGCAACGAATGACCTACCTTAAAAAAAATCTGTGTGGTTTCCAATACTAGACTAACAATTGGTCCTTGGCGTTGACCGGCACTTCCACCCGACCCAAGCTGCCGGTCCATCCGTGCGTCCAAAATCGTTCTCTCTCTTAAGAACTTCAAACAAGCCTGCAATTAATCATATATCAAGATTAACCCTATTACAAAATCAAAAAGGTTGATTTATTCAGAATAAAGGAAAACCTAATCGGACCAATTAGTCGGCACGGTAGGTAGTGGCATGATCCCTATGCCAGTGAAGACGATAAACATCTCATACCTGGAAGAAGGAATCGCGATGGATTGTGAGGTTATCTTGCAACCACTTCTCCAAGTTCAAGAAATCTCTTCTTGCAGCAATAGCTGCAAGCTCGACGGAAAATTGAAATGGCGTAGATTCAAGCACTCTATCCAAGACCTGCAACACTCGAAGAGCTCTCTAGGAGTTACCAAGTGACGGGTATATATGATAATGTTGCATCCTAACTTTCTAACGTACAAGGAGACGTAGTAAGGCGCAAATGAAGAAATCCTCAATGAGAAGGAAACATAACCAATTGAAGGAAAATATTGTGATAGAGAAGAGCGTCGCTGATATTTACCTTAAGCTCGTGACAAACATCTAATATTCTTGAGATAGTACTGGGATCAGCAGCATGCATCTCCACCATAGTTCTCATAATCAAGTCTGCATTGAGCAACCAAAGCTCCTGCACCACACTGCTGGTGGCATTGCTAGCCAGATACGATGGAAGTAGTAATGGAAGCATCTCTGCCTGAATTACATTCCACTTTGTCTGCACATCAATATATGACAATGTAAGGTGCGCATCTTTTAACCCTAAATTCACATCTGGATCAAATAATAGCTGTAGACTCGCAGATGATCCCTTTAGGGTCAGCTCAAGAAACATCAGATAGAAGGCAAGAAAAAATCCACTTCATCCTCTCCCCATAAGCGATGAACTATCTAAATGCTAATCATTCTATAGGTGAAGGTCACAGTACCTTGATTTGTGCTAAACCAAAAATTAAAAGCTCCGGACACTGTTGAAGAGGGATTTCGAGTAGACTACGAACAGAGTTAAGATGACCCAACTCTGCTAAGCTACAGAGCACTTCCAGCAAATCAAGGGACAGCCAAGCATAATTCGGCGATGCAGCAAGCTGCCGATGTATCTGCGCAATTGCATTAGACTGTATTAAGCCACAAATCGAATCCTCCTTATAGAATGATACAGTATATAATAAAATGTAATTATGTAGTCCACTACCTAAGTCAACCCACATGAGGCTTCCAGCTCCACTGAATAAAAGAGCTAACACTCTCCAGATGCGCTACTCCAATAAATACAAGATGTCCACCACCCCAATACCAGATGGAGCAAAAAATCTGAGATAAATGAATACCTAAAACAGGAATAAGAAAATTTCAACGACTCATGCCTCCATATGGTTCATAATTCTGTGCAAAGTGAAGAGTAGTTCGGTGTGGCAAACAATAATCCTGGGACAATATAGAACACATTTTAACAAGAGTCGGTACCTGCTTTCTCAGACTATGTGCAAACGTGAAAACTTCAGGAGGGGCTGAAACTGCATGTGCTAAGAAGGACAGTTGACCCTCTCCATTTTGCCAAGGATGTCCACATACCGCTTCCAATGGAAACGGGTCCTGATCAAGACCAAGAAACACAACATTGAACTCCACATTACGCAATGCAAACAGAGATGATACGACCATATAAGATAATCAGAAATACAACACTCCACACACCAAAAATTCCATGATTAATTAACAACAATCATTCTTGATCTGAAGGATACTGCAAGTAATAAATTGCATGATAGTTTGATTTTCATATGTGATTTATACATCCTTGAATTCCGTGGTTGGTAGACGGCACACCTGACAAGCTTTGCCGTACATTCTCAACAAGAGAGAAAAAGATTTCTGGTCGGGTAATACAAAACCATCATGATCCAGTTTCTCTATCACCAATCTCCAGCTTAGATCGGGAGCCTGTTAGACAGGAGGAAGTCACATAAATAACATGGAGAATTCACATCACAAGAGTTTCATAATCCTCCCTATTGCAGAATCTCATGCCTTGCATTATATCAACTGTACAGACAATAAAAACGGTAATAATGGTTACGTTCATTGAAATACCAACACTTTTGCCGAAAACTCTCGATCAATCTACCTAGGAAGAGGGAAGAACATCAAACAAAATTCAAAGAAAACTCTCTCAGTGGAAAGAGACATACCAACTGCTTAATAGAAGCCAAAAGCACGTCCACATCCCAAGTGGTCAACCAGTCTGAAGAGACTTGTTCACCGTTACAAAGAGTTGTACAGAATGTGCTATGAACACCTTGCAAATCTTCTAATCTATGGTAGGTACGGGCAACCATCCCAATGATTTGAGCAACCTCAACTTCTGTGATGGAAGGGAACAAGCCAAGGATTCCTTTACAGTGATCAATATCTACAGTGCAACTATAACCCAAATCTTCCAGGACATCAGCGACCCTTGTCGCAGTAGACAACAAGGAACACATCTCGGAGGTCGTATTTGTCACAATTTTGCTGAAAGTCCTGAAATCATTGAGATAGTTCAGAAATCAAGAGCCAAGTACAAATTGCATATCAACAATATAGACAGCTCATACACCAACATTATTCAAGCCCAAAAATTTATAAAGGATCAACCATCAATCAACCTCTGATTTGAGATATGTGCGGTATGTCAGAAATAAAAGCAATAAGAAATACCTTAAAGAATTGACCTCGTTCAAATTCTCTTGCAATAGGGGAGTCAACAACAAAGATTCCAGAACTTTCGGCTGTATGGATTGTAATGCCCTCATAAACGAATGGACATGCTTTGTTAGGCCCTCACTACGGTGCAGGAACCCAAGTATTTCTTCAATCAGTGATTCTGTTAGACCAGAAGTTGGATTCTCGTAAATCTCGGAGATCTTTGCTTTGCAGAAAGACTGGCCTGCACATCACTCGATAACATGAATATACAAGTAAATCTCCAACGCATCACAGGACTCCAAAGTCAACGACCAGAGTAAATAGTTAGCAACCTGAACCGCTAGTTTCAGATTACATGCATAGAAACTCAACAATACCAACCAAAAGTCATCAAGATTCTCAATATAGTACAATATGTCCAAAATCAATAAGTTCTACAGAGTTTTGCTACATTACTTTATTTGTTTTGGTAGAAAAAACATTTCTTCAAATCCACCAAGTTACACGACATCCCAAAAATGTGTTCAAACAAGGGTGGCCTCAAGGCAAACCAAGGTGATTGTGATTGAGTAACATGAAAAGCATGTTCCACTAAGACTAGCAATGGAAAGCAGATTAATGTGCGCTTGCCGACCAGACGGATGCAGCTGTAATTAGAGGTATCCAAAAAGCAAGAAAATCCTCAAAAGACAAGCACATAAGTTATCTGCATGCATAAACATCCTTTGCAATCACTGCCAGCAAACAGATTATAGATTAGAAATAATTTACTGACCCTCTTCTTGAAGATGCCGGTCTTCAGCATCTGTCAATGCAAGGCCAAGTCCAATTTGCTCGGGAATAGAGAACTTAAGTGCAGAACATATGTTTTCAAGAAATCCCTCAGAAAAAGACGAAGAGTGCCCCAGTGCTTCGCACAGTATAGAACCCGAATTTGGCTGGTGAATGAGCGTCTTCAGAATTCTGGCCAGGAGGTCCAACTTCAGAGGAAGATTGTGAACTTCTTGATGTAGGTTGACTTGCTCCAAGCAATTTCTCAGCAAAATCAAGCTTCCATCTATTCCATACTCGGTGAACTGATCAACATTTGTCCACTACGTAATTAGTGTCACACAACGCTAACGAATGCGATGCTAAGTGCGCTTCACATATAAAATTCACAAAACATGAACTGCGAAACTAAGAAGTGTAATAAATTTGGGCTATATATAGAACACATAGTCACAGTCATTCTTGCTAATCGACACTGAGTAACAACCGATCACAACAACAGTCAACATAATTGAAGAGAGCCGATTTACTGTAGTAAAACACAGCATTTCCAAAAGATAATTACAGGATGTGATAATCGCATTGTATAGATTACCTGGCTAAGTTCCAACTCAATAGACTTGTAGTTATTCTTGTTCAGGCTAGCGATTGAGAAACCAATCTGACTTGCAAGGGGAGTTGCAAACGACAACATCGCGTATTGGCCCGCACTGCCCCCCTTTCTCTAAAGGGTGTTCCACGGTGCTCTGATCAATTCTGAACCAATCTAAAAAGCCTATAAACTCTCCAACGCGTTCGCATCAATCCAACGTTCCGACCAAAACGAACGCCATTCGTTTACACCTGGCACACATTGATTTCAATGGCTCCTCGATATTAAAACATTTTTTAGCTCAATTCTTTGCAAAAAGACAAGTACCTCACGACATTTGGACACTGATCATTCAAGAAGATATTGAAAATATACCGACAACGCTAATGCAAGAACACTCAAGCAGTAGAAAGCATGAGCATTCTAATTAAGAAATGAAAGTTGAGCTGCACACGCACAACGCTCGTGCACAATGAAATGCTAATACAAAGGCACGTGCAATCTCACCTTTTCAAGAAACGCCCGAATTGCCTAATTAGCAGTCGCCAGCAATGTCTCCGCCCGTCAATTCCCCGATAAGATTACCTTCCCGATCACAAACCCTACCACACAAGCCGATCGCAGCTTGAAACCCTAACCCTGTCACGTGCCTCTGTGAAACTTAACACGCACACAATGACCGACCAGGGAGGTCTTCTTACTGTGAGCCGCAATCGACAGCACTCCGATCACTTGACACCAAAACCTTCACGAAAATGGCAAAAAACACACCAAAAACCCGGGCACCGCGTTACCGCCCGAGTGCCGCTAAGTTAACACCCGATCAATCGAGGAGCTCACCACGACGATCAACCCGAGAACCCAAACGGAGTGGAATCAGAGACAATTGAATGCAGGGAGGTTTGATGTCGCGATGAAGAAGCAGAGGAGCGAGCGACGAGCTGGAGATGGCGATGGCGATGGCGGGAGACGGACACGGCAATTGAGAACGACAGCTGATTTGACCTAATTTCATGGACCCTGAGAACGATGCTCTTCGCCAATGACTCAGAGCATCATCACTCTACCTATTCCAAACAACTCACTAAATAAAATACTAACTACTCACTAAATGAATTATTAACAACTCACTAAATGAATTACGAACAACTCACTAAACGAATTACTAACAACTCACTAAATGAATTACTATCTTCTTGCTTGGTTTGCAAGACACCATAACCCAAAAAACATTTAGTCAAAAATGTTTAATAATAGCCAATTTTTAATAACAATAACTTTTTTTTGGCAAACAAACAATAGCTTTAGTATAATCTTGTAACTTTTATTCTAAGACCTTCATGCTTGTAGTTATAAATAGTTTCAATTAATTCAAGGGTGCTATGAATAGCTCATATGATTGTTAGGTATTTGTTACTTTATGATGTTTTGCATTATGAAAATCTAGAACTTGGTGATAGTTATCATTTAAAGTGCATAAATAGTATTTTTGAAAAATCACAATGATATTTGGATTTTGGAAATTGGACAACCTTGACCCTTAAAGGACTGCTGGGTGGTCGTGGCCTGCCCACACTGTAGCTTCAAAGTGTTTTGGTTGATGGGCACCAATAGTATTGCTTCTAAAAGTTTCAAAAGTCAATAGTGCATGCCGACCTCATGAAAATTGCAATAAGGGTAGCTTGGGATTCAACACCGTGATTTTGAATTTTCTCACAATTTGGGTTACCTAAAAATATGAGCATATTTGGTAAGATTGTTAATTGCCTTCTATGATGGATCATGTGTTTATGGTCGGCCCAATTTCCAATTTTTAAGAAACTAGCCAAATGGAAATAGGAAAATGTGGCAAACTACCTGCTGAAATTTACAAATGCCGGATTTAATTGAAATTTATTTCTCACTTTTGGCTGGCTGCCGAGTAAAAATGAGAACTTTACAAAAAAAAACAAATGAAGAACAACTTTTTTTTGTTGTACAAATTGTTTTTGCAAGGCCAGAGGACAAAAACCATCCTCATGAGTGTTTTGGGGTTAACCCTTGAATGCCCAAAGGATCCAATTTGGGTGTTGACAATACTTTGAAGTTCAATAAACCTAGCTAAGTTGTTGTTTTTAGTATGTTGTACTTTTGAATTAGTCTTTTTGAAGCCTAGTTTTAGCATCAAAAGTTTGATTTTGATAATGAATGATTTTAGTTTTTCTATTCAAGCTTTTGTGCAAGGGTCTTGACTTTCCATAGTGTTGAGAGCTCTTGGAAATGAGCCTCAAATACACTAGATCTTGGAGAAATTTTCACATCAGAAATTCATTTAAAAAAATTATGGAAGAGATTTTGAAAAATCGTAGATTGAGTGGAGCTATGTATATTATTTCCTTTAAGCTTACAAATTTTTTTGGTGACCATTTCTTTAGATTCAACATGTGAAAAGAGTATGAGGGATGTCAAGTGAGTTTTGCAATTTTAGCACCCTCATGATCAAACATTATAATCTTTCAATCCATAAGTGATATGGATGTACTTTCTTTTCATATGTGATCTTTATCATATCTAGTTTGACTTTGTACAATTACAATTTTGAAAAATTTGATATAGCTTATCAAAATGTTGGCTTTTTGTTCAATGTAGAGCAAATTTCTAAAACCTTAAAAAGGGCCTTGGATGTTTAGGGGTTAATAGAGTTGGTTGAAAAGCAAGTTAAAAGGCAAAAAAAAAATGTAAGGTACCACAACGAACCATGGTTAAGAAAGAAAATTCATGGTTGTAGCAAGACAAATTTTGGAAATTTGGCCTATTTCTTCAAAATTCTTTTTCTTGAGCTTGATTTGCCCAAGCATATTACCTTTTTTGGTCTTTTGACTTGTTTTGCAATGGCTTGTATTTTGGTTGTCCAATTTCCAATTTTCAAAACCAAATATTATTATTTTTCTTCAAAAAATTATTTTATGCTCTTTAAATGATAGCAATTATCACAAATTTTAATTTTACACCAAATAAAAGATAGTAATATATTTAATGAGTTGTTTAAAGTGGTGGATTGATGACACTCTCAATAATCTTTCAAAATCCATTAGATAGGAATGAGATTTAGGTAATTCATTTTCTAGATTTGGAATCTAATAAAATTTTGAGAGACTATTGTCTATCAATTAATGTTATTTCATCAAATAAAGTTGCTTTTGCAAATGCTCATAAGAAGAATATATATAAAATTGGCTTGTACATGCGCATCAAATCTAGTTTGCTTGTTTTCAAAATATTTTGATTAATGAAATTGCATTGCACAAATTCATGACTTGTCGATGCTGTGAGCAGATATGAGAAGATATAATAATCTAATTCCATAGTCGTCCATGTGTGTGTATGGTCAAAAGTCCATAAGGTGAAAATTTTAATTCATTTTTAAAAAACAAAACCAAGAAATACACAAATTAAACACATTATAGTTTTCATATGCTTCCAAAAACTACCTTTGCATATTGAGAAAATTGTATTTTGTAAAGGGGATTAATATGTCTACCACACCCTTTCAACTATTTTATCACACCCTTTCAGCTATTCTACCACATCCTTTCAGCTATTCTACCACACCTCCAAGGTAAGTTTTAGATTTCTACTATTAAATAGTTGAATTTGAGAATTTGGAATTCAAATTTGGATTCAGAGACTTTGATCTTATCTAGAACCATAAAAAAAGGTTGTAATTGAACAACACCCTAATGAAAAAGCTTAGCTCAAGGGAAAAGTATTACTTTTACTTTTGTTTATAAAAAAGAATAAGCTTTTTCATTGGGTGTTGTTTAATTAAAACCTTTTTGTGATTCTAGACTAAATCATAGTCTCTAAGTCCAAACCTGAATTCCAAATTCTCAAATTCAATTTTTTGATGGTAGAAATCTAAAATTTACCTTTGAGATGTGTTAGAATACCTGAAAGGGTGTGGTAGACACATCAATCCCCTTTTGTAAAACCTCATAACAAAAATGTTAATTGCACAACTGACCCTTTAGTGTTTTAGATATATGTGGTTTTAGGAAATGATGAAGTAATTTGAATTTTTGAAATTGACTCTCAAAGCACCAATAATGTTTTTCACAAAAACTACTGAATATTGTGAATGCTTTCTCAAAAAAATCATTTGAAATCATTTATGAATTAAATGCTTTGATGTCCAAATTTAGAAGTCTTTCATTTTAAACACAAGAGGACCTTTAAACACCATATTTTTTAATTTGGGAAAAAATCTTTCACAAGACAAATTTTGGAGATAGTGATATAGCATTTGTGAGAATATTTTAGTGATTTATAGTGAGTTTTTTGGTAATCCCTTCAAGATGTTTCATCATTGATGTAAGCTCTTAAAGAAATCATCATAAAATTCATTGTAAATGACAAAATCTGTTAAAACTATTAAATTTGAAAGTCCTCAAAAATTCCTTTTTTTTCCCCAAATTAACAAATATTGCATTTTTATGAATTCTTGTAATTTCAAAGGAATTTTTATACTTCATATTTGCTTTCAATTTTTTTTGATGTGATACTAGCACAATCAAAGTGACATTTATGATTAAATAAAACATGACCAACAATAGGTCTTATGCTATCTAGTTTGAAATAACACGTTGTATCAAATCTATATTAATAAAAGAATAGTGTTTAGTCAGTTAGGGCCTATCATATAATAGCATTCAATCAATTAGGGTTGGGCATAAGTTAGGTTTGGGCATGACTAGGATCAAAAAGGTGTAAATGGATAAAGTAATGATTCTCTTTTATCTACTTCACTAGATGTTAACAACAAGTCACTGGCAGTTGCAGCATCGTTGGCAATTGCACCACAACTTTCTCTCGGCCAAAAGAGGGCACGGGGATAAGGGGGCATGGGAATAAGGGGGCATGGGAATAAGGGGGCACGGGAATAAGGGGGCACGGGAATAAGGGGGCACGGGAATAAGGGGGCACGGGAATAAGGGGGCACGGGAATAAGGGGGCACGGGAATAAGGGGGCACGGGAATAAGGGGGCACGGGAATAAGGGGGCACGGGAATAAGGGGGCACGGGAATAAGGGGGCACGGGAATAAGGGGGCACGGGAATAAGGGGGCACGGGAATAAGGGGGCACGGGAATAAGGGGGCACGGGAATAAGGGGGCACGGGAATAAGGGGGCACGGGAATAAGGGGGCACGGGAATAAGGGGGCACGGGAATAAGGGGGCACAGAAATAAGGGGGCACAAGAATAAAGGGGCACGAGAATAAGGGGGCACAGGAATAAGGGGGCACGGGAATAAGGAGGCACAAGGATAAGGGGGCATGGGAATAAGGAGGCACAAGGATAAGGGGGCACAAGGATAAGAGGACACGGGGATAGGAGGACATGGAGATAAAGAGGCATGGGGATAGATGGCACGGAGATATGGGGGCATGGGGATATCAAGGAGCACGGGGATAGGGGGTGGGGGACAGTGATCCCAATTATGATTTTTAGTTTAGCATAAGTAGCTAAAAACACTGCTGAAAAGCTAAAATTTTCAAATTTAACACTCAAAAGCTTGCATTTTTTTAGCTACAAGAAAAATTTGTTATCAATCTTGCTAAATTTAATCAGTTTAGAGACCCCTACTAGAGGTATAAATTTGTTGGTACAACGCGCAGTATACTAGTCTATATTAATAAATGAATAGCATTCAGTCAATTAAAACCTATCATATAATAGCGTTCAATCAGTTAGGGTTGAGCATAAGTTAGATTTGGGCATGACTAGGATCAAAAAGGTGTAAATGGATACAGTAAAATCACCTATGACTCTCTTTTATCTGCTTCACTAGACGTTCACAACAAGTCACTGGCAGTTGCATCGTCACTAGTAGTTGCACCACAACTTTCTCTTGGCCAAAAGAGGGCATGGGGATAAGGGGGCACAAGAATAAGGGGGCACGAGAATAAGGGGGCACGAGAATAAGGGGGCACGAGAATAAGGGGGCACTAGAATAAGGGGGCATAAGGATAAGGGGACACGGGGATAAAGAGGCATGGGGATAGAGGACATGGGAATAGAAGACACGGGGATAAAGGGGCACGGGGATAAAGACACGGGGATAGAGGGCACGGGGATAAAGACATGGGGATAGAGGGCACGGGGATATGGGGCACAAGGAATGGGGAGCACGGGGATAAGGGGTGGGGGTTATAAACCTGTTGGTACGACAGGCAGTATACTAGTATTTATATGGAAGGCAAACATTGGAACCACTAGGTTCCTAAATTCCAAACTAGAACTCAATTTTTTTTTTATTCATATATGTAAAAGAATCCCATATTAGATGAGATAAAACAAAGTAGAGTAACAATAAAGTATGACAAATCACTGCAAGTTACACCACAACACTCTCTTTTATCTGCTTCATCATACATTAACAACAAGTCACTGACACTTGCACCACGACTTTCTTTCAACCAATCAGAACGCTTTTGTATCCTTTAAAAGAATCCCATATTGGATGAAAAGTAAAATAGAATAAAATACAAGTTTAGCTAAATTTATAAATGGAATAAAGTAAAATTTGAGAGGGGGCACAGGGATAGGGAGCACAAGGATAGGAGGCATAGGAACAAAAGAGCACAGGGATGAGATTGCTATTGCACAATTTTTTTATTGCAAGGATATTTTTGCTACCTCCGTTGGTACAACATGTACGTAAACTAGTCTAATTATAAAAACATGTAGCACTCTATCGTATCTTTATTTGGCGTTATCTTTATTTTTCACTTCCTACAATATCTTCTTATGTTTTAAACACAATGATCATTTCTTCTTTAAATATGCAAATAAGCAATTTTATATGCAAACCTTGAAATTAATATTTGGGTATATTATTTCACATATCTAATGCAAAAATAGAATCTCAAATAATATATAAACACAACATCTTAAAGGGTAACAACATACATACTTCAATACAAGCTTAGAGCAAGGTGAAAGAGTATGAGAAAGATGATGTATTATTATTCATCCAAAAGCAAAGTGCATCCATCAAACTTTGAAGCTTCCATAATGTACTGCTTTTTGCTCTTCTATAACCCTTAAACGTTTGAGGGGGTAAGGGCAAAACATAAATGTATTCAAAAAAAATACTCTTGTAACTTCAATGAAGTTTGTTTCAAAAGAGAAAATAAGAATCATGTTGTTTAGCAATTATCCATATGGTCAAATATTCAACAAAAGTTTTGTACTCTTATTTAATGAATTTAGAAGCATTTATCATTTAATATTCACCAAAATTACAAATTTTACTCATAGATTTCAAAATTTGGTGTGATCAGTTAAAAATAAACATTCTATCCTAAACTTCAAAAATTCTATCCTTTGAAAGAAGGGAACATCATTAGTTTCCCGAAATAATAAATTCTACAACACTAGCAAATATTGAAGTGTTTGTCTTTGAAAAATTCTCCTTGGAGGAGTTTAACTTGGATTGACATGATTCAAGTTAAGTTGGAAAGTAGACTTGAATTTTTATTACAAAAAAAAATTGAAAAAAGTTCTTTGTCTTGGGCAGCCGGAAAAAACAAGCAACAACCAGAAAATGGTCAATTGGGTGCTTAGGGGATAATGTTAAAACTCCCCAATCAATAGTGTACGAAATGAATTTGTGAAGTAAACAAAAGATGACATTAATAAAAGGGAATTGATATGTGTACCACACCCTTTCAATTACTATACCACACCCTAGAGTAAATTTTAGATTTCTACCATCAAAAAGTTGAATTTGAGAATTTGGAATTCAGATTTGGACTTAGAGACCTTGATTTAGTCTAGAACCATTAAAAAAAGTTGCAATTCATCAATACTCAATGAAAAAGTTTAGCTAGGGAGAAAAGTATTACTTTTACTTTTGTTTGTAAATAAAGATAAGCATTTTCATTGGATGTTGTTAAATTGCAAATTTTTTTGTGGTTTTAAACTAAATCAAGGTCTCTGCGTCCAAATGTGAATTCCAAATTCTCAAATTCAACTTTTTGAAGGTAGAAATCTAAAATATACTCTAGGGTGTGGTATAGTAATTGAAAGGGTGTGATACACATATCAATTTCCTAATAAAAATATGGAAAATTTCAATTAGGTTCAAACCAGTATTATTAAATAGGCATTGTAAACACTAGTTATGTTAAATTTTCCCATTACAATGTGCATTGTTTTTTGAAGATTTATGTTTCTTTATGATAGCTAGTGGTATGTGGAAAAGGATGCAACATGCCCAACACCCCAATTTCTTAATTGTGATTTGCATCATATAATTGTCTAACTCTTGAGTCATTGTTGCTCATTATACACAATTTTTTTGTTATTTATTTATTTATTTATTTATCTATAATTATTAACAAGATTGCATAATTCACTTGATGATTTGAGAGAATGAGGAGCATATGCACTTTGAATATGGCACAAGAACTTTTATTGATTTTTGTGTTTACATTGGAAAATAATGTAGCAATGTGCACTATCTAAAGGCTAGGAGGGCTTGATTTTTGCACTAACCACTCAACAATTATGTCCACATTCACGTTAATAAAATCTATTCCCAATAGTAGAAAGAAAAGAAAACTATATAAATATAAAAGATAAATATAACAATTACAAAAAATAAACCACATAAATAGCTTCATATAGCATTGAGTCAAAGGTGGTTGTCAATAAGATTTTTTTTGAATGCTACACAAGTTTTCAACATGTGTTAGAATTTAATTCTTGTGTTGAAGCATTAATATTTCCACTTTGGTCAACTTTGTTATGAAAAATTGTTATTGTAAACATATTCAATTACTTATCTGGATGAATGTGAAGTTGTTTATGCAATTCACCATCTAGAATCACTTTATCCATCATATAAAATGTGAACTTAGGAGCCCTTAGAGTTATTGTTCTAAATATACCGAGGAACAAAAAAAAAAAAACCAAAAATTCATTGCTAAAATTTTAATGGATTATAAAGGAAGTAAGTTAAGTGGTCTTCTCCCATCAACCATTTTGCAAAACGTCAATATCTAGGTCACTTCAAACAATAACATCTTATTCACTTCACGATAGATCGACTTTCTCAAGGACCAATGAATATTTTAAATTTTCAAATATACAAATATGTATATAGAGTGAAACCTAGAAGAACAATTACTTGATGACTTTTAACTTTAAAAAATAAATTATAACTCTAGGCCATATCCATGCAATTGGGTTTACCATTATTCTCACTAATATTCATCAATTAATTTTTTTTATAAGAGATTCAAACATCCTTCTAAGAATGATCACGGATTGAAAGTTAAAGATTTCCACAATAATCTATTTTGTTCGAGTTTGCAACATCATTTCTAATTGAGATGACTACTTTATTTTTATTACTGTTATTTTAATCAGACCCACTTTTTGAAAGTCATTTTGAAAATGCCATTCTTCTTAATAAATTTTTTTTTTAAAGTAGGACATTCTTACACAGCCATTTAAACTGGAAAAAGGTTTCATAAAATAGTCATGATCTTTATCAACGAATGTATGGAGCAAGCTTCCATATGCATATAAGGTAGGAACACCCATAAGCGTCAGTGTCCCTATAACCGTCACTTTTGAAATATTGGAAAATTTGTGGAAGTGCATAGATGTAATGACAAGAATGTACAACATGTGAACATGAATTCTTAAAAGTGGTTATGGGTGCAATGGTAATTTGCTCTCTAAAAATTCACAACTTATTCTCACAGTATTCAAATAATACATTTGAAAGTGCAAACTCTTTTTTTTTTTTGTTCCCAATAGGATCCTGTAATTTGCTAGATGTTTATTGATAGTCATCATATTCAAAACCCTTAGTTTGACGTTTATAGGTGCTCCTACCTTAACAACATTCTTATCATTCATTCACAAAAATTTGAAATCGTGGTACTCGTGAGACTAAGTACTTAAAAGTTCAAGTTAAGTACAATGAGGTTGGTGAACTATTGTAACTCAATCCTCTTGGCCCTTATTTTGCCATGACAAGGTCACACGGAAATCGCACTACTTAACTTTTTATTTATTTTAAACAGTACCTTTGGTCCACAAAAATTAGAATTAGGACAAGCTTGAAGGCCAGGCACATCACCATGCTATTAGTGAGTTTACCTGCTGACCTCACTTCTTCAAAGTTAGACGGTCTGCAATAAAAATGAGCAACTATATGTTGAGCAAGGGTAATTTAAGATTGCTTTAATCTAGGAGCCCACGTCATCAAAATTTGGAAGATTTCAGCATATATGACTTCAAGACTGAACAATTTCACTCTCTTTCACCCCTAAATGCCCAAGGCACCCAATTTGGGTGTTTGCAAAACTTTGAAGACAAATTAAATCTTATCAAATCACTATTTTTTGTATTTTCTTTCAAACACAAGTTTGTTTTGAAGTCTATTTTCATTATCAAAAAATGATTTTGAAAATGAATGTTCATGATTTTTCTATTCAAGATTTTGTACAAGGGTGACTATTACAATCTTTGACTTTCTAGTGTTGGATGATCTTGAAAATGAGCCTTAAATACACTAGAGCTTGGAGAAAAATCCGCATTAGAAATTCATTTAAAAAAAATTCAAGAGTAGATTTTGAAAGCTGAAAATTTGTTGAGGTTAAACATGTAAGGACCTTAAATCTCAAATTTTTTTGATGACCAACGTTTCAGATTTGACATGTGAAATGAGGATTAGAAACCTTCAAGTCACTTTTGCAGTTTTAACACCCTCATGTTCAAATGTTATAATCTTTCAAATTATAAGTGATATTGTTATGTTTTCTTTTTTCATGTAATCTCTAACATGTTGAATTTGAATTTGTAAGGTTATAGTTTAAAAATTTTGATAAGATTTATGTAAAGGTTGGTTGATTGTTCATTTTTCTGAAAATGCCAAGAAGTTCAAAAAGACCTTAGGCATTTAGGGGTTAAAATAAAAGTATGATGGACGTCTTTTCTTATTTACCCAAAGCCTTGAAATTAAAAAAATCAAGGTCATAACTTTAAGTCTTGAAACTTCCAGAGGAGACTTAAGTAGAGCCATGAGATTTCCATTCCATTTTAGGATGTGACTTGTCTCCACCACAAACGTCATTTATTAGAATAACTATATTTTGGTGAAAATTTATATTGACTTTGAGCCAAAATTTGACTTTCCAATTTTGATGAACCTGATTGCTTTGATAATGTGTTAAATCTTGTTTATTTGAGCGTTATAGTGTTTTTCGAAATTCCAACCATAATGGCCTTAAAAATTGTTTCATAAATTGAGCTAGTGAGAGGCAAGGATTGGCATTGAATAGAACTCTGCCAAAAGAAGTGAGATTACACTAATTGTAACTTGGGCCATCACATAGAGTTGAAATCAACAATAGTCAAGTCTTAATCCTTAAATGCCTAAGTTTCTTTGAAACATTTCATAGTTATTTCTAAACCAAAAAAAAAAAACAGACAGCTTTTTAAGGTGCTTCAATATTTTTTTGAATTGTAACCTAACCCCTAAAGGACCAAGCCATTTTTTTGTGAAAAACACAAAAAACTGCCACTTTTGGGGAAGCAAGTACAATGGTAAGAAATTTTTTTTTTACAAGAATTCAATTGTAAAATCTTACAATTGACTACAAGAGGCACACGTGGTAAAAAATTCAGCTCAATTTACAAAAAAATGAGTGAGGTATTTACATCTGAATTGCTTAAAAAAGTTTTTTTTTGCTGCTGCCCAGAAATTTTAGAAGGCTTTGACCACTCTTAGATCAAAAAAATTACTCTACACAAAGTTGAGGTTTTTTTTTTCCCATGTAAGAGACCAAGTTAGGTATGTGTGGGAGAATTTTCAAATCAATTGGAACTATACAATACACGGGAAAAAATAGCAAGTAAAAAGAAGTAGAAAATGAGTCAAAACACTAAATTGTTAAGAATTTAATTATTAAAATAAAAAATGCAAATTCCAACAATTTTAATGTTGTGATCCTTTGGTTTTGTTTTGTTTTTTTCCAAAATAATGAAAATTGAGTAAAATAGAGGACTTCAAAGTTTATTTTAGAGTAGAGAATCTAGAATTGCCCGCAAACAAAAACTCCTCATAAATTTCATCTCATCTATGAGAATTGAATGATTCAAAGCTCCCCACATCTATATAAGTCTAAAGAACCTATTTCAGATTTTTATTTGAAAAAAATGAAACTTTTAAAGAATTTTTTGCTGCTCAAGGAGTAGCATTTTCTAAATTTTTCATGCAAAACTTCTTTAATAAATGTTGGAATGAAGAAAAAATAACATTCCCATGTAGATCTTTGAATTCCTCACCTTCAATAAAAGTTTCAAAAAATCACGCAAAGTAGTTTAGCTATAGGTACATGCCCAAAATCCCATTTGTACCCCAAAGGGACAATGGTCCTTTAGGGGTTAAGATTGTAAATTGGACGTGATGTGGGAGATATAGAAAATAAATATACTATCATGTTTTATGTGAATTGAAAGATTATATTGTACTACAATGCGTGCCACCATAAACCAACAAACATTTGGCCACAAAATATCAAATAGTGGTCAACTTTGGGTTCTATTACCGTCTTTTTGACAAATGATAATTCCAATCTATTTTTGTAACTTTTTTCTTAAATCTCCATGCTTAAAGTTACAAAGAGTTTCATCTTATTGAGGGTTGTTATGAATAGTTCATATGGCTTTTAGATCTTTGTAGTTTTATGCTGTAATAGCCTTCAATAAGTTGAAGCTTCTAACATCATATTCGTTAATTTGGGAACTATGTTTGAATTTGGGACTTTTGAAGGTTTAAGGTGATCACCTTAAACCTAGCTCTAGGTTTAAGCAACGTTTTTTTGGTACATGTGTCCTCATCGGAGAGGAGGAATTGGGAGGGAGAAAATTTTAGTGGCTTAGACTAAATTAGATACCTCCAAATTTGGTTTAAGAAAACTCTTTGGGTTTAAGGTGAAGTTCAATTTGGGAATGGCGTTCTCCCAAATTAACAAATATAGTGTTTACTTGTAATTTTAAGTCTTTTCATAACTTGAAACTTTTTGTAACTTTAAGTAGGGAGATCTTAGGAAAAAAGTTACAAAAACGGATTAGAATTATCATTTGTCAAAAAGACGGTGATAGCATTTGAAATTGACCACTATTTGACATTTTGTGGCCAAATGTTTGTTGGTTTATGGTGGCACGCACTATATTACAAAGCAGAGAGAATGTTGAAAGTATATTGAAATCTTTTGATGTTTTATTCAAGTGTCAATTCCAAAACTTTAGTGATAGAAATATAAAAAAATTGCAAGAAATTTTATGCTAAGTTTTGACTGATTTTTTTGAGAAAACACCAATTGGGCATTTCATTTCACAATTAAACAAGGTTAGGCACTTTCAGAAATAGTTGTTATTATTTGGCATTCAATCAATTTTTTTGGTAGAATTAAGCCTTTTTCTAAGCATATTCCACTTTCCAAAATTAGTCCTTGATATAAAATTTATTGTAGATTGAGCCCTCTTGGAATCAACCTTGACCTTCTATTGTTAGTTAAGCTTAATGACTTTTATAATATTTGGCATTTCAATTTTTTGAATTGTTTGACATTGGGCACTTATGAAGAATAATTTATAGAATAATTAGACAAAATTTTGGGGAATTATTTTATGCCAAACTTGCTCTCAACCTATAGTATATCAAAATTTTGATTGTGGTTACATTTGCATCTATTGTCTATTACGTATTGCAAACTATTTTATTTTGTTGCAATTACAATGACCTATGGCAATAGAGTTGTCTAAGTCTAAAAACAAAAAACTCAAACAAAAATTGCAAGAACAACAAACCAGTTTGCAACAAAAGATAATTTGTCATTTCTCCATTCTAGTGGCAACTTGAAGTTCACCCTTGAGATAAGGAATAAACCAACTTGACTCTTATCCATGGACCTCTAAAGGACCATTGTGCAATCTAGAAATTTTGAGTATCCAATTCTAAATAGAAATCAATAAGGATTCTTTTGGAATTTTGATGAAGTTTGTATGCAAGGAGTACCTTTCCAATGCACTACTTTTAAAAGTTACTGAATAAACTGGCCAGGAGTTATGATAGAAGATGTGACTTGCTTTTCAATCCGTGAGCATCAGCAATCCCTAATTGGGCTAAAAATAGCTCTAATTCAACAAAAAAAAATTGACACTATATGTATATTCAAAATATCAATGCAAAAATAAAGATTTTAGTGAAGAAACCTACCTCATGAGTGCAGGATCGCAGATCGCGATTTGCAATAATTGAAAAGCTGCATCACGCCGCTCCCATGTGATCCGCCTGTCGCATTGGCGCTCCTATTCAAACTAGATTTTTGCCTATATGGCTATATCTCTTCCCTCCATATACCAGCATCGCCTAGCATACCTGCAAAGAAATAGCATGCGTCACGATGTTAGTGCATCTTCCTATAGGCTCTTGAATTAGCAAGTTCAGAACCTTGCTTTTGCTGGTTTAGTGCATTCGTTTCCAGCTTACAAAGATTAGGGTACTGCATTCATGCACTGAAGCTGTTCTGATGGAAATCTCTCCATCATGTAGATACGTGTTATTTATTTATATTTGTATTGATTTCAATAAATCAACAGTTGTGGCAAAATGGGTTGTTGTAATGAGGACCACGGTTTGGTGACAGCACAGCGACCATAGATTTTAGTGCACTGCGCCGTCTTGTCATATGCACAGCTCAGGGGATAGATAGCGGGTTAGCTGGGCCAATTTTTTGCCTCACTAGCTGCCAAGCCGTGAGCCGCCATCATCGCTTGACGAGTCCGATATAGTTCAAACTCGAACCGGCGGGTGGCCAGAAACAACTGTTTCTCCAGTCATCTAAATTTACGACTTGACGACTGAAGACAAGCGTCTGACGCTATTATATGTCCATAAGGGTATGTGGTCACTTCACGGTAATGTTTATTTTGTAATTTAATCATTTTTATATGTTTATCTAAATGTTTTAGAAGGCTCATATGTTTTGCCTTTGTTTGAATAAAAAATACTAAAGATTTAGAAGTGAATGGGAAATGTGTGAAAGGAAAAAGGATTTGACATTTATGATAAAGTTAGGATAGAGAGGGGCATGGGCTGATGTGCCCTACCTCTCTATCTTAGATATGGTTGAAATTAAGGAAGAGAGATTTCTTAGTTGTTGAAAATTAGTGTATGAGTGTTGGTGGGAAGAAAAAAGAAATTCAGAACTTTGATATAAGAATTTTTTTTGTGTGTACATAATTTTGAACTAAAATTTGAAAGATTTGTTTCTTGTGTGATCACTTTTTCAAAATGAGTTTACAAGTTTGATTTAGAGTTGTGATGCAAAAGTTATGAATGTTTGAATTTTGAAGTCAAAATGCCAAACTATGAAGAAAGGCTGAGACCTTGAAAAACCATAGCTTATAAGCTGTATATCATTTTCCAATAATATTTAAAAAAAATGTTCACCTTAGTCTTAGCTTTGTAGAAAGTTTTTAAACTCAAGATTTGAAACTTGGAAGAGAAGGTTATAGAACTGTGAAGGATTAGAGGTGGTTGCTCTTTTGTTATGAGAAGGCCAAAACTTTGAAGAGTTACAACTTTCAGAAAATATGAAATTTTCTCTTCAAAATTTTAGAAGTGATAGTTTGTTGTCATAGCTTTTCAAATTGTTTTGAATCATTTCATTTGAAGTTTTATTGAAGAAGCTATAGTGTATAGAAGTTGGGGATTTGGGAGCACTTTAAAAAGTAAGATCCACACTTTGATTGACTAGAACCTTTAGACAGAGTTCTATTTTGAAGTGAAAATTTTAGAACTTATAGCCAGTGGTATCATCTTTTCAAATTGATATTATATTTTTATGGGTGATGTGTGGAACAAAAGTTATAGAGGTTTATAAATGCAGTGTTTAGTTTGCAAGGAGGAAAAAGAGCCTTTATTTTGAACTCGCATAACTTTTGGAAAATAACTTAGATTGACTTGAAATTTAAAGGGCTATTAAAAAGTTAGAAGAGATTTTTAAATTGCTATTTCACTTAACATTTGGATCTTTGAGCCATTTGTGGCACTAGATAGAAGGCCCCAACCTTTCTAAGACTTGTTATTTGTGATTTTCCATATTGTTTTTATTAAAACATAAAGATTTGAAGACATGAAGACTTGAAGATTTGAAGATATGAAGACTTCAAGAGAAATGTTTTGGGTTTATTTTTTATGTATGTGTGGAATGTGGCTTTGTTATTCGTAGCCGATTTTGGAGGCTCTCTTGTCAATTCATTTCCATTTTATTTTGTAAACCTTGTTACGGGTAGTTTGGTTTAATTCAAACTTAATCTCATTTATTGTCGTGGTGACGAAGTGGGATTGATCACCCATATGGTTGAGAGTTGCTCTATTCTCACGATTTGAAGTTTTGGCCAGCAAATCGTAAATTTGAATTTAAGATCTCGTCATATGGACGGTAGCTTTTGTCTGCTGTCCCAATTTACTCGTCCCGTATCCAATGGGCTCTTATCCCTATCTTGACCCTTATATTCCTAGAGCCAGCTATAAGATAGGCCAACGGAAGATTGAAGATTGAAGATCTGAAGAGTGAAGATCAAAACTGAAGACGATTTTTGTCAACAACGCACGATTGCAGCAAGACACCCTGCATGTTCTCAAGGCGCGTTCCTCTCAACTCGACAACGTGCTTTAGCAATGCCAGTTCACAGAATTTGTCATCATCGTTTGTTGCTATTTTTGCAAAGCTACAATTGCTAGATGGGATTTTTGTGAGATAAAATTAAGCTTCAGATTTGAAATTTGTGGATGAACAAATGACGAGTATAGGATTTGCTCAGAGCGAGGCTGGGATCTTGCATCTATTGTTGAGATTTGCTTAATGCAGAGCACGACATTGCTAGCAAATGCTCTAAATTTGATAGGTTAAAATGCTTCTTTTAGGGTCGCATTCTTCAGCTTCCTGGTTCACTTGTAGGCCTTCACGCCCTTTAATTATGGTCCTCTTGCAAATTGGACATAGACGCATAGAGTCATGGACATGTTTTCCTTGGCCATTGTGCCATTTTAGAGGCACTTTGAATTTCAAGAGGTGTCATTTATGCCTCCAGCAGTCACTATCCCTTTGAGATGGCTGCGGTGTAAGGTTTTAGTTTTCAATGTTGTCCCTCAAATTTCCAACAAAGAATTGAGCGGCTTGAAGGTACCCGCGTCTGTCCATTTAAGTGCTTCTTTAGGGTCTAGAAAATCACAGTGCTTTTTGTTCACGATCCTTTTGTGAAGCCAAACTACAACACTGTTTTCCGCTGCTTCTTGGATGCACTCTGTGAATGCAAAGTCTTGCTCTGAGGGTTTTGTTTCCAAGCACTAGAGATTTCAAAATTGATCTGCCAAAGAGTCTTGCTTTCTGTGGTGTACCATGTTCATATCCTTTGACTGCAGCATAAGCTTTTGTGATTTGTTTTCATCTCCTTCAAAATCCGAGGTGCTTTTCCTGAAACCAGATTTGTGGATTTTCTTCTCCGATCCTAGTTTGTTCTTCAGTTTGATGTTTCTTTTTGGGATTTTGTCTTTTGATGTTTACCATTGTACAATTGTCTGTTGTAGTTGACTATAGTAGAAGTTGGAGAAGTTTGTGTGTAGAAGATTAAGATTCTTCTGATGGCGCCGCATCTAAAATTGCCCAAGAATTTTTGAGTGCAAGCATTTGGAGCTACTCGCAATACTTGTGGTTTAGGAAAATACCTTCCTGTTGCTGTCGATGTCAATCATGTCTCCAAAACTCGGCGCCTTGAGTCTTGTGCTCAACCAAATATCTGTGAGCGGTTTGCTTCTAAAGCTACAGTTCTGTCTCCCAAAATGGAGGGTCTAGAAATCGACGATCCCACTTTGGCTGAGAGTCCGCTCTTTGATAAAATGAGGCCGCTTGTAGATCTGATCTCTTTGCGGCAGAGAAAAAAGATGACGCCCAGCGTCAGGCTCCAGAATTGGCAAGACTTGTGGTCTTGCAAGTTTACTTGGACGGAAGGTGAGTTTGATTTTAAAGGCGACATCGTCGGAGTTGTGTGCCAATGTTGCTCGAGCATCACTGGATAAAGAAAAATTATCGTCTCCAAAAACAACAACATGGAGAAGCATGAGGGTAAGAGGATTTGCAAGGAAGATGGCGTGCCTCTTGACCATATGAAGAAAGGTGACACTTTCATAAGCAGCACCTATAAGCACAAAGCTTTTTAAACTTTGGGCGGGTCAAAAGCAACGTAGTACTATTGTGGATCTGCTCACAGCAGGTTTGGAGGGAAAGGCAAAAAGAAAGGGAGTGAAGTTTTCTTCCTTATTTCAAGTTTTGTGTCATGGTTGTTCCATGGTTGATTATGAGCAGCAGCAGCATTTGTTGAGGCACTTGAAGGTGAAGCACTTGCCCAAAAAGCATTGGTCTGAGACTTTTGGGTGGAAGATGAGTGAGCATTTACATTTGTCTGTTTTAGGAGCTCTTAAATCTATTGTTATGTCTGCTAAATTCCTTTCCATTAGTTCAGATGAAGTCACAGCCATAGATAACACCTCTTGGATAGATGTTCATGTCTATGCTATGAACAATTGGAAGAGGATTTCCCACTTGTTGCATTTGTCTTGTGTGACAAAGAGTGGTACATCTGATCATCTAACAAGTGTCATCATGCAGGCTTTGATGAGAGAGGGAGGGCTAACCAAGGAGGAGATTGCTTGCAAACTTGTTTGTTTTGGGGCGGATGGTGTTAATACATTCCAAGGATCAAAGTCTAGAGTTACTAGACAAATCCGAGAGAAATGGGCACCATTCTCCTTGGAAGCAAGTTGTGTGTCTCATCGAATCAATCTGGTTGTTGAGGTATTATCTAAATACCCCCTGATTTCTCGTTTGGAAGGCATATTCCAGTGTGTTTATTCCTACTTTTGTAGGAATAACAAACGTCATTCTGAATTACAGAAACTTGCTGACCTCATGGAGACTAAGGGCAACAAAATGTTGCGGAATTTGGACACTAGATGGATCTCAATGAGGAGCCCAGTACAAAGGGTTCTTGCAAAATACAGAACCTTGCTAGTGAAAATGGAAGTGGACATGTATGTGACCCCTAGGCACAAACCTATTGCTAGAGCAGCTTCCAACTTTGACATTTTGGCTGACATAGAGGTTCTTCTATCTTTGTCTTGTTTTATTCCTATATTGAATGTTGTTTATACATTGATAAAACTTGCACAATTGCGTGACATTTTTGTTTGTGATTTTGTGCAAGCAATAAAAATGTGCCAAAATGAGCTTGCCAAGATGTTTGTTGACAAATCTACAGCTTTTAGCAAGGAAGACTTTAGAATGTATCATGGTTTGGTGACGCTAACATTAGAGGAGATACCACTGGGGTGGAAGGAGATGCCTGGCCAAATGGGGTTACATTTCTTGTATTTTGATCTGAAATTCATCCACACTTTTGTTTGCTGCCATGACAAGCAAAACGGTCACCATCTATTTGTAATGCTGACTTAGTACAAGCAAATTCAGCAACATGTGGAAAGGTAGTTTGCTGGTAAGCATATTTTCTTTTCTGTGTCTTTGAAATGTGTCGTTTTTTCATTGTACAAGTTTGGTCATTCATGTCTCACTCATGATTGGGTTACTGTGTTTGCTTTTTGCTGATGCTGGTGTGTCTGTTTGTCTCCAGGCTGCGGTGCCTTTGCTTTTCCCAATTATATATAGGCTGCTGTACTTGTTGTTGTAGCTGCGGTCTGCCAGAATTGCAGTTGCTGCATTCTATGTCATTTGGGATGCTTTTTATAATGTTGATGCAAGAGATGCGGGCTTTTCTAAAGATAAGGCTATTTCATTCCTTTTTTTGATGATGTTGCATGAAGTCACATGTTATGCTTCAGATTTGGGTCTCTCTTATGATTATTGTTACTTGCTTGGTCTATTGTACATTCTTTTTTTCCTCCATCTGATTTTTTATTATTTAGTAACTTTGCTGGTGGCTTATGCTGAACTTGCGGTTATCTTTGCCTTCAAAGTGTACTTTGTATAGTTTGTCTGATAGGTGTTTCAGCACCTTGTATGTAGTCCTATAAATCGCCAACTTGGTAAACGTATTTCTTATCTTCTTATGAGTTGTCCACCTTACCTTAAAGTTGCTCTTGCAGCCGTAAGGTAAGGCTGCTTGTCATTCACGTAAATGTTTGGTTGGTCTAGTATTTCCAATTTTGGGTGGATCCTTCCTTTCTGCCTTTAACCGTGCAAATTTTTGGCCTTAATCATTGTTGTCAAGTGTAGTCTACTTGCTTCCTTTGGTTGTGAAGTTACTATCTGATTTTTAGAGAAGAATTTATTGGTTTTGAAATTGTAAGTCAGTAATTGTTAGTTGAAAATTTGTTGCTATGGCCATGTTGTGTGTGAAATAATTCTGCCGTGGTTTCATTGACTTCGTCTTCCATACCTAGAGGGGTACATTGTGCATTCTTTCTTCACTATCGCTGAATAGTTTTCCCATTCATACTATAGATCTGTATGTTGATTGTGCTGTTTATGCCTTCACCTATATTTGCTACTAATGTGCATATCATTGGTGTTTGCAAAAATGGCTGAGAACCTTTCTAGTGAATTGGATCAAAGGTTCCCCTAGCATAAACTTCTTGATGCATTTGGCATCATTTGTCCTCAGTATTGGAGGCTTGAGGGTGCTAAAAATAGATTTCTTAAACACTTGGCTATGTTGAATTGCTTTTACGCTCATGCCTCAGTGGTCTTTGCACATGAAGAAGGTGGGGAATCATATACTGCCTTAAAGATGTTGTCTTCAGCAGTTTGGGACAATCAACAAGGTCTCTTTAAGATGACCATGAAATCAAATGCTAAGGCAGCTTGTGGTCCTCCATTCAACTCCAACCTTGTCATGAAGTTGTGGCGCACACTCTCTCAGTCATGGCACTTCGAGAAGCTTCTTTCTGAATACTTCAAGTTGGCAAAAATTGGTTGCTGCTTAGTGTTGGGTTTAGTGGAAGATGAGCGCTACTTTTCCACACTGAAGTTCCTGAAATCATGTTAGAGAAACTGGCTTGGCAAGCATCTGCCTCTTGTTGTGAGGGTGTTTGGGCAGAAATACTACAACCTTGAGACATTCCCTTACCATGAAGCCATTGATTCTTGGAAATCAGCTGTCAAAGTTGGCAGGCATGGGAATGCATAAAATATAAGAGCTCAGTATCTATTTTGATTTCCTTAGTCTCCATGAGGTTAGGCAAGTTTTGTAGTTTGTAATTTTGAAGCTCCTTAGCAATTTTTGGTCTTACCTTAACAAGGCACTGCTCTATGTGGCTGCAAATTCAACTTCTGGAGGACAGGGATGAGGAGGAAGGAGCTGCTGGAGTTATGCTTGATCTTCGTAAGGAAGTAACCGCTGGGGCTGTTGAGTCTAGGAGCGGCATGGGAAGGAAATTCGTGACTACACATTGCAACTTTCAGTCCATGTTCATATCACCATTCTAACACATTTTCTGTGGACTTGTTTTGTGATGTGCAGGATACTAATACTGCATATTGGGCAGTTTTGCTTAAACAAGATGGGTTCAATTCCCATGTTAGTGACACTAATATGGAATCCAATAAGATCTCAAGAAAGCAATTATATGATAGTACAACACTTAGTCTTCAAAAACAGCAATTAGGCTTCATTAAAGTTTGTAGGTTTCATAGACAGCATTTAGGCTTCAGTGAAACAGTTAAGTTTGAAAGACATCACGTTTTGAACTCTAAAACACTCGATCTTTAGAGTCAGCAAGTATCTTTAATGTAACACTTAAGTTTCAGTAAAACACTTCACGCTTGAATTTTTTAGCCTCTGCCCCAAAAATTCGCTAGATTTAAACATTTTCCAGTAGCACTTCGCATTTTCACAAAAAAATTAAACCAAGGTTAGCAAAGGATGATCTCTAATTCTTTTTTTGAGTAGCAACACGTGCTCTACCTTGAATTTACCCATGTAACAAAATTTATACTTTTTCTTAACAAAATTATCTCCTTGTTTCTACCACCACTTTGGTAAATCGCGAAAGTAGCTTCTTTTTTTACTAAGGTATAGCCACTTGACGAAAAGGGCGGAAGAGGTTCTGGGGTCACTGGTGAACAGTTTGGAAAACCTCAAAAAAGTCCAATTGGTTTGAAGATTTTCACATGTACTCAACCCACCTTTGTAACATATTCCAAGAAAATTACAAAAAATACAAGCACACGAAATAGACTTATGAGCTTTTAATAACAAGTTTTCAACTTTTAAGCATAGTCCAAAAAATAGAAAAGTCTTATTTCAAAACTTTCTAAGTTCAAAAGTATTGATTTTTTAATTTTAGTTTTTTTTTATGATTGATAAAGACTAGAGTGTAAGCTAATTACTTATTGTTTTAAATTTCCAAAAATTTAAAGAAGTGTTTTCTTTTGCATCCTTCAAAGTTTACTCTTTGTAAGATGAAATAGCTATACCACTTTTGCAAATAATTTATTCTCACCACGATGAACATGTCCAGCTGGTTAACAGTATATTTGAAAAAAATTAAACACATTTGTGCAACATAACCCCAATAGTTACAAGGTAGGAGAGCAAAAAATTTAAATTTGGAAGCCCTTGAAATCAATTTCCCCCTTTTTGCAAAGGCCAAAAAATAAAAAAATTCTCATGCTTGAATGTAATGATCTTTGCAATGGTAAGCACCTAGGGTTTAAAATTTTTATTTGAGTACAAAACCAAATTAGCTTTGGGATCATATGGTCAATTGTGCAAAAAAATACCCCAAAACTTCATTGTAGGGTGTTTCCCTAAGAGATCACATTTATTGGCAATTTTGGTCTCAAAACTGCCAATTGTTTTAGGAATTAAACTCAACTAGTTAAAACCTAAAAATGATCAAACCAAAAAGTTAATTCAAAAGATGTATCCCACTACAATTACAGGATACGTTGTATTGTACCCTTGAATAAAGTTTGTTGCCCTTTCTTTTTTCACTTCCAGGTCATGTCATGTTATGTTTTGAAATTGAGGTCAATTGGGCTTTTTTGATCTTGCATTTTTTATATCTCATTCTTGCCCCCAATGCCAACCAAGCATACTAGAATTTCAACCTCAAAAAACTAAAATCCAAATTTTGACAAATTGCTTTGTGTCACAAATCAAGATTTTACATGGTTTTACAAGAAAATTGATTGAAAAACATTGATGATAAATTTTGGAGATTTGATTGCATGGATGTATAGGCAACATCCATATGCACATCCATTTGCACATCTTCCATGCTAAAAAAAAACCCTTAAGTAAAATGAAATTGATCTTCATAAAGTTTAGTGTGACATGTGATATGTCCAAATCTTTTAAAATAAATATTTTTAATTTTTTGTTAGCTTTTCACCAAATAAACACAACAACATGTTCAAAGTTTAAAACTTAGTCATAATGTAAGAGTAAAATAGCAAAATATGATTATCATAAGAAAATATCTATTTTAAAAGATTTGGACATATCACATGTCACACTAAACCTTATGAAGATCAATTTCATTTTACTTAAGGGTTTTTTTTTAGCATGGAAGATGTGCAAATGGATGTGCATATGGATGTTGCCTATACATCCATGCAATCAAATCTCCAAAATTTATCATCAATGTTTTTCAATCAACTTTCTTGTAAAACCATGTAAAATCTTGATTTGTGACACAAAGCAATTTGTCAAAATTTGGATTTTAGTTTTTTGAGGTTGAAATTCTAGTATGCTTGGTTGGCATTGGGGGCAAGAATGAGATATAAAAAATGCAAGATCAAAAAAGCCCAATTGACCTCAATTTCAAAACATAACATGACATGACTTGGAAGTGAAAAAACAAACGGAACTTTATTCAAGGCCATTGTACATACTACACAATAGTGCATTTATGTTACCTTAACAATTAGGTTGCCTTGCATGAGAAAGTTATCTCATGAATCATTGCTTGGCCATATTTGGAGGCTCATACAATTCTCTACATACTATGATTTTAAGTGGTTATACAACTTGAACGCCGCTAGTTTGATTTTCAGCAGCTTTGGCATTTGTTATTGAGCCTTTGAAATTTCTTTATTGGAAAAATAATTGTTAAAATTATTGAAATATCAATAAACATTTATATAATATAAATTGACAAGAAATTAGTATGAGGCAACCTAATTGCACTATCAAGTATACACCAAATAGTGCATTTTAGGTTGCCTTTGCAATTAGGTTGCCTCACCATGAAAAGTTACCCCATGACTCATCACTTGATCACTTGGAGGTGCATGTAACTCTTTGAATATTAGAATTTCACATGGTTTACATCATGGACATCACTAATTTATCTTTTTGAAACTATGTTGTTATTGCCAAGGCTTTTAAAAGTTGCTTATTACAATAGTTATTGCAAAAAATCACTGTAGTAGCAATAAGTATTAAATACTATAAAATGTCAAAAAATTAGTGTGGAGCAACCTAAATGCACTATTTGGTGTACTGTATACTGAATATTGTGTTTAGGTTTCCCCACACTAATTTCTTGACATTTCACTCTATATAAATACTTATTGCTGCTACAATAATTTCATCAAAAATTACTGCAACAAATAGTTTTCAAATGACATATTAACAACAATGAAAATGAGAAAAGATAAATTTATAGTTTTCTAGTTATAAACCATGTGAAATCCAAGTATTTAGAGAGTTGCATGCACCTCCAAGTGGCCAAACCATGAGCCATGAGGTAACTTTCCATGGTAGGCAACCTAATTTATCAAGGCAACTTACACCAAATAGTGCATTTAGGTTGTCTCAATAATTAGGTTGCCTTACCTTAGAAACGTGCTTAAAAAGTTACCTCATGACCCACCACTTGGCCACTTGAAAGTGCATGCAACTCTTTATATATTATGATTTCACTTAATTTACAACTTGGATGTTACTAGTCTGTCTTTCTACAACTATGTAGTAGTTGTCAAACCTTTTGAAAATGATTTACTACTGTAATTATTGCTGAAAATTATTGTAGCACCAGTAAGTATTTAAATAGTGTGAAATGTCAAGAAATTAATGTGGGGCAACCTAAATGCACTATTTGGTGTAAATGCAATATTCAGTGTACTGTAGACAAAACCAAAAATGAGATGCAAAAAGCAGTCCAGATCCGCAAATCACAAAGCGTCTCCAACCCCCCCCCCCATTGCCCCAAGACTCTCACGCAGATCCGACGTGGCAATTAACCTCGAAGTCGGCATCCACCCGCTTGCCACGTCGACAGACAATCCCCGCCCAATCACGAGTCGTCTCTCTCCAGCCCTGTTGGATGGCCTTCCATCAGAACAGTAGCACCTCCAGCATGAGCAACTCCACCATCGCCAGTACTCATGCTTTACTGCAAGCTTCTCGCACTTCTGTCCTCCAAAGTCACCCGACGTCCCAAATTACCCGTGGGTTTCCCTTCTCCCACATGAGAAAACTCGATCGTCACAATCACTGCCACTACTCTCCGTGATTAGCGGGCATTCATTTCCAAATTGCGGCTGATAGTTCATGACTTTACCACGATCACAAATTACTTACACGCTCTTCCAAGAGAGTATAACGTAATGTAAGACACTCCATAAAGATTCAATCACCTTTTCACTTTCGTTTCTTTGTCTGATGTTGATTTTGAATGGACCGATTGATTCTATGGATCGGATTGTAGAATGTTTTGAATTGAACTGGTTGTGGCATGTGTTTCGTGTCACGTACAGTCTGTGGTGCTTACGCCTCGTTCGCATGCTTGTAACATAACGCCATTGAGAGAGACTTAAGTGATGAAGAATGCGAACGCCGCCGCTGAAAAGTGTGTCCAGAGATACATTTGGTACTTCCATTTTGTGCTCAATTTTGGAGCGTTGATTTCGGTGCTGGAGAGTTTTCGGGAGTTTTTGGAGAGCGATTGCGATGGCGGGATTGAATCTGTGGTATATCGAACATGTGCATGTTTTGTGTACTCAAACTGAGAAAACAGAGAGTCGTGAATGAGGAGCAAGAATGGTTGACACATGTGCTGCACTTGTAAAATTGCGTCCCGTTTGATGATCTGCTTCTCGCAAATCTTGTGTCGCAGGCAGATTGAGAGGGCATTACATTTGGAGGAATCTGAATTTTCAGTAGAAGCTGTTTTGTGAAGAAGCAGCCAAGAATTGCTTGAGTTGCGCATTTTAGTGGACAATTAGGGTTTGAACCAGACATGCACTCCGGATTTTTAACTCGTCACTCACAGAATCTGTGAGGCAGTCGAAAAAACCATTGCAATAGAGCTCTTCCATGGTCTCTCCCTGAGTGCAGAATTGGCCACTTCATCGAATATTTCCAGAGAAGATTTTGAAGTCGTAAAGGCGAGTTGAGCATTGATTGCCGCCATAGCTGGATGACGAAGAATTTCTACTGTGAGTGTGTGGATGAAGCTACCATTGGATTATCTCCTGTTTCACGAGAAAATGCTTCTGTTACAGGTTGCACTACATTGAGTTCCAGGTGAGTAATATCGGGCTGGTTGAGGAGTGGGGAGCAGTTGCACGCAAATATGAATGGCAGAGAAGGCATATTGGACGCAACCTTAGTGCCTGTTGGATTGATTGTCCTTCTCACATATCAGCTGTTCTGGCTATGGAAAGTGCGCTATGCACCCCTGCAAACCGTTTTGGGAGTAAACCACCTTGCGAGGCGACATTGGGTGGAAAGTATAATGAAGGTACATCTCTACTCCGAGTATCATTGCCTCATTGTAACTTCAATTGTATCTCACTGCTTCATACAAGTTTTACTCTAAAGTCTGAACACAGAAGTCAGGATAAGTGTCGTTTTACAAATGTTATCAAGCAGACACGTCTCTTACCTCCTAAAGAACCAGGAGACAAAACTTGACTCTGTACTTTTGTTCAATTATTGAAACAATCGGTCAGAATGGCTGTTTTCAAATGCCTAGTCCTTCAAGGTCTAAAGATGATAGAACATTATGATCATCCTCTTAGAATTCTACACTCGCAGATTCTATCACGGCAACTCGAAAACTCGAAAGCGTAACGTAACAGCAGTGAATGTTGGCTAGATATCCTCTCTTACCAGAACTTGCTTGAAGTCATGCGTCACGCACAGTTTACTAGTTTCCTTGCACTACGGGTTAGAAAGGTCTGTGGAGCTCCGTAACCCTAATGGAGCCCACAGGATTATATCTCATGCACTTGCCTTTTTACGTTATGGCGTCTCTCTTTTACAGGATTCAACCACTGAGGTTGAGGTTACGTCTAACAACTTGAAAAACATGGATGCCTTGCCTTGCTGTGGCTTAACCCCTAAAGGACCAAGCAGCCCGTAGTGCCCGTAGTAAGCAGTACAATACGATGTATTTTTCTTGTATTTGGAATGCATCCACACCTTTATTACATTTGAGATCAACAAAGAAGCTAGAATATAGATCAATGCTGTTCTAGCGAGGTAGTCAAGATCCCAAATTACAACTTTGTTGTTGGTAGCAAATGCTAGTTATACAGCAGCGTACATACTATGTACTATGGATGCTTGGTCGTTTAAGGGTTAAGTCACAACAAGGCTCTGCTAGTTGGAATTGGAAAGGTGCATGACAAGAGGAGAGGAGTGGTGTGCAGGACAATGATAAGAAGAACATTCTGGCAGTGCAGACGCTGCGCAACAACATCATGGGATCCTCCCTGATGGCGACTACAGCCATCCTGTTGTGCTCCGCAACAGCAGTGTTCATGAGCAGCGCCTACTTCAGCACCAAGCAGCCGCTGCTGGGAGGGGACAACCCCAAGTTGCAGGGGTTCAAGTACCTGGCGATCATCGCCTGCTTCATCTTCAGCTTCTTCTCGTACGCGCAGTCCGTGCGTTTCCTCAACCACGTCAACTTCCTCGTCAACATCCCCCTCCACGAAGCCATGGCCATCCGCATCTCCCCGGAGTACGTCGCCAACGTGCTGGCCAAGGGGTGCAACTTCTACACCGCCGGCACCCGCGGCTTCTTCTTCGCCGTGCCCATGCTGCTCTGGCTCTTCAGCCCCATCGCCGTCCTCTGCAGCTGCCTCCTGCTGGTTCCCGTGCTCTACTACCTCGACGCCTCCGACATGGACAGCGACGACGAGTTTCTCCGGAAACACTCCTCAAACAGGATCAGCGTGGCGCCTCCTCGCCCTTTGAACAGCCCTCTCGGTGGTGGTGCCAATTCCAGAGCTCCCTGCCATGATCTCAGAAAAACTACCGACGGCGACCTCCTCCTCACCGCTTGCTCGGATCATCACTGGAGCCACTCCGACATGCGCATCCGAGCCGCCCAGGAGCTTGGTCGATAGAAAGCTCTCAACACAAGTGCAGACACTGGTAAACAATGCAACCCTTAACATACTCACAGTAGTTATCCTTGCAACATAGATATGAAAAAATGAAGAGTGATCAATTATAAAATGCTCATAAGAGAATCCTTGTAGAGCGCCGTCCAAATTGGCATGTAAAATATAACCATCATAGTCCTAACACCTTGCTTGGAAGGTGGTTTTAATTGCGCCTAGCGAGGGATTGCTACTCTAGCCCATGCGTAAGCTCTCAAGCTCCTCAAAACAAGTGCAGACACTGGTAAACATGCAACTCTTAACACACACATGGTAGTTATCCTTGCAACATAGATATGAAAAAATGAAGAGTGATAGATAATGAAATGATCATGAGAAAATCCTTGTAGAGCGCTGTCCAAATTGGCATGTAAAATATAACCATAATAGTCCTAACACCTCGCTTGAAAGGTGATGATTTCAGTTGGATCTAGTGAGGGATTGCTACTCTAGCCCATGCGCAAGTTTCTTCGCTAATTTTGCAGTACCGAAATGATGGTGCTGACGCTCTCAACACACAAGTGCAGACACTGGTAAACATGCAATTGTTGAGACACCCATAGTAGTTTCCTTGCAACATAGATTATGAAAAAATGAAGATTGATCAATTATTAAATGATTGTGAGAGAATCCTTGTAGAGCGCCGTCTGAATTGGCATGTAAAATATAACCATGATAATCCTAACGCCTTGCTTGAAAGGTGATGACTTCAATTGGAGCTAGTGAGGGATTGCTACTCTAGCCCATGCGAAAGTTTCTTCACTAATTTTGCACTACCGAAACGATGGTGCTGAAGAACTTTAGGGTTTAGGGTTCTACAACGGGATTTATAGCGCTTCCAGAACTGCAACGTATGGGTGGTCCTTGCACGCATGCGCTGCAGCATGTTCCTTCAAATACTCCTTACTGTGCATTTCTGTCAATCTGTACACACGTTGCACCGCTGTTCTCAGTGACCAGCATCACTACAAACGCTCGAGTCTCTTCATGGAAAGAACAGTTTCTAAAATGGTCAAAATCTTGCTGTAAAAATTGTGTTGCAGATTCAAATGCAAGGAGTTAGGCTGAGACCTGCTCATGGTGCGGTCTTTGGCAAATCCGAGTTCGTCATCCACAAGCAAGTCTGCGTCTTCAAGGCGGTTAATTCGAGTGGCAGTCTTGAGAGGAGCGTCTCCTCGGGTGATTACTTTCTCGAAGAGCTCTTTTGGTGTCCCCTCGGCTGAGCACATAAACCGTGCCCTGTGTTCATACATCACCTGTAAGCATACCCCACCACACCAATCCTTCAAAATATGTAAAGAGCAACTACCACATTCCTTGGCAAAAACCTCAACGACAAACAGAAGAAGAAGAAGACGAAGCAAAAACTCGCAACATCAATGAAGAAGTTGCTACACTGCTACTTCAAACTTGCAAAGCGTCTTAAACCCTAAACCCTAACCCCAACCCTTAAACCCTAACCCTAAATCTTAATCCTGGGTTTCGTTTCCCATGTATTGAAATGTCACCGGAATACTTGCAATGCAATACTTGTGTGGTTCAAGGGTTGTCTAAGCATGTGATAGGAATCCTACTACTGTACTAAAAACTTGGACAATGCATTACTTGTTCATACACTGTCCAAACGATACATAGTTAAGTGCATAGGTGTCTTCTCCAAAATTGTGGGGAGCAAGGTTTATCTAGGAAACGACTGAAGGTTTTAGGGTTTAGGGACGGCAAACACTCAAAACGGCAAAAAGCCACAAGAATGGATTGTTTAGTCTCAAGTAGGATTCAAGTTTTGAGAGGTTTACTTACATCTACAAGAGTTACAAATCGATAAGCAGCGGATCGGTTGTGTGCACCGAATATAGGGACATTGTCCAGGGCCAAAGTGTTGAACTTTTCTGCATCCATGCCACACAATTTTCAACCTAGTTTTTTTCCTTCTTTAGCAATGGTGAGGAACCCGAGGTTGCAATGACAATCACGTTGAAGATCCAAGATAAGAATAGCAAGTTCAGAGTAGGTTTAACAAGTCTTTGTTCAAGACACTGGACAGTGCTGCTGACAAGATTAAGCTATAAAGATGCTTTTGATCGAAGTAAAGGCCACTTGGTTGAAGTAAAACTTTAAAGAAAAAGTTCTGAATTTGAATCAGCATTGTGTATAGCGAGGTGAGATAACGCGCTTCAAATAACTCATTCTGTTTATGACCACTTGATGATGATGATGCATTCAAAGGAATCAGTAAGAAAGAGCAAACTTCCAAGCTGAATTAGAAAACTTAGAAACAAAAAACACTATTATATTGCAAGCTTGTTTGTTGTTTTTGAGTTTTTCAATTTTGAACTAGCATGAAAATTAGCCCTAACAAAGGGGGCAGTTCATACTATCGCCCAGGTACCAAGTCCCACTGAAACTTCAGAATTTGAATGAATTTGAGAGCTGAAACTCAAGGCTTGGCAGACTCAGTATCCCGAGAACCCACATCTCGGTTTGGTTTGAAATGCCTACGTGGCAGCACTATTTTGGAAGTTTTGGGTGCTAAGAAGGTGGGACTTTGATGTAGAGTTGGATAGCGCAAAAATGGACACCTAACTTCAAGCTCCCAAGTCCCACCAATTGTTTCGCTAAAAAAATTCAAGGCTTTGTTTTGACACTTCATTTTGCCCTTTAAACCAATTATTTTGCAATAAAATATCTTGTTTCTTCAAGGGTGTTGATTCAACATTTGCAATCTAAAAACGGCTCTAAGGAGCTAAACCCTTGCAAAATCAACATTCTGTGAGCGTTATTTCAAATCTGTTTATAAGAGGACAAAAACTTACTGAAGAGTCCGAAGAAATCCGCAGCGCCCAATGGCATCTCACACAACTCATGGAACTGGAACAACGCACAGCCTGCACCTGCAAGAGGGACCTATACTCACACACACACACATGTTCACATATGAGAGAATTGAATACATAAAAATAGAGATAAAAATAAATAAACAGAAAAAAAAGAAAAAACATATCATTTTGATGTTTTTGAAGTTTGTTTTGAAGAAACAAATTTATTGCTGTGGGAGTTTTTCTTTCATCAACGTACCTTCAGTTTTCTACCCATGATAACTTCCACAGTCACTGGCTTAGCTTCCTCTCCATCTAACTCGGCAATAAACAACTTACGCAAAGTTTCAGAGGCTCCCGGACCCATGAAATAAAACCCAGTCTCAGCCTGTTCATACAACAGAAAGAAACAAATCAAAAAATAAATCAAAATAAAAGTCATGCTGATACAGTTACTAACAAAGCACTTGAATGAATAATTAAACAACTGAGAGCTTACAGCGGTCAATCTTCGATAATCCGTGGCAGAACCAATCTGATGGACCACACATCGCTCCTGCAAAACCCCTCAATAAAAAGACATTCAATCAACCAGAGTAACAACAAATCGGTAGAAATAAAAATAAAACTATAAAACCTTCTATAACTTGAAAAGTAATAAAAAATAAACAAAATGCGCCAGCACATTTAAGTAAGCTTGTTGCATACTTTGAGTTTTGCTATAAACGGTAGAAAAAGAGCCCGTTGCAAGCCTCCTTCATAAAGCTTTTCAGGCGCCCTGTTTGAAGTTGATACCATTACCTGCAAAAGTTCACATTTCTTATACAAAAAAATCAATTCCATTCCACCTTATTAAAACTTTTCAATATTGTGATTTTTAATACAAAACAAAAGAAAAGTTTTACTTTGGATTTGGTTAAACGCTCACAATTCCTTTTCTGAAAAGATGGTCGAAAAGTCGGTTCAGTATAAGAGCATCTGCAACATCTGTAACCTGTTACACCACCCCCCAGAGTCACCCTCAGTTTATCTAGATGACTAAAATCCCACAACAAGCACTAAAATTACTATGTACTTCCTCTGTCCCCTCTAAAAACGTCCAAATCAGACACATTTCTTGAACCACTAAAAAGCTCCCTTTTGCTAATGTCAAACGCTAAGAAAGCGTTTGCCATGTTCAACGATCTCGTGGGGACAAGTTAAGCAATTAGGGAGCATTCCTCTCCTAGCAAGCTTGGCCTTGCCCATACGAGGTACCATTGTTGCTACTAATCTTTAAATCGTCAATAATGAGGAAATGGCTGCAGCATGCACAAATATGATACTTTTTGCATGGAAATTGGGTGTCCAAACAACAACATCAAAGCTGGAAATTTTGCATACATTTGGTAGATGGTATATTGGTTCTAGAATGCTATGTGTCACTAGCACAAAGACTAAAAAACATGGTTAATCCTTTGCAAGATAGCTTTTTGGACGTTTTTAGGGGGACAGAGGGTGTAGAAATAAGACTAGGAAACAAAAAACCAGGCTTGAAACAAAAAACCGGACGGAGAATGATATCAACCATGAACTCGTCGATACATATCAAAATTGATTCTTCGATGATCTCCTCGGCAACTTTCTCCAGAGGATCTTTCATGCCTCGGCTCCTCTGCATTCAAAATCACCACCCCCACAGAATCTCAAAACCAAGTTACAGCAATTATTCGAAACCTTGACTGTAATCACAACTTAATCAGCTCTCAGAATTGAAGCCGACTAGAGCTAGCATGGCAGGTTTTAAATGATTTGCTGCTCTAGAAAACAAGCAGCAAAATCTAGCTCATATTTCTCTCTCGTTGATATACTACAAGGGAACAGTGTCAATTAGAACATTTTCTGTGGATTAGGACATGTTGATTTGGACATTTTTATTTGTCACTACGGAAGTTTTTTTTGTCATTTTGGACACATTTGGTCAATTTGGCCAGTTTTTCTTATAGATATAGAAATGGTAGGAGAGCTTGGTTAGGAGTTTAAGCACAACCTGCAAACGAGAATGGACACTCAGCATGAAATCATGGAAATGGATTCGCCGCTTCCTCCATGTCTCAGGCCTGTCACGGAAGCCATTTACAATGCACACTTTGTTGATTAGCAAAACCTGGCATTCTGTTCGAAACTTTGTAAAGACAAGGAGTGGAGCTAAAAGTCGAATTTTTGTGAAGGCAAGGAGTGGAGGTAGAAGAAAGTTCGGAGGAGAGAGAGAAAAGAGCTTTACAGTTGTTCGTAAAACATGTCCATGAGCATGGTTTTCCCGGTTCCAACACCTCCGTACAAATAAAGACCTCGCGGCGACGGAGTTTTTGTGGGCGACATGAAGTGCTTGAACAGCCAGCCTCCTCCGCTGCAAAGCTCTGTATGTCAGTTCTCTTTGTTCTTACATTCCTCTTGTGTTGTTGCTTCTAACCAGTACACTTGTCAATATATATAAAAGAATCCCTCCAGTTTAGGGTTTTGATGAAGTCACTCATTCTAAAGAGAGAGTGTTGTGGTGTAACTTTCAATGACTTGTTGTACTTTCATTAACCACCACAAGAGTCGTGAAGCTGCTCATTTTGATTGGCTAAGAGAATGACATGGTGCAATTTCAAATGACTTGTTCATCCTCTTGCATAAAGTGGAGAGCAGGATACATGTATAAAGTGAAGAGAGGGGTACTTTCATAAAGCGGTTTACAATGAGACGTTACTTTGAATCAGGTTGATGACATTTGTGACTTAACCGGTCGTTCATACTTTAAACTTTTAAATTGACCACATTTTGTGATAGGATTGCTATTGCAGAATTTGCTTATTGATATTCATGTTGCCTCCATTGGCACAACAGGTACCTAACTTGTTTGTTCATGTTACTAGCAATTACGGACATATTCTCTGCCTTGGGTTTTACTGTGAAGGGAGTTACTTGACGGTTTGTGAGTTCACCTGTTGCGTTGTGAAGCACGAGGTGAGTCCTTGTCCAGCCCTATGTCGTACGAATCCCTGAATAGCTTTTCAAATAAATCCTGAAGCACCATCATCGTCTTTTCCTGAAGTTCCACCACGCAGGACCCCCAGTTTTCTGTCATTCATTGCGTGCCTCGTTTGAATCCCCAGACTCTCCAACGTAACCCTAGTCTGTGAAATGATATACACATATCTCTATACAAATCTCATTACAATCTCAAGCATGATCTTGAGAGGAATGAGAAATTCAATAACCCTAATCGGCAACCTTGGAGTTAGAATCCTTCTGTAAACATTGCCACAATTTTTTGCCATATTTCTAGACATGAGGAAATTCGTTCTATAAAAGAGTGGGCATCAATATGATGGTATACATTGCATTTTCAAATCATTGCCAGGTTTCTCCCGCCCTTAGTAGTAGAGAAAACAACATGGATGGTGTGCGGCCAACATACAATCCCTTGACATCAATTCCGTTTAACTAGCAAGTGTTGCTGATTTACATAACTAAACATAGCAGATAAACCCAAATTACCTGGAATTCGTCACCTGACTTTAACTCTCCAGCAGCAATTCGGCGCTCATATTCAGCCAGCGGACCGGCCTTATACTCATCACCTAAAACCACACACAAAAAAGGAGAAAAGCACAACAAAACATCCCATCAGAACTACTACTTTTTGACATTAAATTTAAGGAAATGCTAAAGTCACACCTAAAGTTGCTAACGTCACACCCCCTGTAAGCATACGATATGAGAATTTTAATGCTGTTGTTTTTAATGTATTCAAGTGATCCATCATTCATTCAATCATTGCTAATTTTTTTTATGTACTTTTGCTTTGAAGTAATTCAAAAATCCTAAATTTTTAGTTTCAAATTCAAGAACCATTTTTGTTTGAACATATAGCCTTAGAATGATAAAGGTGAAACCAAATCTTTTGATCCAAATCAATAAAATTCAGCATTAAATTCTCACATTTCATGCTCATAGCACACCTCGGGGTGTGGCGTTAGCAATTTGGGTGTGCCTCTAGCAAATCCCTAAACTTAAACAAGATGGCAAGGCTCAAAACTGGCACCTTTGGATGGGTGGGGCGTGGGAATCTTAACCTGAAACGGAAGCATGGACGGACGAAGAGGCTAACCCCCGCGTCGCGAAAGAAGTCGAAGAAGACGAAGAAGAATCAACCGCTTGCAAGCTCGGCCGTTGCCGCGGCCAAAGAGATCCAGCGAGGCACCGCTCGGATGAGCAAGGCGAAGATGGCGAAGTCTTGTCATGGCGGAGAAGCTCCGCAACGGACACTGCTACTGCTTGTGCTTGTGGACGCGTCCGGTGTAGCCCTCGAGCGCGCACCACGCGCGCCACCGCCCGCATCGTCCCTCATAAAAGCAAACCTATAAACAGTAGTCCGCGACGACGGCAACCTCTCTTAAAGATCTGCTCCTTAACCTCGTAGCACTTTGAAACAAAACCGGGGAGTACAACTCCAAGAGTTACGATTGCCGCTTGATAACCAATCAATCTATGAATCAATAGTGTGCTAGTTCTGTGATCGAAATGCACAAAAGTATTGATACTCTTTTTCTTCGATCAGTCAAGCTTTTGCAGCGCGTACACTTCCACTTCGTTCAGGTTGAATGCATGTATCCCTAGCTAGGCAGGCATGTTCGAGTAACCGCCTGATCCCAATTTGCGAATGATGCCCAACTTGCGAATGATGCCCAACTTGCGAATGATGCCTAACTTGTTTTCCGGCAAACGTCTGACAGGACGCACCGTAACGGAGACTTCACGCGACGTTGGGACACACCGGGTGGTAACCGGCTTCTACGGGCTAATGTGGAGTTGGTGCAGTGCAGCTGGCAGGAATAAACTCGCAGGAAGTTAAGTTAGTCAGCCGGCAGGCAGCGTCAGTTGGATGAGGCCCACCCTCCAGATAAGCTTAATACAGAAATGATGAGAAAAGTCCTTGTCTATCTCTCTACTCTCTACTCTCTCTGCTCTCTCTCTCTCTGCTGAATAGAAAAGTTGCATCCCGAAAGTTGCATCCCGAGAAGTTGCATTCCAAAGTGCACATCGATGCCACCATGTGACGACAGCGAGGGTTGAATCGGTCACGGTGGATTCCTCGTACAAACTGGGGGCCCTGGCTCCACCCGGCTACAGAAGTACAGAGTCAGAGAGAGAGCCCTAGGCAGTAAGTTAGGCAGAGCAGAGACAGAGCGGAGGACGGGGAATGCATAACTTAATGTGATTTCGATGCCCGGTCACCGTCCGGGCATGTGCAAAGTGGACGCAAGCGAGCGCAGCTGTGTGCTTGACGACGACGGTGAAATCGGTGACGGCGACGGCGAGATGATGGTGCCCCAGGAATCGAACCCTGCCCGAAAATCCGGCGTAAGAGGTGCCGGTTTGAGAATCCGGCTTGGTCGCCGGTTCTGGTACCACGAGGAGGGTGTGTCCCGGCGGACTGCCGCTTCCGGTCGGTCCCCGGGTCCACGTGGCATTCCAGGTGGATGTCCGTTGCCAACGAGGGTGCCAGTTGGGCTTCAGTTGGGGTGACTGGACTCTTCCTTAGAGCCAAAGCGTAAGTTACGAGTTAGAAGATTCCGTATCTTGATACGAACATTCGTTTGGGTTGGCCAACTTCCTGCTGCCTCCGTATTGGAGAACTGGGGTTGGTGAAGCGTTGAAATGACGGAGTTATGGAGCCATGCACAACAGATTTAGAATTGGAAATAATGTTTAAACATCTCCACAGGTGCTCGCCACACCTGCCTCATTTATAGATTTCCGTCTATTTTTAAAGGGCCCTCAGACTACTTGATCTTCACCCACTGCTAATTTTTTTGAATGGTAAAAGAGAGCGACAGCCTTTATTGGAGGGCATTGTACAAGAGTTTCACAAACTGGATCTGATGGAACTTTTGTAGTGCGGTGCAGAATTGAGTTTTCATTGAAACTTCTTGATCACTTTGCTAAGTTTTCACGTAAGCTTAAACTTTTGCTTCAAATAACGAATCTTCAATCTGATAATTCTGTCCAGTCTTGTTCCAAAAACTAAATAACCCTCACCACTCCACAAGACTGAAGTCTTGATCATCTAAGAGAAAGCAATTAATCCCACATGATCGAGTCCATCTCCAAAATTGCAGCAACACACAGTTGTGAAAAGTTTCCAATTCTAATCCAAAAGCTGGCTGCTGATGTTTTCATTGAACAGATTCATGGACAAAAGTAAGGCAAGAGCATTGGGCTCCGCACTCAAATAAAAAATAGACTAAATTCAAATGCTCCTTTCAATACCGACACTACTTCAAAGTCTGTAGCAAAATGCTGTGAACGAAAATTGTGAAGTTGCCACTTTCTCTCTCTCTCTCGCTTTCTGACACACACGTCTTCACTAAAAAACCACTTGAGCAACCTTGTTGATTAGGCATTCACAATATAACCACCTGCAAACAATCAAGTTGGCACCATTTAATAAGGTACTAATTTGACAAAATCGACAACAAAGAATAAGTAAGAAGATTTAAAATGAAAAAAAAATAGAGCCCGGTTGAGTTGCAGTGTGTCGTACCATTGGGATGCAAGCACTGGCCAGTGAAGTAAGAGGAGTCTTCCGAGGCAAGGAATACGTAAGAAGTGGCAACTTCTGCAGGCTCTCCTGCACGTCCCATGGGAACTTGACTCCCAAACTTCTCAGTCTTCTCGGCAGAAAAGGACGAGGGAATCAGAGGAGTCCACACGGGTCCCGGAGCCACGGCTGCAATTTTCACAAAAAGTCTCGTAAATTAATCCTTAGAAAGCCCGTTTCAAAACAAGCCCTTGCTGTTTTGAGTCACATACGGTAGAAACCAACTTGTTGATTCATATAAGCAAGCACGTAAAGGTATGGAACTTCAGCTGCAAAAAGGGCTGAATATAACGAATATAACGTGTTTTTGGTTCTATACAAGTTGGGTGGATGTGCAGCACTTACCATTGACACGAATTCCGCGCTTCACAAGCTGCAGAGCCAAGCCTCGGGTAAAAGCAATAATGGCTCCTTTGGTTGCAGTGTAATCCAGCAGTGTTGCATTGCCCTTGAATGCATTCACCGAAGTGGAATTGACAATAGTACTCCCGTCTTTCATGTGTGGCAATGCATGTCTGTTTCACAGAAAAAAACAGCGTCAACGTCACTCAATAAAATATAAAAAATACATGTTGATTTAACTGTTGAGAAATGTCTATTTGCAACATTAATTAGTAAAACTACTTTCAGCAGGTAAATGGGGTTCTAAATGCATACGCATATACTCAGAACTTGACATGAGTAGAAATTGCCAAATCACATGCGCACTCAATTGATAAATTCTCAAGATATGTGTATAGAGAAAGAGAAGGTGCAATTCTAGAGTGTGTCGTTGTTAAAGGTTGAGTGAATTCCGGTCTTAAATAAAAAGAACAGTTCACAATAAGCCCCACTTGTAAACCCACTGTTGAAATAACATTAAAAAAAGAAGACATATGTCTGTTGTTTCTTCCAATCTAAAACTTGAAGCAATAACAACTTAATGTTATCTTCTTTTTAAATGATATTGCAAGAAGAGGGTTTACACTGTGCCTCGAGATTTACACAACTGATTGATCGTGTTTGATTTCCAACAGAAAACTGACATGCTACAAAACTGGTGTTTTAAAGTAATAAGACGGATATTCATAACTTTCTTCTACCAAAATGACTTTACAAATGGATAACACAACCTTTGATAGCCAACAGGCTCGCATCACAGAAGGGGGTTATAGTAAATAATGAAAAGCTGACCATACCGGACAAGGAAGAACATGGAGAAAATATTAGTTCTGAAAGTCCGCTCTACTTGCTCCGGTCCCAAGTCCTCCATGTTCTCTACGGTGTGCTGCTCTCCTGCATTGTTTACCAGAATGTCAATTCGCCCGTACTTCTCCACCACCTCGCTGATTACCTGCACACCAACCCAATGCAGGTGACTCTTGTAAGTCACAATGATTCCTTTCTCAATACCAAAACCAAAACCTAAAAAGTAAGACAAGAAAGACTGAGAGAGACTGAGCCCTGGTTGGGAGTATATTATAAGAGTTTGCAAGCATTTCAACGTGCAACACTGAGAAGATATAAAGGTCATATAGTGGGTCCACCTTCTGGCAATTCTCATCATATCCAAGGTCCACTCCAATTTTCAGAGGATCTTCGGCCTTAGACGTCTGTGCCTTCTTTAAAATATCAATAGTATCGTCGGCATCCTTGTCCTCCGGTCCTGGCAAATAGGTAAACGCCACAGTGGCTCCCTCCAGAACAAAGTGATGAGCCACAGCTCGACCAATCCCAGAATCCCCTCCTGTAATCAACGCAACCTTCCCCTGCAATCACCCCACCCATTTTAATCGACACTTCAAAAACACCAGCACTTCTCAGACAAACCACTTACTTAAAGCTCGAATCCAAGTTTTCACACCCCATTCGGCACTAGAAAATCACAAAACAATTGGTGGCCAATATCATTAACATCAAGGTAGGAGGTTCTAAAGCGTGCAGGCTCTAACATGGTGCACCTCCTCAAATGTACTCCACTTGTACATGTTGTTTTCCATAGCCCTTCAAGCAATGTACATTTGAGGAGGTGCACCATTTCAGAGCCCTCTGGCCTTTCCACTTCAAAATTTTGTAACTAATTCCACAAAGCTCCAAAAAATATGAAACAACTTGGGTTAGATGCCAATTCCTCTTGTCTTTCAAGGAAAATTTACTAAAAAAACATTTCAAGAAGCATCACCTCCCCAAAATTTAAGTTTTAGCCCATAGATGCTCCATTCATGAGCCTCCTACCATCGTGTGACCTAAAAAAAAGTCTGCATGACCGATGACAGTAACACTGATATTTTGCTGAGGTGACATAACTGTCTCGAACATGGCATTATGGAATATCCTGCACACTTGCTACTCTAGTATTCTAATCATGCCCGAAATCATGCCACGTGAGATTGAGAGGGTTATACCTCAAGCTTTCCTGCAGGTTTGTAAGAGGAGCGCATGTGGGTGGGCGCGGGGTCCATTTCATGCTCCTTACCGGGATGCGTATCCTGTATTTGCGGCTTCCGCTGGTTCTCCATGCTGGCAAAGCACCGGCGCGGGAGCTGCTTCTGCACACACTCGGAGGGACCTGCGGCACCACCACCACCAACCCTAAATAACCGAACCAAGTCGGAAGGGCTCCCTGTCGAGGTGCGCAAGTGAGAGGCCGCCGAGAATGTGCGGTGCGACAATGGGAGCGAATTCGTGGATCCAGCCAAGTGCCGGGCTGCAACCAAGCGCAGAGACATCAGTACTCGAGACCAGTGCGTGTATCGTTTGGCAGTGACTAATTCGGAGCAATGCCCGAGACAAGACGGAGCTTGATTGTGAATAGTGCGTGGTGGATCAGTGGTGGAGAGCAATGGGGTTCAAGGGAGAGAGATGCAGAACTTACGAATTGCAATGAGATGAGGTGATAAGCGCCGGGAACTGCAAGACAAACGTGCCTGCCGTCTGTGGTGGGAAGCTTTTCTGGGTCATCAGTCATCAGTGGCGATGAGTTGCACAGCCATGCAGTCGTGGCCTTGTTACCAGACAAGTGGACCTGGCTTCGCTCGCTTCCGCGTGTCGCCCTCTTGCTTGCTCTCTGCTGGTTCCATCACACGTGGATTCTTGTTTCACTGAGGTCTGTGGAGTGCATAACATTGTTAACCTTCACTGGGTGGTTCCCTTTTGCTCCCCAAATCTGTGGATTCCACAGCAAATGTCATTTGTTGGTTTTAGCAATAGTAGAGAATCAATCACTTTCAAGAATCTATAACTAAAACCTCTCCCAGGTATATGGGGAGGCATATTCTAGAGAGGAATCGAGTCGGGTGAACAATGTTATGTGTGAACTCACCCGAACCCCGCACTTGAAATTTAAATTTTTGGAGTTGAGTTTCTTGGCGATTTTTTTTGCCTAAATCTTAACCCTTAAATGTTGCTGGGGACAAAAATCGTCCCTGGTGAATACACTGAGCCCTTGTATCTGCGGCAATAGGCCCCAGCGCTTAAGGGTGTTACCTCAAAAGGCCTCTGTGTCTACCATTACACTAAGAAATTTGCGTGAGAAACTAGATGAAATTGCCTGAGCAAAAATCCAATTTGTCAAAATTTGGATGAAAGTAGAGTCTTGGACAGAAAGTTGTAGTTCTTTTTTAAAAACCTTCTCACGCAATCATTACTTTACTAAATCTAAAACTAAATATATATTTGAAAAGCTTACAAAAATGAATTTTTTTTGTGAAGTTTTAACCTAAATCTAATTAGGATAAGTGCTAGAAAAAAAAACCATTTGAAAAAAAAATTCAATTGTGATTTAGATACTTCTAAAATCACTACAAATTTGTCAACAATTTACCATCAACGTATTCTCAATCTATTCTCAATGTACAACTAGCTTGCTTGAGTTCAGACAATTTCAAGTTCTAAAAGGCTCTTAAAAGCGACAAAGAAGTTGATGATGTTGGTAAAAGTTGAGAAATATGGCATACGTATTTGCGCAAAATCGTGTTTGGTATGGATTAAAAGCATGAAATAAGAACAATCTACTTTTCAAATTCTAATACATTTTTCCACCCTAGCAAGCTTTTCAAATATGTAATCACTCTTGAATTTGATGAAGAATTGAATGTGTGGGAGGAGTTTAAAAAATTAAGGACTACAACTTTATGTCCAGGGCTCTAGCTTAAATGAATGACTTGATTTTTTTCTAAATTTAATTGTGGATTGCAAAATCAATTATTTACTCAAGATATTTCCCTTGAAAGTCTATAATATTGATTTCTAATTGTAGGAGTTTTGTGAGATTTACCTTGCTTAATTCTTAGAATAAATTTTGATACATCACTTCATGAGTTAAGAAAGCTGTTTTTTGATGGGATATATATTTGTGCACTTTGAATTGTATCATACAAATATTAATTTGGGGAGGTTACTCTATGTATATTTTGAGTATCCCGGGCAGCGAGGGGTTTTTTTTAGGGGGTTTTTATCTCATAGGTAAGAATTAAAAGATCCCTATAGTTACTTATAATTGGCAAAATGGCTTATTTGATGGAACTCTATCATTACTTATACTTTATACTTCAATGCAATTTATTCTAGGCTATATTCTTTATAAAGAAAAACCTAGAATTGAAAAACAAGTTGAAAGGAGAAAAATTAGACAAAGAAGTACACAACCCTTTTTTTCTTCCTAAAGCCTTGAAGCTACCCATTTTAATTTGAAGAAATTGGGCATTTATTTGCCAAAACAAAAAAACAAAACAAAACAAAAAACATTTGACCCAATTGTGCTCCCAATTGTACACACATGCTATAGCAAATTTAGTTTAGAGGATCCAATATATGACAGACTAAATTACATGTACAAAATACTAATGACCCACATTTAAAGGTTACCTAAATTACTTATAAATGATTTTTACCTTTTCATGACCTCTATCTTATTTTTAAGCTTTTTATAGATTTTACCCAAAAAGAATAAAATGCTACCTATATTTTACCGCATGTTATTTCTAAAATGCGGTAAGTTACCTCCCCAAGAATATTAGACAATAATCACGCAAATATAATTATGTATGAATAGATGAAAAAATAAAGTCTTGTGTATTTGGAACTTGTTTCCATTTATTCATGGTTTCTAAAGGTGAATGCATGGTTTGTGAGGAATTGAAAGCATGGCAAACATAATTAAACATAACAATCCTCGTCATACCTAATCCCCATTGCTATCAAACTTATGACAAAAATTTGATAAATGACATATTTTATGTTTAAAATTTCATTTTGGGTAGAAATTTATTCTTTTCATCCAAACGCATCCAAAAAAATGCATGTGACCATTTTTCATTTCATTTTAAGAGTTCTCACATTTAATGAACAGTATCATCAACTTATAAAATATTGGTCACCACTTTAACAATTTCCTCAAAATAGGTTTTGATTAGGTTTTAAAGGGATGAACTATTATATTTATTTGAATTTGGTTGAAGTGCTCAAATCTTCTCATGTAATAAATTGAGAATTCTTCCTCTAGACTAAACTCAAGAACAAAAATAATGGATTTAATGTTGACCTCCTAAAGAATAACTTTATGCTTTTAAGGATTGAGGGATCTTAGATTCCTAAAGTGTGAAGGCAATCATTTAATGTGATCTGCAAGAATAATTAAATATTAAATTATAAAAACTATAAAATAAACAACCCATAAATCACATCCATCATAACATTTAGTAGCTTGAAGAGAGGCTGCCTTTCCCTCTCTTCAGGTATCATCTACGAAGTTCATCATGAAACCCAATTTTTTTTTTTTTTTTTTTTTTTCTGACATGGCTAGCCCTCACATCGACGTATGTGCACTAAACTAAGCTTTTTTCATAAACTCTGTAACAAATTCAACCATGTGTCCTCTTAGCTATTGATGGATGTGGAATATTCCACACTTTTCCATTTAGTAAGATGAAAGAGTGTGGAATATTCCACACTCTTCATCTAGAGGGAGGGCAGACATAATGAGCGCTACTGAATGTTATGTGTAGTTGAATCTATCATTGCACTCATCGTTATTTATCAAATACACATCTTCAAATTGATTACTTACAGAAAATTTTAAAAAATCACAACGATTTTTCTCTTCCATGCTTACAGTTATAGTGTAAGCTCGAGTGTAAGGTTCCAATAGTGATAGTCTTTAAAATGTTTTACAATAGTTGTTTTTAATTAGATTTGAACAGTCCTTGTTTTTAATTAGAAAATATAGTTTTTGAAGGTGAAAAAAATTTGTACTTTTGAGCCTATAGAATAATTGCACTCTAAGACTTTTTGAGAATTATACCAAAAAACACTGAAAATTGATACAAAGATCTAATAGCATGTGGGCAGGTGAAAAACAAGTTATACATAGATGGAACTTGTTAGCAGTGGATGGTTTTTTCAAAATTTGCACTCTTGGTTTATAAGGAGTTAATCTTTTCATATTAGCAGATAGAAAGTGACTTTCAGATTATGGTTTCTTTACAAATAACAACAATAACAATCAACAGAATTTACATCAATTTTTTGTATGCCTCTTGCCAATGGTATGCCTGCATCATTAACTCCTATAGGACCATTGTCCCTTCAAGGGACAAATGGGATTTTGTGCATGTACCTATGGCTAAACTACTTTGATTTTTTGAAACTTTTATTGAAGGTGAGGAATTCAAAAATCTATGTGGAAATGTAATTTTTTCTTCATTTTGACATTTATTGAAGAAGTTATGCATGAAAATCTGGAAAATGCTGCTCCCTGGGCAACCAAAAACTTCTTTAAAATTTTCATTTTTTTCAAATAAAAAATCTGAAATAGGTTCTTTAGACTTATATAGATGTGAGGAGCTTTGAATTAATTAATTCTAATAGATGAGATGAAAGTTATGAGGACTTTTTGTTTGCGAGTAGTTCTAGATTCAACGACGCTATTGGGGGAGTGTCAAGCGGTGAGCTTGTGAGCCGGGAGCGAGAAAGTCATGAGCGTGGAGCCTAAATCCTAAGCATTTGAAGTATTAATGAAAATTTACAATGATGAGTTTAAACACTTGTAGTAATTAAATGAAAATAGTACTCAAATTAAGAATGAGGTCCTAATTACCATGGATATTGGGCTGCACTCATGACCGTGTAGTTGAAGCAGATTAAGCCAAATGTTTTAGAGGTTTTCTAAATCGTTGTAGCACATGATAGGGCATTAATAAAACAAAATAGGTAGTATTCAAGAAAATGAAGAGAAGGTGCAAAAATTGAGGGAATTTGATTTGCCATGACTTAGTAGTGTATTACACGAGTTGTCAAAGAGGGAGTTCAGATTTGATGAGCAGTAGTGAGTGCATAGTTTTCGATATTATTTGGTCACAAACAGAGAAGAACAAAACAACCATTGTCACAAGTAGCTTCAAGCATATTACCTCCACGATTACCAGACATCTGAAGCCACTTGTTGTAGAAGGTTTTTGACAAATTGCAAGTAGGCGTATCCGCCAGCTCTTATAGGGTGAAGTTCTACATACAGCACACAATAGAAGTTCTATTACTCTCTGTAAGAAATATGCTGAAAATGTTCATGGGCAGTGATACCCCTAGAACATCATTCTTGGCATAATGTTCACTTGCAGTAAACTTCAATGGAGTAAGGTGCATTTCTTCATGAACAGTAGCCTACCTAGGACATCATTCTTGGAAGAATGTTCAAGTTCATTTCTTCATGGACATAGGGCACGTTGCAAAATCATTCTTGGAAAAATGTTTAAGTCCATTTCTTTGCGGATAGTAGCCACCTTCGGACATCATTATTGGAAGAATGTTCAAGTCCATTTCTTTGCGAACAGTAGCCACCCTCAGACATCAATTCTTGGAAGAATGTTCAAATAATAGAACCACTGTAGAAGGAACTTCCAATGGAAGTTTGTAATTTATTCTCACGGACACTACATTGTCTTTGAGATCATTTTCGGACAAATGTTTAGAAAAATAACCTAGTCTCCGGTACTAACTGAATGAAGAACAATTTAAACAACATATGAGAGGTCCCGAATCAAGCTAGTTTGCACCAATACAAATTACATTTATATGTCAAGCAGTATGTACAAAGAAGCACAAATTAATCATTCAAGATGGCAGGGCCGCAAAATACATATCATTTGTGAAGGGCCACCCTATTGCTTGTTCCACGGTAATAAGTGTGCGGCTTATCTTGGTCACTCTAAACCCATGGTAATAGGACCTCTTTGTAAATTTCAAGGTTTGAAACTAATTGCTCACAGGCTCACAGACTCATGGGCTCTCGCTCATAGGCTTGCCTCCTAGCAACCTTGGTTCTAGATTCTCTACTCTAAAATAAACTTTGAAGTCCTTTATTTTACTCAATTTTCAAATTTTGGGAAAAAAAACAAAACAAGAGGATGTAGATTGTTTGTCACAACATTATGACCGTTGGGATTTGCATTTTTCATTTTAATAATTAAATTCTCAACAGTTTAGTGTTTTGACTCATTCTCTACTTTTTACTTACTATTTTTTTCCATGTGTTGTGTAGTTCCAATTTATTTGCAATTTCTCCCACACATACCTAACTTGATCTCCTACATGGAAAAAAAACCTTAACTTTGCATAGAGCAATTTTTTTGATATAGGAGTGATCAACGGCTTTTGAAATTTTTGGACAGTACAAAAAAAAACTTTTTTCTTCACTTCACATGTAAATATCTCACTCCTTTTCATTTGAAGTAAGCTCGTTTTTTTCTCAAGTACCTCATTATATCTAGAGCAAAATCTTACGGTTAAATTTAAAATAAACAAATAAATTACCATTCCTTTCATCCCAAAAATGACAGTTTTCAGTGATTTTCACACAGAAAAGGGGCTGGTCCTTTAGGGGTTAAGTGAAGTTCAATTCACTTTGAATACTTTCTACTTGAATATTGGGTGTTTTATCTCAAGAGAATATGTTTGAACACGTGAATTTAAACACCCCTCAAACTTTCCTTATTTCTTTGGAATAATATGTACAAAATTTATCTTTTCTAATTTTGGTTTCTACTAAGCTTTAAAACTTTGAAGACTTCCAAGAACAAACAAACATTTTATTGCAATAAGAAATGCGGATCCTATAACCGTATTTTTAAATACTACATTAAATATTGCATTTGGGTTGCTCCACGCTAATTTCTTGGCATTTTAAACTACATAAACATTTATCACTACTACAGTGATTTTCATTATATCTACTGCAATATATAAAGCTTTAAAGGGCTTGGCAACAACAACAAAGTTGATGAAAAACAAATTAGTAGTATTCAAGTTGTAAATCATGTGAAATCATAATATCTAAAAAGTTGCATGTGCACCCAAGTGGCCAAGCAATGAATGATAACTTCTCAAGTAAAACAACCTAATTGGGAAGACAAGATGAATGCAATATTAAATGTATTATGAATATTACATTTAGGTTGCCCCACACTAATTTCTTGACATTTTACACTATTTAAATGATTACTAATACTTTGGTAATTTTAATCAATAATTATTGCAACAAACCAAATTTTAAGGGTTTAGCAAGAACAAAGAAGTTGAAACACAAACTAGTGACATCTAGATTGTAAACCATGCAAATTTGTAGTATCTAGAAAGTGGCAAACGCCTCCTTGTGACCAAGAGATGAATGATGAGAAAACTTTCCAAGATACGGCAACCTAATTGTTAAAGCATCACCAATGCAACTGTAACCAAGGCCAGTATAACAAACCATTTTTTAAATTAATAATTGATCGTAATATAAATTTTATATGATTTGAATGGCATGAATTTTCTTGTAGTAAAAACACAATGAAATTTAGATTTAGGGTTTAGGGTGATTTAGATATAACGCATCAAATGAAAGCTAGCTTCCAAAAATTTAGAGGCCTCACCAAATCAAGCCTATAGAGGGGAAAATCAGCCAAGGGCATGGTATACAAGACCATTTATACCACGCCCTTAGCTGATTTTCCCCTCTATAGGCTTGATTTGGTGAGGCCTCTAAAGTTTTTGGAAGCTAGCTAACATTTGATGCCATATATCTAAATCACCCTAAACCCTAAACCTAAATTTTATTGTGTTTTTACAATAAGAAAAGTCATGCCATTCAAATCATATAAAATTTATATTACAATCAATTATTAATTAAAAAATATGGGCTTGTTATATCGGCCCTCGTTACGATTGCATTGGCGATGCTCTTAACCTCAAAATGCCCAAGGCACCCAATTTGGGTGTTTGCAAAACTTTGAAGACAAATTAAATCTTATCAAATCACTATTTTTGGTGTTTCCTTTTGAATACAAGTTCTTTTTGAAGTCTATTTTCAACATCAAAAATCCAATTTTGAAAATGAATGTTCATGATTTTTCTATTCAAGATTTTGTAAAAGGTGTCCACTGCAATCTTGAGTTTTCTAGTGTTGGAAGATCTTGAAAATGAGCCTCAAATACACTAGAGCTTGGAGAAAAATCCGCATTAGAAATCCATTTAAAAAAAATACAAGAGTAGATTTTGGAAGTTGTAAATTGGCTAAAGTTAAACATGTAATGACCTTAAACCTCATATTTTTTTGATGACCAACTTTTTAGATTTGACATGTGAAATGAGGAGTAAAAAACTTCAAGTCACTTTTGCAGTTTTAACACCCTCATGTTCAAATGTTATAATCTTTCAAACTATAAATGATATTCTTGTGTTTTCTTTTTCCATATAATCTCTAACATGTCAAGTTTAAATTTGTACGATTACAATTTTAAAAAACTCAATGAGATTTATGAAAAAATTGGTCAATTTTTCACTTTCTTGAAAATGCCAAGAAGTTCAGAAAGTCCTTGGACATTTAGGGGTTAAGGTAACCTAAATGCAATATTTAGTGTAGACGACACGAGAGACTGATTGCAACATGATGATCTGTACTTTCCTGTATCCCTCAATGAGGCTTTTTAAAACTGTCAGCACTCTTTATTTTGATTGTTTTTTTCTCTATTTTCTTTACAAATGTGTTGTAATTCAAATCTCCACAAATGAATATAAAATTCGTGTGGCTGTTAGAAGGCACGCGATTCCATATTTAAAAAATGTCATTAAAAATTCACCCATACAGATCGGCAAAAATGAATAAGTAAAGTGATTTTTTTAATGTTGAAGCTCTTGAACATAGGCTTTGCCTTTTTACAAGCTTAAGAACAAAACTATAAGTGATCAAAGGTACATAAAGACTTCTCAATTCCTTGAAATTAGGGTTTGGGTTTGAATATTGTAGAGTCATTCATCTTATACCATGTCTTGATTGGAAAAAAATTGAGCATTTGAAAAAGAAAGTCAAGTTTTGTTACATAATTCAAGAAAAAAAGACCACCAAACATAGAGACTTGCAAACAAAGCGCTTGAAAAATGACTTCAATAAGAAGGTTTAGGCTGCATAGAGGGATGTTGGAGAGGCATGGAGGGTCTCATGTTGGTCCTAGACATACTAATTGTTTTTAGAGTAGCTATCAATTATTTCAGCCCTTAAAATATATTCAATGCATGCACCAAATGCAAACATGGAATCAGGTGGGTATTGTGCTAAAATTGATGTTCAGAAATATTACAAGTTGGTTCAAGTACATCTAGCTCCAATACAGCTCGGCAAAAGCAGTGGAAAGAGCACTTTTTGCCATTATAGCAAGTTTTTCCTCTCTATTCAAGGAAAAAAAAAACTTCCTTTGTGTTCCTTGTATTCCTTTGTTGTTGCTATGTGGCATTGACAAAACCTACGCAACATACAAGGTTATGAAGAAATTCAAAGTATCTTGTATGGGAGAAGAAAGGGCAATTGGTACTAAGAAAAAAGTAGCGCTCTTGTATTGCAATTGACTTAGTACTCCCATCTCCTAAGGCCTGCTCTTGGCATTTCTTCCAACTATATATGTGCCTTCTCCAATGTAGAATTGAAGATTTTTTTATGGCTGGTTAGTAGGTGGGCATGTGTCAAGGTGCCCGTAAGATTCCCTAGCTTGTTGGAACTTTGTTGAAATGATATGATTGAAAGTCAAAATTGAACATATTGTTTTGTTGGCTCTAAACCAGAGGGACGGAAATTTTGTATTGAGAGAAGCTACAATAAAAATGAAAATGTCAAGCCAATGATCCAAAAACTAAAGCCCCTTGTGGCATAGCTCCTTGTTTTAAATGAATGTGATTAGAAATCAACAGTACACATGAAAGATTACAAGGTTTTGTTTTAAATGAAATTGGGCTAAACTTTTGGTTCAAATAGCCCCAAGTTTTGACAACCTCAAATTTGTAGTTGATTGTTTTCTTGTCTTTTGCGCTGTTCTGCTGTCCTAGAGTGCAAGCAAATAATACACAGTGCACTTGGGCAATTTCATATATGAAAGAAAAAATTATTGAAATTCTAAAAGTTTTCTGGCATCAAACAAAATGAAAAACAAAAGTGATAGTGCACATGGCTTGTTAAAACATTGCACTCAAGCCGTGCTCCTGTTTCGTGTGTTTGGTATCATGCAATTGTTAGTCCTTTATAGGTCCTATATCCGTGACATCCCTCAAGATGGCCCCATAACTGAGCATTCAGCTGTTGCAAAGCGCACATCACAAATACAAAACTTGAGAAAAAAAGAATAAAAAAAGAAACGTACCGTTGTGTGAAAAACGGAGTATGGAAAATATGTAAGCAAAACATTGAGAGATCTCAAATGGTTTGCATATGCTTCCGAAATAACAAAAAAATGTGTTATTATTTCTGGACAGTCCATTGTTTAGAATTATTTGAACATGGCTTTCTGTAACTTGTGAGCAACCACGGCATAAATTATCATTCACTTTGGTGTCCTTTGAAAGTTTGGGTATTTTATGATACTTAAAAGAATTGACAGTGGTCCATGGGAAACTTAGAAAACTATACAAATTGAACTGTAATATCCAAAATGAAACAAAAGCATATATTCTCCATACATGTTGCTTCTTCTTTATAATTCCAACCTTATTGTTGTTAAACCAATTTACTTCAATTTACAGAAATATCAAGGTTTAGGGTTCCCTTAACATGCCGCAAGCAAAGAATAACATATCAGTGTATATATATATATATATATATATATATATATATATATATATATATATATATATATATATATATATATATATATATACTTACTTGATGTTTTACCAATAAAATGTAGTGATAATTAGTGATTTCCTTGCTTTGCAATTGAAGATGTGAAAGGAATTTAAGCATTTGAACAAACTTAAGGCCACAACCACACAAAATTTGAAAAAGTTCACTTTGGAGTTTGGACATCCAATTTATTGAAAAGATGGAATTTTAGCACTATTAAAAATTAGAGTATATTGATATGTTACAAGAATTTTAGGAGTTTTGGAAAACCGCAATATACAAAGGCTATGCTTCTTGAACCCCTACATGTGCAAGCATTTCTAATGTGGATAATGGATGATTTCAAATGCTTATCATATGAGATGTATGAAATAGACAAAGTACATCCATGTATGCTTAGTAAGATACTATGTCATATTTGACCAAATACAAATGACTCATGCATTTATGGACTATGCTTATAATTATGGACTATGTGAAACACCTAAATTTCTCTTAATGTTTAGATGGTATATGGAAAAAAAACTAGGAAGTCTCAAAACATTTAAACAAATTAACCCAACATGAGATACCTTGTCATTTATTTATTTCTATATGAACTTTGCAGAATCCATGAATAATTAAATATGGCAGTATTTTTGTTTATTTTTCAATTATGTGATTGGTTTGGTCATAAAGAAACCTTTGAATTGATTCAATTTGACATGGATAGAAGGGATTTCTTTTTTACTTTTTACTTTTTTGCCAAAATGAGATTATCTATCTAAAATCTCTCCTTTATGCCATAATTCAGTTTGGGTTGAATGCTTCAAATCTACATGCTACCCACTCCCCTACTCTAGGAGGGGTTAACCCCTAAATGCCTAAGGCACCAAATTCTGATGTAAAAAATTCTTTGAAGTTTAATAAAATCTAACTAAGTTGCTATAAGTTGTTATTTTTATTAGTTTATATTTTATTTATATATTTTTTTGAAGTCTAGTTCTAGCATCAAAAACCTGATTTTAAAAATTATTGATTGTGATTGTTCTATTCAAGACTTTGTGCAAGGGTGTCAATTGCAATCTTGATTTTTGTAGTGTTGAGAGCTCTTGGAAATGAGCCTCAAATACACTAGATCTTAGAGAAAAGTTTACACTAAAAATTTATTTCAAAAAATTGTAGAATACATTTCTAATAGCCCTTGATTGGAGTTATGTATGTATTGTACTTTTACCTCAAATTTGTTTGGTGACTAATTTTTTAGATTTGATGTGTGAAAAGAGGATAAAAAGACTGTAAGTCATTCTCACAAAGTCAACATGATCAAATATTATAATCTTTCAATCCTTAAGTGATATTGATGTGTTTTCTTTTCTTTAGCATATTTAGTTTGAACTTGTATGATTACAATTTCTCTTAATTATACAACTTATCAAAATTTTGGCTTTTTGTTCACTTTAGAGCTAACTCCTAGAAGCTCAAAATAGGCCTCAGGACATTTTCACACTTGGTGTTAGGAGGGGTAAGGTAGGAGGCTCAAATTCTGCCTAGGCATTTTGAACTGCCCACATAGAGTGTGGTGAAATGAACATGAGGTGGTTCATAAATTGGCCTCTTATAGTCATTGAATGCTAGGAAAAAAAGTTGTTTTTAATTGCAAGAGCCAATCATTCTCCTTGCATCCCCAAATCTCTTCACAACTTGCAAGTGAACAGTTCATGGAAGGTTTAGGGACATAAATAGGGACCTATGACACATGCACTTTGAAAATTCATAAGTAATTCAAAAGTGCTTCAAAAAATATGAAACAACTTGTGTTACATTTTGCATCTATTTCTCTTTGTTTGAAGAATGAACATAACATCTTCCCATCCACGGAAGACCATGAAAAAGAGGAATGAGCCCTTAGATGGTCAATTTTCTATTAGCAATACAAATGCAGTCCAAAAGTGTGTCCAAGTGCATCTAATTTTTCTTTGCTACTACCACTCTTAACTCCTAAAGGACCAAAGAGCCAAATTTGGCCACAAGGGGTGCTTGGAGGTCTGAAAGTATACAAAAGAGGCAATTTTAGCTCAAATTTTGGTCTGCTACTCAAGTCCAAATGGAGTTGTTAGTTCAATAAAAAATTTTGATTGGCTTGTTGTTCCTTGATGCGCCTCCTTTGCTCTAGATTCTACATGGAATATGGAAGATATTCTATTTTTTCAACAATTAAGAGAAGAATGTCTTTGGGCAAACGAAGGAAGCGGCCTAGAGAGCGGATGGAATGGGTGCTCTCATGTCTCATATTGTACAGTACCCTAAAGAAAGTATATGGAAGTCCATTTTCTAGCATTCAAAGAAGTTGGTATAACATAAAAAATAATTGGCATTTTGTCCTCATATTTTTTGCATATGATCCTTGTGCCATCTCAATCAAGCGTACCAAATTTCAGCTCCTAATAACCAAAATCTTATTTTTGGTGAATTATTTTGATTAAAATTCATGGTTTTACTTGATAATTGATTAAAAAACATTGATGATGAATTTTTGAGGTTTGATTACACAAATATGTAGGAAACATCCGTACACACATCTTTCCTTTTAACTAAAATCTTCAAAAAGTTTCAAAATTCCTTCTTTTGAAGTTTCCATGGTAGGGTGATCATGCCCAAATTTAGTAAAATAGATATTTCTTTATGGTCATAAGGTTTTTCTATTTGACTTGTATATTGTGATTGAGTTTGTACCTTTGAGCATGATGATATGTTTAGTTTGCCAAAAGCTAATTAAAAAATCAAAATATTTATTTTACTAAATTTGGGCATGATCACCCTACCATGGAAACTTCAAAAGAAGGAATTTGAAACTTTTTGAAGATTTTAGTTAAAAGGAAAGATGTGTGTACAGATGTTTCCTACATATTTGTGCAATCAAATCTCAAAAATTCATCACCAATGTTTTTTAATCAATTATCAAGTAAAACCCATGAATTTTAATAAAAATAATTCAACAAAAATAAGATTTTGATTATTAGGAGCTGAAATTTGGTATGCTTGATTGAGATGGCACAAGGATTACATGCAAAAAATATGAGGACAAAATGCCAATTATTTTCTATGTTATACCAACTTCTTTGAATGCTGGAAAATGAACTTCCATATACTTTCTTTAGGGTACTGTACAGTACAAGGGAGAAGTTTGGTGATGCATCACTTTTTTTTTTTGATTTGGGCAAGGTTTTTTAGCTCTAAAGTAAGGAGCTAGTGGAATCTAGCTACTTTGAGTGACCATATCCTTTGGATTTTTTATCAATTTATGGATTTTTTTTTTTTTTTCCATCAAGTGTAGCAAGACACAATCTCATGAGATTAGCAATTAGGTAAATTTTTTTTTTGAGAAAATATTACATGAAAGTCCAAAATCCATATTTTGAACTGTTGCCCAAATTGGAAGACATGAGATTCTCAACAGTGGGGATTTTGCAGATTTACTTGAATTTGAAATCAAATCGGTTTAAAACATTTTGATTTATAGTTGGGTATAGAATGACCGGTTTGGATTACGTGACTACTTGTGCAACTTTCCAAAAACTTAAAGAATGTGTTAAAGGTTTCATGTCGGAGGTATGCTGAATTTTTCTTAGCAAGACGCTTAGGAGTTAAGAGTGAACAAATCAGTGGCTCGGCGCGCAATGCTGAGGTGCTTCAAAACCGACAAGTAGGCAGAAAGCGGGGCAATCAGTGCGGGGGCGTCGCCCTCTTTTCCAGTCTCTCTATAATTTCGACAGGAGAGTCACCATTGCAGAATCAGCAGGCTTTGCAATGAAGGCTGGCTGGCTTGTACAAAAGGATCTTGAGGGCATCATCAGTTCATCACCATCTTCCCACAGTTGTTGTGGAAGTACAAGAGCATCTTCAATGTACGCACCAAATGTAGACTGTGGAAATGATGCGTACCCTTGTGAAATTCTAGGAATATGGCGGCTTGGTTAAAATAAGCAACTGCTCCAATATAAGCTACAGTTAAAAGACTGAGAGAGAAAAGTGATTTTTTTGCCCTAAGCGGCGGAGTGGGTTTGCAAGATAGCATCAATTGCAACAGGAACTCCTCCAAAAAAGCATTCATGCAATTGTGGCAGTGACAAAGCTTGTTTTTGTGTATCATACAAGGCTTTGAAAGAATAAGAAAACTATGCAATGTGTGCGTCAGAGTTCGTTGCAGCAACACACTAGAAAAAAAACTGTGTTCAGAAAGGAACACAATGATTTAATAATGACTAAAGCAAGTTATTGTAGACACTTTTTTCAATTGTTAACCCCTAAAGGACCAACTGTCCCCGCAGGCGACAAATAGATTTCGGGCATGTACTATGGCTAATCTACTTTTTGTGATTTTTTGAAACTTTTACTAAAAGTGTGGAATTCAAAAATTTATGTGGGCATTTAATTTTTTCTTCATCTTGACGTTTATTAAAGAAGTTCAAAATGAATTTCTGGAAAACGAACGATATCAGGCAGCCCAGAAACTTTTTTGAAAATTGCATTTAAAAAAATTAAAAAAGCAATAAGTTCTTTAGACTTATATATAGGTGGGGAGTTTTGAATCATTCAATTTTCATTGATGAGATGAAAATTATGAGAAGTTTTTGTTTGCGGGTAGGTGTGGTTTTTCTTAAATGCCCACATAAATCTTTGAATTCCCCATCATCTATAAAATTTCCAAAAAATCACGCAGAGTAGTTTAGCCATAGGTACATACCCAAAATCCCATTTGTCTCCAAAATGGGGGCTTGGTCCTTTAGGGGTTTAAGGCACACTTTTTGTTCTATGGTGGAAGCACCCATACTTGATAACTCAAAACACAATATTCATTAAAAGGGGAAAAATCTTACAAAGTGGGACTTTTGAAGAATTAGGGTGGTCACTTGAATCCAAGCTCCAGCGTTTTTTTGGTACACGTGGCCTCACATGAGAGGAGGAATTTGAGAGGGAAAAAATCTTAGTGGCTCAGACTGAATATGATACCTTCAAATATGATTTCAGGTGGCTATTTTGGATTAAGGTGAAATACAAAATGGTACACATGTTTTTCCCCTTTTAATGAATATCGTGTTTCATGCTATTTTGCAACAAATATTTTTCCCATGTTGGAAGATAAGAAATATTAGGGTTGCAGACTTGCAAGGTAACGGCACAATTGGGGTACCCAAAAAGGACAGCTTAAAGCTTATTTGGTCTTACCTATGACACTTCTCCTATTTATTATGTCCTACTAGATAGATTGTGCTACGATGTTTATGTTTTGACCAGAAGTTGCTTATACTTGTAGATTAGCAAAAAATATATACATCAAATTAAATTATGAATATTATCATGTCCGGATGAGTGTTTTTGTGAGAAATTCTAGAACTATCTCATTTCAACAAAACAAAGTAAAGGACTCATTCAAACTACAAATTTGCTTGATAGGATTTGGGAAAAAGGGATTATAGTTGTACAAACATGGATAGTCCATATATTTCAAGTGTATTAGCCCATAAAGTACTAAAGCTAGTTGTTACAAATTATTTAAATAACAATTTAGAGTGAGTTTTTCCACGCCCAACATAAAACATTAAAGAATTGGAATTTTACTTTTCAAGTAGCAAAAATATGCACATTTTCTAGTTTCTAGGTGCACGTAAAATAAAAATTGCTAAAAATGCGATATTCAATAAAAAGGGAAAAAGTGACATTTTGGGACTTTTGGATTTTATGTTTTCTAAGGAGTATTCAAAGTATATTTTTTAAAAACATAAAACCCAAAAGTCCTAAAATGTCACTTTTTCCTTATTTAATAAATATAGTGATTAAAAGGTCAATAATTAATATTGTGATTAAAAGGTCAATAATTAATATTGTATGTACAAATAGGTGTTCAAAATAAGGGTTTTAGCCTTTTAGGTGGTTGTAGTGTCTTTTTGGGTAGCCTAGATGATCTAGCCTCATGGTACCCTGATTGTGCCACTACTTTGCAAAGTTTTTATAATTTTATTTGCAAAACTCTCGGCAAAACTGAAATTATTGTGAATTTTGAGAGTCAAAAAGTGCTTTGAAGTTTGAACCCATTGCCAACCTCTATACTCATGCAATTCTAATGATAGTCAAACTACTTTTTGCTTATTACTTCCTTCTTCACTTTGGGACAAGTGGCATGATTTAACGCCTGAGAGTCCAAAAGCTAGGTCAATGCAAGTTTGACTAAGATAATCTCATTGCTCCTTTGCTGAAACCACCTTCAATCAAGCCCATCACGATGGAGAATGCTTCCTACTAACAATTTGTATGGTTCCAATCTTGTACATTGGTTTTTTTAGTCCATAGGGGCACTTTGACTACAAGTAGGTCAAATTTTTTTGGTTTCAAGTCTGGACACTTAGAGGTTAAGTGATCCCAACCTTGAAAAGGACAAAAGAACGCATTCCAAAGCACCTATCCATGCTGAGGTTGAAAACAACACCCCATACTGGTTAGGTATCAGTTAGGTATGGGGCGTTATTGGCACTGGAGGCCTCCCGACCTTATTATATTGAAGATAGTTCGTATTGGTTTCGACCTTGCGGTACTTTTCTGAATTATTGTCTTACCCAGAAGAGCATTGACTATGCTCTATGCTCTCTAAACACGCACTTGTGCTTTTATGCAGTATGTTGTTCACCCCTGGGGACAACCCGCAACCGGCCCAAATTGGGTGAATGCAACCATCTTATGACGTAGTACTGCTCCATAGCAGTTGTCCTTAAAGAGATTTTGCCTCAGAAATATTTAAACCTGTCCGTTACCATCATATCATTTTTAAAAGCTCTTGTTACATTCTTGGATTTGTGCAAAAAATGTTCAACGTCCAGTGCATATATCGTAGAAACACCATATTCGTTAAATTGGGAAAAATAATACATTTTGGGACTTCTGAGGTTTTAGGTGATCATTTAAAACTTTAGCTCGCAGTGTTTTTTTTGGTACACATGCCCTCACCTGCCCTCACCTGAAAGGAGGAATTTATGAGGGAAAAAATCTTAGTGGCTCAGACTAAATCTGATACTTTCAAGTCTGGTTTAAGGTAGCTTTTTGGGTTTAATGTAGAATACAAAATGGAATCTCCGTTTTTCTCAATTTAACGAATATGGTGTTTAGAGTTTTCTGCAAAGTATTTGTATGGTATAAGCTTACCTCCAGTGTTGAATTACAGCAAGTTTTCGGTTGGTGCAAAGTTCCTGTTCAGTTGACCACCTGGCAGGGGCGGGAATGCATGTACTGACAAATCATCGATCTCTTCCAGTACGGGTACGCAGTCCTCCGCAGTTTTGCCCCGTTCGTGCAGCCGTGCAACACCAAAGCCATGGATGACGACCTAGCTGACACTCACCACGCACTCACTCACACAGTCTGCCCCGCACGTCGTCGAAGATCCGCTCTCAAAAGACAAACGGACATTATCCTTGAAAAGCTCGTCACCAGTTAATCTTCGCAATTCAAAATCTCTGGTTGCAGCCACTCCTCCTGATAATTGAACGACATAATCACAGGCAGGCACTAGCTCCAGGCGCATGATGATGGTGAGCTCATAGCACGTAAGGCTGGCTGGCTCGTTGTCGTTGCTGCTTGTTTGGTGACGGTAGTACTCATTTCGGGACTCATTTCTTGGGGGAGAGACGGAGATTTGCCTTGAAAATAGCACCATAATTACTGCTGCCGTAGCAAACTTATCTGTCTTGGTCCTCACCTTCTCTCAAAGGATATATTGCACACGATGTGACAAGCTTCAGAGAGAGATAGCGGAAGCAACACTAGTTGAGATTTGTGGTACCTCAGATCGAAGCTTGTTGAATCTCAGGTTTCAAACGTAGACACAGGAGTTTGAAAGCATCGCCACATCCTTCTCTAGATGGACTGAAAACCAAGCCAAGCCAAGGTAAACTCAGCCCGAACCTGATCGAAGCAAAGGCCACCTGTGCGCTCACTGCGGAATGTTTCCATGAATCTAGATTCTAGACACCTAGCTAGAGTCTCCTATTTTTCCCCTAGCTAGATAGTCGGCACAGTCTCTGGAAAAGGGAATATCTAATCTGAAGCATGTAAAAATAGCAAGTCCAACATGCTTGAGTCAGTTGAGTGAGTTTCACTGCTTCCTCGATTCGGGAGCTCGCCACTTCACCGCCGGCGTCCGACATTCCGTCCACTGGTTGGTGCTCTCGTAAGTCAGGTCACTAGTTTTATTTCGCAACCCTCCACGAATTACATTCTCCGAGTAGTCTAGAGCAAACTAGGACCAAGCGTGGCGCGCTTTGAAGAGACATGTGCCATTTTGTTGTTTTGTGTTTGTTTGTTCGTAATCGACACAAATGAAGGGAGTGCCACTTTGATGAGCAGAGATTGTCAGTCAGTTCAAAGGGTCTTATACGCTAATTTATCTACCCGGCTTGAGTAGATTTACTGGTGTTGACTTGCAACATTAATGTCTGCGGTCTGGATATTAATGGCTTCTGGCAACCATCAACGAGGATCGATCTGCAGCAATTACTCCTAATCCTAACCCCAGCAGCAGGCTTTTAGTTGCGTCGATCAAGAGGCCTGACGTGGCGATCAGCATGCCGCGCTCGTGGTTTTCAAACCTCGTCGACAATGCGGCTTGCTTCCCGCTAGATTCAAGGTACTGAATTCTAAACTGCATTTACCCACGGTTTATTTGCTATACGTGAAGAAGGTTAGGTCATGTAAAACCCCTTGAGAGTTGAGTCCCGATCGTTGATACAAAATGCTTCTTTCCAGAAATTCTTCATCAGAGTAGGAGCATGGAAGTGGGGTACACATATTGATTGCTAGTGTGTCGTTTCTCCCAATGGTGTGGATTTTTGTACAGACCTTCATAGCTAGCTATCTCCTACGGATGCGTGCACATCTTTGTGGTGACGAAGGCGGTTCCCTATGGAGTATTTGGGGCGACTATGGTTAGGTAACGCACTAACGCTCTCATTTTTTCTTTCCTTCTGGGCGTCCTTGCAGTTTCGGTTCTTCTCATGCAATGTCCAGCATTTTTGCCAAGGCACACAAACTTTGGTTTTTGTTAGAATCACGTTCGAATCATGTGGTGGTTGCAATTCTTCTGTTGAAGCATGGAAGGGTTTCATTTCGCTAGACTTTTACGAAGCGGCATTTGCAGCTAGCCCTTGACTTAGGTCATGCTTTAGCATAACAAGCTTTCGTTTGTCAAATGGTATGCAGTCGGTAGAAAGAACAAGAAGGATCGCGAAGCATCTCCACAGAAGAGAAGGTAAGAAAAATACTCAGTTCCCTTTTTATTTGACTGCAAAAATTTCTGCGCTCAAAGCCAAGTAGAACTCGTCTCGGGGGATATGGGCTTGGCTTAATAAATCGGGCTGTATTTCACTGGTCAATGAGACAATCTATTTGAAAGGAAAGATCCTATATCTGGGCTTTTAAACATGTCGTGCAAGGGTATCTTCTGCAAGGTTACGAACATGCAAAGTTTACGAAAATCCGATGTAATGCAATGGGACGCTTCTTCTTCTAGCGGTGTACAGAATTAGGTTACGAGAGTTCCTTCCAAATTGTTGTCCGTCCTTCTCATTATACTTGCCGCCCTGTACATTCTTTTGGTTTTCCAGGTGTGGCGAGGAATCCCGAGCACTGAAAACCGACCTCACCTCTGCCGTGGAGTCTCACCTCACATCGACAACGGCGGCGGCGGCGGACTTCCCAAGGCGAACAGACACCATCATCGATATAGCGCAGTTCCCGAGGCCAAGCGACTACTGCAACACGACGACGACGACAGCTGCGTCGCTAGACACGCACCCGAGGTCGAGCGGCGCATCCGTCGCGCAGGACGCCGCAGCGGCAGCAGCATTCACGGACGACGTGGAATACCTCGAGTACGAGCGGCACGTGCAAGCGCAAGCTCGAGCTCGATCGGCGCTCTTCGGTGCTCCCGGAGGACGCCATGCTTGGAAAACGCTCATCTTCTGGAAACGCCGACACAGCAGCAGCAGTAGCAGAAGTAGCACGCCTGCAAGGTCGGCAAGCTTGGGATCGGTGCCCGGGGTGAGTGCATCGTCGACGCCATTGAGCCATTACTACCACGCTGGGTGGTCGCAAACGCCGACACGCAAAGCTTGGGTGCGGCAGCAGCATCATCATCGTCCTGCTCATAGATACACCGCTTCTTCTGGAGCAGTACTGTCTCCACTCTACTGTGCTGACGATCTGGGCTCCCCCGCGTCGATCCGGCCGTGGTATGAACCCATGTTGCGGCGAAGCAAGCTGGTTGCCGTGCAAGACGAAGACTTCTGCAACCGGTCGCCGTATACGTATTTAGGTGGGAGACACTCCCCCCGCCTCCGCCTTGCATCTCCTGGCCCTTTGTATCTCGTCTAACCTTTGCACCCCGCCTTAGACTTTGTACTTTTTAAACTGCGAAGTACTCACACAACTTTCTCGTAGAGTTCCAGATTTTTAAGTAGAGGTTTGGAGCATTCTTCCTCTACTTGACTATGTAATAAACCCATAAACCCATGACCTTTTTGGGTGTGTACTTTCTACTTGCATCACTGTAAATGACAAACACTCATTGGTGGAGTAGGAAAGCAGCATGTTTGTTATGTCCTCAAACCTAACATATACATGTGTATATACATGTTGTGGGTACAGAATGAGGTACCCAAACCATACATGTTTTTTAAAACTAAAAGTGACGCAGGAAATCGTAGTAAAACAAGGTAAATGTTTTCATGCTAGTTGGGACTGACATCTCCACACTAGAAGAAGAAGGTGTCACGCCATATTCGTTAAATTGGGAAAACGCGGTTCCCAAATTGAACTTCACCTTAAACCTAAAAGGTTACCTTAAACCAGAATCGAAGGTATCAAATTTAGTCTGGGCCACTAAGATTTTTTCCCTCGCAAATTTCTCCTCTCAAGTGAGGGCACGTGTACCAAAAAAATGTTGCTTAAACTTGGAACTCAGTTTAAGTTAATCACTTTAAATATTTAGAAGTCTCAAATTTGAACATAGTTCCCAAATTAACAAATATGGCGTTACTGTGTCCTTAACAACTTGTTCATAACAATTTCAAATGTTCATATTGACTAAACAATTCAATTGTAGTTGTTGGGGGGATATGTGCAATTGTTGTGGACCAATTGTTTAACCCCAAAACGACCCTGGAACTTCTTGAGCTAATTTGACCAAAAACAGCATTTTGATAAGTTGTATCAACTATTTTTGAATTGTAAGTTGTAACCATACAAAATCAAACTAGACATGTTAGAGATGACATTAGAAAAGAAAACACAACAATATCTCTTATGGATTCAAAGATTTGATCATGAGGGTTTTAAAATTGTGAAAGTGATTTGAAGTCTTTCAGTCTTCTTTTCACATCTCAAATTTAAAAAATTGGTCACCAAAAAAATATAAGGTTAAAGGGCCCAACATGCATAACCCCAATCAACTTATGACTTCTCAAAATCTACTTTATAATTTTTTAAAATGAATTTCTAATGTGATTTTTTCTCAAAGATCTTACTAGGGGGTATTTGAGGCTCATTCCCACGAGCCCTCAACATTACATAAAGTCAAAATTGCAATGTCCACCTGTGCACAAAATCTTGAATAGAAAAATCATAATCAATAGTTTGCAAAATCGGATTATTGAAGCTAAAACTAAACTTCAAAAAGATTTTTTCAAAAAAATAAATTACGTAATTTGGTAAGGTTTTATTTAATTTCAAAAATTGGTCAAGGACACATTCTGTCCTCAGGATCATTTTGAGGTCGAGACACGTTATTCTTCTACTTGCAAGTTATAACCCATGACTTTGCTACATGTGCGAACCCATAAGATTGGCCAAATAGTGCTCTTCTTGAAGATGTGTTATTCAAATTTATTATTACTTTTACTAAGTTTCATGGCTTTTTATTATTATTATAAGCTATTAAGTCTATATTCATGTATCATTGTTTGAGTTTTCTTATTGAAAAAGTAGTCGTAGAACATCTTTTTGGATATAACATTCAGGCACTCGATACAGGAAGGGCTCTTGAAAACTGAGTTGAATCAGTCACAGCCAATTAACCCCTAAAACCCTAAACTGAATCTTCAAGTTGTTTTGCAACTTTGGGCAGACCCATTTGGATGCAGTGTTTGCTGAATTCTTGTGAAATTTTGATTAGACATGTGTTTCATTACTACCTTCACGCCTACAAAATCCTGTAGCAATCCAAATTGCGGTTCGTAAGTTGTGCCTCAAAATGTCAATGTGTGTCGTTTAACTAAGGGCAGTTTTGGGCAGCCATGATAAATAGGTCTAGTTGGTCTGATTTTTTTGCCCACATTCTCTTAACTCATTTATGTAATATACTTAAAGAGTTGCAAGGCATACAAGCACATATCTTGGATTAACAAGTTTTTCAAATGTTTTCTCATATTTTGGACATCATCAACACAAAAAGAACTTCACATTTAAAGGCTTCTAAGTCCAAAGGTATTGTTTTTATCTTCCTTTTAGCCCACTTGATTGACATTGGTTAGGAGGCAAGCTATGCCCTCACTGTTTTGATCTCCCCCAAATATAATCATTCTTTCTTTTGCACCTTTTAATCTTTCTTTTGCACCCTTTAATCTTTCTTTTGCACCCGGTAACTCCTCATTGCTAGTGATTCTCAAAGTAGACAAGAAACGGGGCTAAAAATGTCTGCTTAGGCAATGGGGGTTAAAGTCTACCCTTTGCGGTATGAAATTGGAGGACCACCTTGCAAAGAGTTCACTTTCACCATGATAGATAGGGTCCAATTGGTCTAGGTTTTCCAACACATACTCTCAACACACTTGTGCAACATAATTTTAAGCATTATTAGGCACACAAGCACAAAATTGGAAATTTAGAAAATCTTGATTTTAAATATTTTCCTTTTGGCAAAAATTAATAAATAAATCCCATCTTTGAATGTTACAATCTTGTAAATGGTAACGATTTAAGGTTTGAAATTGACACAATAAAAATCAATTTACCTTTGAGACCACATGGTTAAATGTACAAAAAATCACCTCAAATATTCACTACAAGGTAGTTTTCCCACAGGACTTGAACAACAAATATTTAAAGAATTCATTTGATTTGAGAATGTTGTATCACCTAAATGGATATTCCTCACTTTTGTATGAGTTAGAGTGTATGTGATTAAAGTTGTTTGAAAATCTCCTAATGACAATTTACATTACAATGTTGATCTTGTATCACTAAGTTGCCTTCCTGAGTAAAATACTAAGTACGCAAACTATGTTCGGATAGGTTCTCTTGATGCAAAGCCTCCTCCTCTTGAAGTTTGAAACCAATAAACAATGACATTTATCTTGGTGTGGTCACATTGTGAACCTGCATAATTTGGGTTAGGATTTGAAGAGAACCAACATTTAATGGTGATCACTAGAAATTTTGAAATTGTAAGAATAAAGTGGTTGAAATTTGAGACTATTGAACAAAAAGCTTATTTTTTCTAAAAACATTAATTATAGTTTATTAAAATATAAACATAAATAAAACATACAATGTGTACTTGTGAAAAATCAGTGGAAATGAGATATGCTACATTTTAGCCCATAAAGCTAAAATTTCTCACCAAACGCTGCTTTGCTTAAGCTTATTGCACCCAAGGAAGTGTGTACCGAGTCTACCGACTAATGCTTCACCCCATTTCGTTACCGGCAATGGGCAAATCAAAATTATAAAAACAAAGTTAACCGTTAAAGGACCATAGGGCATAGTATACGCTATCATATAACTGGTATTTGTTACCAAAAAGAAGTTTTAACTTGGGATCTCCAGTAGCCCACTAGAACGGCTTTGATCTATTCTCCAACTTCTTTGTTTGATCTCAAATGTAGTACAAGAAAAATACCTCATATTCTACTTGCAGTGACACGTTGTGTGTCCTGTAGGGGTTAATTTTGTCTCCCAAACATAAATGTGTTGCACTTTTTTGGAGTCCTGAGTGTTGCACAAGAAGACTTTGTCAACACCACCGAGCGACAATGGAGGGATTCAAGGCAAGTGAAGAGAAAAAAAAGTTCCTTAGATAAGAAGAAGAAACTTGTTCAAGTGACGAAAGGTGCCCTTTCTACCTCTTGCACTAAATAAAATGCTAGACTTGTATGAACTACGAAGTGCGAACAGCATTGCAGCTAATGACCGACAGCAGCCAGTCACCAGCTACGGCCGGAACTTGGAGCGCGTCTGGTTGGTGTAGTCGGTTATCACGCTAGTCTCACACACTAGAGGTCCCCAGTTCGAACCTGGGATCAGACAATCCAATCTAAGTCTCTTTTGCAGTATTTTGTTGTATGGTGAAAGGGATTTCATGATTTACGTACTGAAATCAGTGTAAACCATTTTATGTATGTATCATTCTCTCTCTTTTTCTCTCTTTTTAAATAGTAATTGGAAGCTACACAACAACACTTTCACTTTAGAATGAGCAACTTTACCAAAACCCTAAGCCATATGCACTCTTATATTTATATTTTTATATATATATATATATATATATATATATATATATATATATATATATATATATATATATATATATATATATATATATATATATACATACATATATATATGCTCTCTTTGATTCAAGTGTCCATTTCATACCAAAGAAGTAATTATTTATAGAATAACTGTATCTTGAGGTGGTCATTTGGCACCATATTTTTGTTGTTCAAGAAACTTTGAAACCTTGCTCAAGGCAAAGAATTCATTTGATTTCTTTTTGGGAGACGATGCTATCTAAAGTTAGCTTCAATGTTCAATTTGAATGTCCTCCATACTACATTCCAATTATTTTTGGCTAAAGTTAAACTATAAGCATGCCTCTTATGCATCAAAAAGTGCAATGAATAATGTCACTAAAGAGCCTATGACAAGCTGTCACATTGAAAAGATGGGTAACAAGTTGAGAATAAAGTCAACATTTCCTTTGGGCACTCCCTTGGGTAGTGAGGGCCCTTTTATTGAAATTTCATCATCTAAGAAAATCTACATGCATTTTTGTACTAATTTTGCTTGGAATAATTTTGTTATACAAAGTAGAATACATTTACCTTGAACTCTCTTTCATTCATAATGATTTTTGGTTAATAATTGGAGCTAAACATTTTCTTTGTATTGAGTGGTAGCTATGATAGTTGCATAACATATTAATAGGCTCATTTGGTAAATTGTGCTCATGGATTTTGAAGTGGAGTCATGAAGTAACAACAAAAAACACCAAATCATCATAAGTGGTAGGTTCCCAAATTTTTATTCAGAAGTTACCATTTTTGCATTAGGCATTTTGGACGGCTCCAAAAAAATATTAGAAACTTACATACTCATCCGCATTTAATTACAAATATCTTAAAAATTGGGTGACATTTATTAAAAAAATTGTGATAACACCATCTAGAAACCTTGAAGTTCAAGATCCCACAGTTAGGATTTTGTTTTGATGTTTAATAATGATTTTACAAGGACAGTTCCAAAACCTCAAAAATGCCATCCTGAAACAAAAGAAGTATATTTAAACATTTAAGGGTTAAGATTATTTTTATTATGAAAACATTTGTGTCATAACCTTGGGCAATTGTGCTAAAGTTTTGCAATGCCGATATAATCCCTTATTTGAATTGAAATGAGCGAGGATTTAAATTTTGAAATGAAGTAGATGTTTAAATTGACCTAAACCAATATACTCAAAAATTCAAAATCCTGTAAGTTATTGAACTGTGACCTATCCATGGACCATGACTAAATCTCCATGATAGATGGATTTTATTTTACATAAACCGAGCCTCTTTTAAATACAGTAATACTTTGCGAGTTTTTGAACTTTTTGTTTTTTTAATTTCTAACTATTTGTCTTGCCTTTCTTTGGCCTTATCTGTTAAGTATAAAATTCCTATGCTACCTAACTTGCTTTTAATATTATGATTGATGTTGTTCCCTAATTAAGGCTTGGGCAACTTGCAATTTGCTAAAGAAGCACAGAAGGCCCTTTTAAATTACTTGGTTTATTCCTTGTAAATGTAATTGCAACAAATCATTTATTGCCTCATAGTTTGCACATCAATATACATGCATCAATGCAACATTGATGTCAAATATCAATATTGGAGAAAGCGATAGTGGTACCAACAACATACGCAACAAAGATG
>OY987243.1:32248295-32509165 GCA_963920765.1 Ulota crispa | reverse complement strand
TTTGAAATTTTCATGTTTTAGAGTTTCGAGGTGATTTAGATTGAGTTTTATTATAATTTCTTCAAGACCTTACATCATTGATGAAACATCTTGAAGGAATTATCAAAAACTCAATTTAGATCTCCAAAATATTCTCACAAATGCAAAATTTGAGTATCCTGAAATCTGTTTTGGGAAAGCGTTTTTCCAAATTAACAAATATTGTGTTCAAAGGGTGTTTATATATTTCAAATCTTTGGGGGTTATATTTGATATTTTTGATGAATTGAGGGGCATTTTTGGTATTTTCCCTACATTTTTCACTCAGAAAGAAATGAGGTTGTGTATTTCTTCTCTCTCAAGTGGCCCTTCTTGTACCCAAAGCAACTCACCTCCAGCTCCAAACGATATGGGACAAACCCCCCACTCTCCCTTACAAGTGGTTTTCTAAATAAAACGGGCTTAGTTAAACCGCATGACATAGGACGCCAAAAATAGGACGCGAGATGCGAGACGCGGGATGCAGAACACAGAATGCAGGATGCGGCATGCAGAACATGGGATGCAAGATGCGGGATGCAAAACATGGGATGCAAGATGCGGGATGCAAAATGCGGGATGCGTGATAAAACCGACCAACCATGCGGCAAGGTTAGACCCGAGCCCTTGCCCCGCCCCACGTGCCACATCGGCTCGGGCAACTTTCAAGTGCAACATTTAACGTCCTGCACGAAATTGTTAAAATAAATGAAGCTAAATCTAGACAAATCTTTTAACAATTATTTATATATTTATACCTGTGGAGGATTTGATTACCGTACTGTTAAATTTGAGTGTTTGCACATTTAGCAAAGTGTTTAACCACTTGAGCTGAATAAAAAATCACATTTGGGATCAATGCTGTAGCAGCATGTCAGGTTAGTCAAACGATCGCGGAGTAGATGACACGTGGCTTCAAGTACACAATTTGCGCGTGAAATTCAAATCTGAGTTTCAAGAAAAGTAAAGAGTCGTAAGTTAAATAGTAAAACCGGACTGACCGGAGTGATTGACCTATCCTCTAGGAGTCTAAACTCTAGAGTCAAGACGAGTTGCAACAGTGCCTCGTCATTCGCCACGTCATACAGACCGTCGGTAAACGAACGAGATTCTTCCTACGAAAATCGATTTCCGTTCGTTGGCTTGCCGACCCAAGCTTCGTCAGTTTCTTCACCCCTGCTGGACGATCTTTTCACAGCATTCATGACTTACAAGCCATTGTGGTAAATACGGACCAGCTTTGGATTATTTGGGTTCAACACGTACACAGTTTTGAATTAGGCTTTCGCCTTGAAAGGGCATTAGAAGTTTCACACCACAACATGCACTAAAAGAATCTCTACCCTTCTTCTCAAAATTAGGTGCACTTCAATTTGGAGGGCTAGTGATTAAGCTAGGAGCACGGAATCTCCCAAGAGGAGATGGAAGATGGGCTTTTGATGTCTCCAAATATTAAGTGCAATTTTGTCAAAGGGAGGAGTACATAGGAGCTCATGTGAACTTGATGTTGTTTTGGGTTCTAGGTGGTTGGAGGCCGTATGGGAGCATGAGGCTAGCAGGAGAAGTCAACACTATCAAATCCCAATGTTAAGACAAAAGAGAATGCTTTTGTTCCTTAGCGTGTTTAGTAAATGCAAGGCCCTTTGAAGATGGTGTGATGAAGGTAGTGCTTGAAAAGTCGGCCCAAAAATTGTCCACTGGCTCTTTCCTATTGAACTAACAAAAAAACCATAAAGTAATCAAGAGTCTAAGTTATTACAACTATATGTGGCATGCAAATGCGTGCAGATGCCTTACGCATCTGCATACAATATGCACTTTTGCAGCATGATATTCCCTATTTACCCACATCACAGTATGCGCCAAATATGAAGCACCAAGTGATTCCCAAGACTAAAGCCAAATTTCCATCACAATTTGACTTATGAAGAGTGACTGCAGTAATTTTTTTGCTTCTGCAGTTAAAATGTCTTCAAACATTCTATAAGTTACAACAATAAACACACACACATTCATTTGGATTCAATAATATTATAAATATACATATACATAACTGCATAGTATCACAATGACAACGTTTTAAAAGCAATGAAGAGTGTGCACCCATCCTTATATAAATCGCAATAACTATTGCAAATTTTTTGTAGAGAAGTGGCACATGGAGCTTTGAAAGTACCAAAAAATTAGGAGTATCACTTTATAAGTAACGTAGCAAGCTCCAAAAGAATTTTGGGCACTGTGCAGCAAATTAATCTTAGGGAAAATTTCATGGATACCCTTGATGTTTGCAATATTTCATGGATACCCTTGATGTTTGCAATATCTACATGATACATTTGCTTTTCTAGAAATTGCACAAATACCCTTGGACCATATTTTTTAGGCATTTATTTGTTCTACTCATACTTCCGTTATGACCATTGTTGAAGAAGGAAATGTAATAAAATAAAAAAGAAACAATGTGTGCACAAAGGAAGAAGGAAAGTGGCATGCATAACAAAACAAATGTATTAATTTTTTGGTCCAATGGTATTTGTGTAATTTTTGAAAAAACAAGGACATATATGTAAATATTTCAAACTTCATGGGTATCCATGAAATTTTCTCTAAACTCAAAAGGTGTTGATCAGTGTTTTATTTTTGGGCAATTTAAGGCTCAATTGCCTCAAAAAAAAAAGGTGAGCTTTGAGCCTATACAAAAAAGGGAGACTTTTTTTCAAAAAATGCCAAATTGCAATAATGAAAATTGCATTGCAGTCTAGGCTTCCATAAAATTCTCGTCAAATTGAAAACTTTAAAATTACTTGACGTATTGTCTAATCCAATTCCATGCAACAATTAAGTAATACCAAAGGTTATTTGGATACTTTTTTAAGGATGTTAACCTATAAATGCCCAAGGCCATTCAAAACTTCTTGGCATTTTCAAGAAAGTGAACAATCAACTGACCTTTACATAAATCTCATCAAGTTTTTTTAAACTGTAACCGTACAAATTTAAACTTGACATGTTAGAAATTATATGGAAAAAGAAAATTCAACAATATCACTTTTAGTTTGAAAGATTATAACGTTTGAACATGAGGGTGTTAAAATTGCAAAAATGACTTGAAGTTTTCTAATCCTCATTTCACATGTCAAATCTAAAAAGTTGGTCATCAAAAAAATATGAGGTTAAGGTCATTACATGTTTAACTTTAGTCAATTTATAGCTTTCAAAATCTACTCTTGTATTTTTTTAAATGGATTTCTAATGCGGATTTTTCTCCAAGCTCTAGTGTATTTGAGGCTCATTTTCAAGATCTTCCAACACTAGAAAACTCAAGATTGCAGTGGACACCCTTGTACAAAATCTTGAATAGAGAAATCATGAACATTCATTTTCAAAATTGGATTTTTGATGTTGAAAATAGGCTTCAAAACAAACTTGTGTTCAAAAGGAAATACCAAAAATAGTGATTTGATAAGATTTTATTTGTCTTCAGAGTTTTACAAACACCCAAATTGGATGCCTTGAGCATTTAGGAGTTAATGAACATTATTTACCTACAAAAAAAAATCCCAAAATCCCATGATGCTGCAAAAATCCATTCACAGGCCACCTTCAACTCCAACCAAAAATAGGATGGAGTTTGGAAGTTACAAACCATTTTCAAAGAATGCCACACAAGCATTGGTCGGAAAACCAAAAAAAAACCCTGGTGTTGATGGTGTTGCTCAAAAGAGGAGTGACCCCGGATCTCGTCGAGTCAACGACCGAGGTTCATTCGCTCGTTCGATCGTTCATTTCGTTCGTTCAAAAAGCGCGCCTTTACCGCAAACTCGATGAACGACGTCTCCTCGTCATCCAAGGTCAATCGCGACACGCTCCCCTTCGACTCAACACACTCTGGTCAAGCGCGGGCAAGTACACACGGCGAACATCACGAGCATCTTTGATTTTCTCATGCAGCGCGGTTTGTGGATACCATATTTTTATGGAATGCTACAAAACCAGCTCGAACATCGCCATTTCCAGAACTGGAGAAAAAATCACATTCCTTTTTGTCTCTTATTGCACCACACTCACAACTTCAAACTCGGGAGGACAAATCCGGGCAAATTTCTGGAAACTCGTCGTTAGGTTTCCATTTCTGAACGAGCTTTAAAATCACGGTCAGTTTCATGAACACGTCACTCTCTTACATTCTTCGTCAATTCACATTCGAGGCCTAATCTACATTTGCCAAAATTTCGTAGCTTTCTGCTGAGTCTTTGTATTTGCTGATGTTTACGAAATTCGTGCAATGTGTGGAAGAGGAAGAGAGGAATGTTGGTTTGATCGATAAATTGGTGACTGAACTGGGATTTGTGAACAGGCGGCGAGAGTTGCAGATTGAATTCGATCGAGAGGGAGCATGGAGAATCGCTGGCAATGGCTGGTAAACGTCGCAGGGGCCGCGAATCGGTTCCGAATGAACGGGGAGGCGGTGCGCATTGCTCGGTTCGAGCACGAGGAGGTTCTGCGGATCGCCATGAACGACGCATGCGCAAACCGGCCGTATGATGCGCATTCTGTCGCGTTTTGTGAAGGGAAGCTGTGGCCTGTCATTCCGGGGGAGTTCTGGTTCGATTGAAGGCGACAGCTCCGGCGACAGCTCCGGCGACAGCTCTGCCGATGGCTCTGGCGACGGAGGAGCTGGGATTGTCGTCATCGTCGCAAGTGTTGTTGTGCAGATTTTGTAATGTCGGGGGATTGTGGCCCATTTTGTTGGTGGGCGCTTGAGATTGTTGAGAATGGAGTTGTCAATAAAGAGCAGAGCAGAGCAGAGCATTCCTCTGTTTTTTTTATACGCTTTTTTGCGCTTCTTTTACTCTCTCGCTCTCCGAGTATATTTTTTCTTTCATTTTTGAACCAAATCCAAGTTTGGACGAAAGTCAAACCTCTGAATTTCCCGTGCTTCTTGCTAAATACTTGCGAAAACACAGTTTCAAATTTTCAAATTGGTCCCTTTGTAGCACACTTCCCTGCATGGCTTTGTAACATGTTTGTGGTTTAAGTTACTTGCTTTTTCAATTCGGGACCACCATGGAAAATAACCCTCAGTTGTTATTGAGAATTTGAAACAAGCTTGCACTAGACAATGGGATGGCTTTCTTTTCAATAACAAACAATTTTGTGACTTGTTTTCAATGAAGGCCATTTAAGAGTCACCGACAGCCCCAAACCCGCCATTGGTGGTTCAATTTTGAAGTTCCATGAAGTACAGTACATGAGTGGGAGACAGGGTCACATTTTTAAATCACTAGAGAAAAAAGAGGGGACCACTTCTCATTATCCCCTAAAATTCTTTTGTGTTTAGAGACCCAAAACTGCTTCAAAAAACTATTCCCAAAAGCAAGGTCAAAATCTTCATTGAAACTTAATTTTTAACAAATCCAACTGTAGGATTCTTTGGTTAACTTGCACAAGTGCATTGTCCCAAAATTTCAGAATGAATATCCATACCAATTGCAAATCAATGTGCCTAAATTTCAAAATGTAGGCTTTTCTAGTCCTTCATGAAGGTGAAGCTTTGGTTTTCAAAATTTTTGGAGAAAAACATGTATGTTGTATTTCTAATGCAATTTTGGCAATATGTTGGAAAATGGGTTGAAAGCATATATAAAAAAATTTAACCAAAAAAGGTTTTGGATTCAATTTTACAAAAATTGTAAAGTGAAAGGTATTGATGAATGAAAGATATAACTAATATGTTAATGAGTTTTGGAAGAGTTTGAAAATTGTTAATCCCAATGGTGAGAATGCTCTAACAGACAATTAGTAACTTTAATTTTTGTTTTCATTAGAAAACTTTCAAAATTGAGGGTAAAAGATAACTTTATATGTTTTTTCTACCCTCTTCCTACCTTCATTGCTTGCAAAATAAAACTCCTTCTAACTCTTACCTCATTATTTGGAATCAAGTGATTCAATTTTTTTTGAGTAGGTATCAGTCTATAAAATTCTATAAAATAAAATAAAAAATATATAGAATATATTTTTTGCTGCCTGGTTTGATATTGAAATTGGAAAAACCTTCTAACTTTTGCATTACTTATTGGAATGACATGAAATAAAACTTCACATTTAGGCTATGATGAGTAGCATCCATCCTAAAAATTTCATGAAAATTTTCCAAATTATGAAGTCAATAGAGCCTACCCGAGTTCTCATAAAATCCAAAGTGGGCTCCTTGGTCCTTTAGGGGTTAACAATTGTCTCTAAGAGGACATGTTTCTGAAAGTGTAATGGGATTGGGCAAGGAAATTTTTTTGGACAAATTTTTCCAGCAATCTTACCTCATTTTGACAGTAGGTACCATAACTATAAAAAAACAAGTGAAATTTTTGATGAAATTGCCAAACCCCTCCCAAATAAACACCAGGTTTACAAAAATAAAATGGATGCAGATACCAAAATTAGTATATGGTATGGATGAACATGCACACATGGATAGTTCCATGACTTCCATCAATTGCTTGCATTTTTGGGCGCACATTGCGCGACCAACAAAAACAAAAAAAAGTACCCTGGTTTTGGGGAAGGTGCGCGCAAGTGACGGAAGGTGTACATTCGCCCAACTAGCTCTAGGCTAAAGTAATCAAGCATTTTCTAACTTGGGATGGTACGGCTTTGGGTAATATCAGATTCCATCTAGAATAAGCCAGTGGGACCCCCGGTTATGGCACATCTTTTCGAGGAATTCAAATGATGCAGGCAGGGTTTTTTTTGTTTGTTTTCCAACTAATGCTTATGTGGCATTCTTTGAAAATAGTTTGTAGTTTGGAGGCTCTATCCTATTTTTGGTTGGAGTTGAAGGTGGCCCCTAATCATGGATTTTTGCAGCATCATGGGATTTTTTTTGTAGGCAAAAATTATTCATTGACATTTTTTGGAAGTATCCAAATAATCATTGGCATTATTTTATTATTGCATGGACTTGGATTAGACAATACCTCAAATAATTTTAAAAGTGATGGCATCAATTTTTAATTTGACGAGAATTTTACGGAAGGCTGGACTACAATGCAATTTTCATTATTGCAATGAGGCATTTTTTGAAAAAAACCCCCCTTTTTTTCTATAGGCTTGAAGCTCACCTTTTTTTTTGAGGCAATTGGGCCTTAAATTGCCCAAAAAAAAAATCACTAGATGCAGGCCATGTGCAGTTTACTTTAAGTTACTTACACTGAATATTGCATTTACGTTGCCTTGACAATTAGGTTGCTTTACCTTGGTAAGTTACCTCATGACTCATCACTTGGCCACTTGAAGGTGCATGCAATTCTTTGGATACTTAGATTTTACATGGTTTATGACTTGGAAGCCGCTAATTTGTCGTTTTGCAACTTCATTGTTATAGACAAGCCCTTAAAATTTATTTATTACAAGAATTTTGATGAAAATTATTGTAGCAACAGTAAATATTTATATAGTGTGAAATGTCAAGAATTTAGTGTGGGGCAACCTAAACGCAATATTCAATGTAGTTTTTACACAATCAATATGCAATTTCATTGGACTAATTTTGTTTTGAAAGATCTTGGAGAGTCCAAAATCTGTCATTCCTAACTAACATCTTCCTGTACGTGCATCTTTCAATTGTTCATAACCATTTAAAAAGCTAATTTTCTTTGCAACTACAGTAAGCTTTTTATGTTAAAGCATCCCTAATGTAGCCATAACAAGGCAAAGAAAAGATTATATAGATTATTAAACCAGGCTTGAGTGAAAATTAGGGCTCCAATGCAGCTAGTATTTGCAATTGCATTTTTCAAGGCTCTCCATGCAAGAGTACCTCCCTTGCATATTTGCACTATTTGGAGAGTCTTGAATACCACTAGCCCTCCTCCTCCCTCGCAGTTGAGCCTAGCATGACGACATGTAGGGGTCTTTTAAACTGGCTACATTGGGGATGCTCTTATGGCATCCACTAAGTTATGCACCTAGGAACAGTCCCAACAATAGTCCTAGTAAATCAGCCCGGTCTTTTAATAGACATTAAATTTTACCATAATTTTTTAATAATTTGATGGGCATGGAAAATATGATTGTAAAAACATTACAAAGTTTGGGTCGAGATATTGATTAATTTAGATAGATCCCATCAATTGTTAGCTAGCTTCCAAAAAATCTAGAGGTCTTTCCAAATCAATCCTAAAAAATGAAAATTTGGTCAAGAGGACGGTATAATGACACCCCAATACCATCTCCTTGGCTAAATTTTCATTTTTTAGGCTTGATTTGGAGAGACCTCTAGATTTCTTTGGAAGCTAGCTAATAATTGATGGGATGTATCTAAATTAATCAATATCCAAACCCAAATTTTACAATGTTTTCACAATAATTTTTTCAATACCCTTCAAATCAAAAGAAAATAATGTTAAAATTTATTGTCTATTAAAAGACGATAGTGATTTACAAGGACCGTTGCTTGGACTATTTCTAGGTGCATAGCCCATGTCCTTAGAGCATCATCAATGTGTACACTGCAAATGGGACTCGCAAGTGGCCGGTCTTGTGTCGCTCCCCGCCCCTTAAGTATGTAGTTTCTTTCACTAGCCAGATCCTCCCAATGTTGACGCAACTCTCGTCGCATATTCAAACATAGTAGTAGAAGAATGTAAGTACTTGCAAGTTGTTGTTGGGAAATTGCAAGCTATTGTAAGCCATCACAAGCAAAGTGTCACTTTGTCAGCAAATGCACTAGTAGAAAACTCTGTCCAAAACAATAGAAAATCAACAATTTCTTGTTGTTTTGGGCACTTGCCCACGCTAATTGACTAATTTAATAAAAATTTGTAAAAAACTAAATATGTTCTGTTGATTTGGACACCATTATCTAAATCAACAGAAATTTTGGAATCTTTGAGAATCTTTAGGGAATCTTTTTGGAATGTTTTTGGAACCTTTGAGAATCTTTTTGGAATTTTTGAGAATCTTTGAGAATCTTTTCAAAATCTTTGAGAGTCTTTGAGAATACTTTTAGAATCTTTTCAGAATAGTTAAGAATCTTTGAAAATCTATGAGAGTATTTGGGAATCTATGAGAATCTTCGACAATTTTTGAGAATCTTTGAGAATCTTTTTGGAATCTTTTAGAATCTTCTTTAGACTCTTTGAGAATTTTTTTAGAATTCTTGATAAAATCTTTTTGAAAATTTTAATTATGAAATTTGTTAAAAGAATTCAAAATATTTATAAAAATAGAATCTCTTAGACTCAATTAGAGTTGTTTTAAAATCTTTCTGTAATTTGTTAAAATGCTTTAAAATATTTTTTCATAAAAAACTATTAGAATAGTTTGGGTTGTTTTTGTTATCTTTCTAGAATCTTTTTGGACTACATGAAAATGTTTTGAAGTTTTGAAAAATAAAAGAAGTTTTCAAGAAAATTAGAATCTTTTAGAATTTTAGTGTGGCTTTTTCTTCATTTTTCACAATTTGGTATGGTTCAACATTAGTAGGCTTTAAAGTTTACTAAAACATGACCAAAACAACATAAAATCAAAAGTTTTTTGTTAATCTGGACACTTTTGGACAAAATAAAACAACAGAAAATCAACAGTTTTTTGTTGATCTGGACACTTTTGGACACAACTTCATTAACTCAACAAAATTTTATATCAAAAACACAACATTTGTTGTTTTAAATACCAAAATTTCTTTGTGAAAAAACATAAAAGATGCCCCTCAATTCTTTCAAAAAATCATATATGTCCCTCAAAGATTGAGAGTATCAAAAATACCCTTGGCTTTTTGCAAAAATATCAACAATGCCTCTAATATACTGGGAAAATATTAAAAATGCTCCTCATCTATTTTAAATTATCAAGTAAGTCCTTGTATAGTTTGAAAAAAAAAAACCTACCTTTGGTTTTGTGTAAAAATGCCAATTACTCTTCATTCTTAGATTTTTAGAATACTATAAATACCTCAATTTTTTGTGCCTTTTTAGTACAATTCTATTTTAAATATTATATCAAAAATGAAAATCACTATGCAATTGATGCAATAGTTTTTGAAATGAAAAATCTATATGCAAAAATCCTACAAAGAGTTTGAACAACTTGACTATAAGAATGAGTTTGCTATTAACTTTCCTCTATTTTTAATCATTTTCATTGTCATTCTAATACTTACAAAAAAATTCAACAAGAAAATGAATTATGGAAACTTGCAATAGCCTCAAAAATAACATACAAAAGGTATAGTTTAATTAATATTCTAACATAAAACCAAAGGTGAATTTTATATTTCAAAATAAAAGAGCATTTTTGATATTACCTCAAAATAATAGGGGTAGAGTTGATATTTTGACAAAAAAACAAGAGTATATTTGATATTTTTAATCATTAATGGGTAAATTTCATATTTTGAGACAACCAAAGAGCATTTTTCATATTTCCCCTTCTTCTATGAATCAGTTCAAAAAATAAATAAATCTTATGAAATGTTTTTGGAATTTTTAAAAAAGATTCAAAAACCTTCAAAATATTACAAAATCTTTTTTAATCTTTTGGATACCTTGAAAATTTCATTGTATGATTACAATATTTTAATTTCATAACTTTTCAAACTTTGATGTTCTTTGAAGCTAGCAAACTATGGAGGCTACTTTAACCCAATAAGAGTTTTGTTTTCAAAAAGAACTAAAATAAAAAAATATATAAATGAAGCCAATTCTCACTTGCAAAAATTATGTTGAGATTTTTGTATTTCAATCAAAAGTTATAAACAAATATCAAAGCGGAGGAAATAAATAATTTTTAAAAATTTCTTAACACTTTCTTTGCTTTTTGCTCATAACTTTTGATTAAAGATCTCAAATCTGAAAAAAATTGTCGGAGGTGAAAGTAGATTACATTAACCAGCTTTTTGTAATTATAAGTTTTTTGAAAAATAGTCCTCTACAAGGTCAAAATAAACTTCAAAGTCTACTGGCTTTGCAAAGTAATGAAATCAATTCATTTGTAGTATACAAGTAGATTTGTTTCACCTTTGTGTGCACATGTGCATGGGAGTGGCCTAGTGGTAAGGAGTGATGTGATGAGGTGCAGCAATGCAAGGCCAGAGGTGTGGGGCTCAACCCCCAGCCTCGTCGCCCTGTTGCCAGCCCTTGGCCGCGTTGCTGTCAGGTCGACTGGCCGCGCTGCTGCCCGGCAATAGCCAGCGCTTGCCTGGCAAATCCATTTTTGTTTTTTGTTTTTTGTTTTGAAAAAATTTGAAAAAAAAATATTGATAAAAAACAAAAATTAACATCAAAATTTAACGGAAAATAAGCAAAAATTAACCAAAAACAACAAAGAAACAATAGAAAATTAGTAGAAAATCAACAAACTCTTGTTGAAAAGTACCCGAATCAACTTGACCAAATCAATAGATGAAATCAACAATTTTGAGTTGATTTTCTATTGATTTACTACCAAATTTTCTACTAGTGATGCAACGCGCACTAGGAAAACAAGTTGGGGCACGGCAAAACAAGACAATATGCCGCTCCAAGAGGTGGTTTTAATGGGGTTAGGTCCAGCGTTTCCGTTCCCGTGGCAACGTTGGAGCCTTAGAAATCCCTAAACCTCTCGCTAAAGTGGCTCCCACAAAGCAAAATGCAGGCTAATCTCTTTTCAATTGTACACATTGATGATGCTCTTAGCCGTGAACTTTTTTTGCACAATCTCTCTTTTAATTTCCAATGATTTTTAGTTGACTTTTCACCCTCTCTTTCTCTCCTTTTTCCTCTCCCTCCCCCTCTTGATCAATTTCTAATGACTTTTAACACTTTTTTTCCCTATCTTTTCCTCTCACTTCCTCCCTTTTTGAATTTCAAAATTTGAGTGATTGACAAATCTCCAATGCTTCATAATAAAGAATTTTGAACTTTTGGTGTTCATAGAATATTTTGAATATTGCATTCTAGACAAATAATCCATGCTTTATAATAGGGATAGTCACGGCTTCTTAGAGAATGAAGATTGAGAAGTTGTTGAGAGAAAAGAGGAGCCAATAGGAGCTTGTTCTTGGTGAAGATGCTGTGACACCCCCACTTGTGTGTTTTGGAGAATAAGAATGGAGAATGGAAAATGGCTGACTTAGAAAAAGGTAGCATGTTCAACAATTGGAGGAGCAGAAAAAACTATGGTGGAAAGCCATTCACAAGCGGGGAAAACAAGTAGACCATGGTAAGAAGTTCACATGCTAACTCATTCTCCACTCCATTCTTCTCCTCCAGAGGAGAAGAATGGGACGCTGAGAAGTTTCACACACAAAGAAAAACTAAAGCTCTGGCAGCCACTAGCGACTTGACAACTCTGTATTCGTATTCTCCATGGGTGCGCATGAAAGTGCCGTGACTACCCCTAATATAGATGATGGAGTCTTGCACCATGACAATTTTGTTTGTAGGTTAGGGAAGACAAAGAAATGCAGTCGATATGGAATCATACAACTTTGTCTTAATCTTGAAGATTGTTGTAATGTAGAGAATGAGTGTTTTCAAATCGTGACTAGTGTGGCCTTGTGCCATTGGCCCAATTTTCACCCCCCATGACATCTCTTCATGCCACCCGTGGTTAAACCTATACTTCACTTTAGTTAAACTTGTCCTCTACCCTATTTTTACACAAAACTTATCTTTGGCCAATTAATAATTTTTTAAATTTTAAATTCAAAAAATACTTTGAAATTCAATACCTTTCCCACTATAGGTCCAAATGCCACCAAACCAAACTTGTGCACCCCTCCTTGCCGAGAGCTTTCCGACGGTACCAAACACTTGACAAGGGGACACACGGTCCATGAGATCTCAATGTGACAAACATCCAAACATCCAAACAACCTAATTTAAGGTATAGATTATAGGAATTGTGTGATGATAAAAATGACTCTCATTTTCAACAAAATATTTGGAAATTGTTCCCCAAATTTTCTTTTACCAATTTTACTAAAATCAAACAATATATATATATATATATATATATATATATATATATATATATATATATATATATATATATATATATATGCTTTAAACAATTGTACTGTAGAAATGTCCTTTACCTTAGTTAGGAGGTGAGAGAACAACACCAAAATGAATTGGGGTTAACCATGGAGCGCCCCACCGATGGGATCTTGTTGATTGAAATTGGAAAATGAGTTCACTTTGAGTGCAAATGGGCTCATACAAAGGACTAGGGTGTACCCGAGCTTCTGGAAGTGGGGTTGTGATAGAGTCCAGAGGGGTTATAAATATTGTGGATGTACTTTCTGGATAAATGTGTGGAGTTAAATTGAAAAGACCTAGTTGGCCTCCTCAAAAGCACAAAAAAACTTTGCACGCTTAGGGGTAAAGACATGATGGTCTGTGGAATCAAGGTATCAAAATCTCAAAGTTTTTTTATGACTAATTGTTTAATTGTATTCTCCTCCAAGGTAATTTGAGCAAAGCAAGGTCTTTGAATCCAAATGTGAATTCAAATTTTGCAAATTTTAATATCTTGTTTCTAAATATCTAAACTCTTACATTTTTTGACAAGTGAGATAGCTAAAGTAGTCTATCATGACCCCACAAATTGATAATTAAATTTAGGGAAAAATTTCAAGGATACCTTTGAAGTTTACAATACTTACATAGATACCCTTGCTTTATCAGATTTTACATACATACCCTTGAACCAAAATTTTCAAGCATTTGTTTTGTTGTCTATGCCACTTTTGATCTACCTTTGTGCACACACTACTTTTTTGTTTTCATTACATTCCCTTCTTCACCAATGGTCATGAAAAAGGTACAAGCACAACAAATACATGCCTAAATTTTTTGGTCCAAGAATATTTGTGTAATTTCTGAAAAAGCACGGATATTTATGTAAGTATCGCAAACTTCAGGGGGATCCATGAATTTTTCCCTTAATTTTACTTCTGACAGCAAGACGCTGGTGATAGAAGGATGTTCTAACTCTGACAGCGCGCATCCAAAGATCCTGCAAGCTGGAATGCAATCCAGCTGTCGCCTATTTTGGCAAGCATCAAGGGCCCCCAGTGCTGAGGTGAAGTACGTGTTTAAATTCGGTTAGAGGACGAACAAGAAATTCAATGCCAATAATAGTAGCTTTCTTTTATACGAAAATAGAGAAACTCAATCTCTTCTACACATTCCATACTGTACAAAGACAGTGTTTGAGATCAGCAAAAATATCAAAGGCAGCGAAAATTGAATTGCTACCTGAGAAAGATGCACCTCAAAAGTAAACTGTGGATGCGATAAATTGAGTCTACACACTGACAAGCTCTCCTTTTACTCGTGATTATACACAACCACTCATAGCGCGCAGAAGCCTTCTGGAGATCAATATGCAAATAGGATTTCAAAGCTGCACCGTGGTTTTACAACTTTGCCTTGGCTTTCCCATCTCCAACTGGAAGGCCTTTGAAGATGTCAACATACGATGGCAGTACTAAAACAGTTAGTCATTAAGATATAACTAACACAAAACCCTCGCCCAATGGAGACATGTATAATCTGTGTTCACCGTTCCTTTATTGTTTTCACACTTGAACAAAACAGAAAGTCGTTTCAGGTTCTAAACATTAGAAAACCTTGGGTAGCTGAGAAAGAACGAGATGAACACTAGCCTACTCTTTAAGGCAAAGATAAAGTAATCACATACCAAGAGCTTTTGCATTGACAATACTTGGGGCAGCCTTCGGCGCAGGGTTGTTCTCGTCAATGAAGGGCTCAATGTTGTTCGAGTTGGGCCATACTGGGTATCCCTTTAGTTTCGCCTGAACAGAAGCCGATGAACAGTCAAGACCCTGTATAACTGAGGGCTCTTATTTGAGAGGTCATATATTAGATGGCCGGTCCCAGACAGTTAGCGGCCACGATCCTTTCTTCAGACTAAATCAAGACCATCCAAATCTTGGAGATCTATACCTCTTTGAAAGTGGAGGAGAGGACAATGTTTATGACTCTCGACCCTCCCATTTTTTAGGTTTAAAAGTTACGTATTAGCTAAATGGTTGAGGGCTGGAAGACCAAAAGCAAGTATTGGACACAACCCTCTCCGCTAGAAATAAACCAGAACCACTATGATCTTAAAGATCTGTAGCTCTCTGAGAGAGTGCAAGAAGATGCAGGTTATGACTCAAGAGTTTCCTGCGCCATGTGGAGATCGAAGCGCAATAGAGAAATATGAATCAGCTAGCACTCAAATTTTTAACACTGATCTGAAAGACACTTAAAAGCGACTAATTGATCATATAGAGAGAATAAGATTTCAAGAATAGAAATGACAAGGGTAAACTCACCGCAACATTCTGAGCAGCAAGCAATGCCATTCCTTCTCTCGTCCACTGTTCGGAGTCCATAACCACATGTCAGTATGCCCAGCTTGGTAAGATGAGTCTCGAAAAGTTTCCGGAATGCATCAGTAATTTGGTGACAAGACAATATCAAAAGCAAAGTAAGATTACCTTTGAGGCGGAGGCAATGTGAGGAACAACCACAGCATTTGGGAGGTTACCAAGGCCAGGCTTCATATAAGGCTCGTCCTGCAGATCAACCCAATCATTAATACTACCACTACGTTGGCATGTCACGCATCCACGGAGCTGCTCTAGCTCAGGACCTAATCGCAGGGTTGGAGCAACTAGAAGAAAATGTTGCTTGGCATTCACATAATACCATGAAATGTTCAGCTCCGCAACATCCTACGTTTTTTAAAGAAAAGTAAGGCATCCTACCTCGAATACATCTAACCCAACACGAAACATGGGGTTGGCTTTGAGATGCTCCACCAAGGCAACTTCGTCAACAACGGGACCTCGGCTTGCATTCACCAGGACTGCATCCTGTTTCACCCAGAGTTTAAACAAAATTAGTTTTTGATATGCAGAGGTATCGGATCATGCACCCTTTTGCTAGTTGATCCCTCAACAGTGCTCGCCGGAAGTCTTCTGCACGATCCTTATCATTCAAAGAACTGGAATTTTTTTTCTCACAATATAGAAAAACAGGTATACTTGAATTCAACAGAATGGTCTTAACTCGAGCAAAAGTTTAAAAGAACATGAAAAATACCTTCTTCATAAGGGCCAGCCTCTCTTTGTTGATGAGGTGATACGTCGTCTTGTCTAGGACAGGGTGCAAGCTCACCTACATTTCAAAACCAAAAGGTGACAAAAATATTAAGGAAAACATCAACTAAATTCTGCTGGAGGAACACAATAATGTTGTGAAGTCCAACTGTGAGAGTTCAAATGACAACGCTCCCATATAAAGCCATGCGTGCCTCTCTTTACACACTGAAATTTAGCAGTAGACACATCCTGGCACTTCATACCACATCAGCTTCCTTCAAGACATCCTCCGGACTGGATGCTCTGCGCCAGTGTACAGGTGCCTCGCCCTGAGACTTGAGAAATTCGCCGTAAGCTGCCAAAACCAAAACCACTTGAGATGAATTCATGCGATGTTAAGCGATTCTACAAAATATAATAAGATCCGATACCACAATCTGCAAAATGGCTCTGTGTTCTTTGGCGACGTTACCAATTAGTAGATGGAATAATACCTGACTACACAACAATCCAAAGAAGATCAAAACGCATGTCGAGGCTAACGTATTGCACAAACCTGTAACGAACTTCTCTAGTTTTGTCGATTGATACAAGTCGTAATAGATTACGTTCATTTTGAAGCCTTCGACCTACCAGGAAACACGAAAACTTTAAAGAACATGCGCAGCTCAGAGATTAGAGGGGCAGAACCGCGGTTGACAAAAGCATCGTTTTGGAAATCCCAAGACGATACCATAACATTTGAAAACCTTGAAGTATGCAAAACACAAAAAATTTCTATTATTTTCTTCTCTGACACGGATACTTCCACATCTTGAGTTCAAGAATGAAATTGTTGATACTTGGCAAACTGTTATAGATAAGCGTAGTTGTCTGCCAACCATAGTGCAGCAATTGTGAAAAGTGAGGCTAGACAACACTCCTCTAAAAGGTTACGAAAGTGAAAATACCATCATGCGTGCATAGGCAGTCCCGATTCTTCCGGCACCGATAATGCCCACTGTCTGCCCCTTCAGCAGATTTCCCACAAACCTAGAAGACAGCATTTATCATCAATTCTGCTTCACGCTTGTCAATCTTCACATCCATAATAAAGGACTAAGATTTCATGGATTTGAAGTGACCAATTACGCTGATCGTAGTGTGAAAAACATAATTCACACAAGGCCAACTTTAACATCACCAAGATCAGGAAGAACATTGCGTGCGTTTTTGGCAAAAAGTAAAAAGATAAAACAAAAGAGAGTCCCCGCATGACCCACTCAAAAGTGCTAAAAAGCCACGGAGCCCAAATTTGGCCTCGCGGATTTTAGGGGATAATAATGAGTTCTAGAACGTAGGAACATACAGAGTAGGGAGCCATCCATCGTATTGGCCAGCACGCATGAAATCAGCGGCTTCCACAACACGCCGGGCTGCTGCAAGACTTAGAGATGCAGCCAGTTCTGCTGTTGTCTCCGTAAGTACACCCTACAGTACGCACCCGACAGAAAATCAAGGCTTGGATGTTATACGCAGACATTGAAACTATAGAATTCCTGAAAAATTAACTATCCTGCCGATTTTCCAAAGTACTACTCTCTTCATTCTATTTAGTGTGGCCTATACTAGCTTCTACTTGTCGTTGTACATCATGTTATGTGTTTTGTAATAGAACTTTTAAGGAAAACAATTTTAGTAAAGGCACAAAAACAAGATGTAGAACAGCAAGTAAAGGCCTACACCATAGACAATAAAGAGTAGAGTAAATAAACTGATCCTATTAGCAAACACTATGATGGCCCTCAAAACACACCACATGTTCTGAGAAGAGTATGCACTTTGGATCGAAGTGGAGCAGGATACACATACAGGAGTGTTGCCAACAGATATGCCATGTCGAGTAGCTGCGTCCACATCCACGTTATTGTAGCCCACGGCCATGTTGCTAAACGCATGCCCGCCAGCCTTCTTCAGGGCCCCAAAGAGGGTGTCACCCCAATCCTCTGTCAACTGCACACACAAGCATGCACTTGTCATTCACAAAGACTGCTCGCTAGTAAAAACTGCAACGAATGAGAAGAAGAAGATAACGCGAATGAAGAGTCTGTTAGGCTGTTTTATTGACAGTACTACACGGACGCAAATTAAATATGCTACTCTTGATGCCTCCTTTTGGAGTCGACTTTATGACACAACCAATGAGAAAATTTAATGAAAGAAAACAGTTGTTCTTCGTACAAAACCCTCCACCATAGTCTACCTGCCCAATGACACCGTCGCACTTCGTTCCAATGAGAGACACGATGTCGTCCACAGAGAGTATAGTCTTGTTTTCTGTGCATATCTGCGTTCAGCACACAGGATTAGAACCACCTCGTGATGGATGATTCAAAGAGGCAAGACGAAGCTAGGAAAACCCGAGCATTCCAAAGTCACAGAAGGATGTCACATTTCACCTCTATCCAGATTAATAATAAGGGAAAAGAAGATAAAACGAACAAGTCGATGCATTAATAGTTATTCAATAACACATAAACATATGCAGTTCAGGCAATCTGAAACACGGTTACAACGGAGGCAAAAATCATCACTCGTTCTAACGCACAGGTTTATATCATGAGCTCAGATATCAAGTCGCACCGTATACTAAAGAAATAAGCACTTCGAACACTTGAGGTGTCGAATGAAGCAATGGGCGATGGGATACAGTCCGGTCGAATTGTGAATGATTACAGGTACGGTGCTTCACTCTTAGTCACTTTGGCGTGGCACGAAATAATTCGCATAATCGTTTCTGTAAGATGTTGTAAGAATTTGAACCAAATGATATTTTTATCCACATGTAGGAAAAAAGATAGAAGAAAATAGGTCCTTCCGTTGTTTGATGGTAGCAACTATTTTCAATTAACACACATAAAGATGATGTAAAACAGAATGTGATAGCCAATGTAGAATACACTAGATAGAATAAGGAGTTTAAAGTGCAAGGCACTCAATTTTCTAACGTAACAGCGGTAACATTCTTGAGTAAGTTGGAAGATCGTCTCTGTCGGAAGGGAAAAAATCACGTGTAGCCTCATTGGAACCACACAAACGACAGAGAACATAGTGCAGATGATCATAATGAGAATCAAGAACCAATAACAGCGAAACAAAACTGCGGAATAAGTATTAATAAGCGCACACAAAATTCCTGAAGAGGATGATACATAATCGTTATTAAAAGTGGTCGAATATTCCACATTTGAGTTCCTTGGACTGCGCTACTAATAATAGGATGTGCATTCTTGTGTATGTCTTTTTCAAAATCCTGTGTTCTAGAGCAGTAACCTCTCAGATGTTTTTGAAAAGAGTTAGAGAAACGTTCGAGCTAAAACTAAAAGTCTGTACACAAACTCTGTTCTGCGTAACTATAGCTGAAATTTTAAGCAATTGCCCTTCTCAGTGGATTCAAACTTAAAAGCCACGGAAAATTTGAATGCCATAGCGTGAACACAGACGCATTTCAAAAAAGCTCAATAATGCAAATATAACAAAAAGGATAGACCTCGAATTGACGCAAACAACGTTCTCCGTAGCCAAATTCAAATACCTCAAACGTCTGCAACCATTCGTAGCGATGACAAGAATCCAAATTCGAACATAAAAGTCGAATGGAAAACTTTTCATGCCATAGCGTGAATACAGACGCATTTCAGAAAAGCTCAATAATGCAAACAAAACAAAAAGGAAAGACCTCGAATTGACGCAAACAACGTTCTCCATAGCCAAATTCAAATGCTCTGCAACTATTCGTAGTGATGACAAGAATCCAAATTCGCGATGAAAAGGCCGAATGGAGAAAATTTCATGCCATAGAGTGAACACAGACGCATTTCAAAGAAGCTTAATAACTCAAACAAAACAAAAAGGATAGATACACCTCGAATTGACGCAAACAACGTTCTCCATAGCCAAATTCGAATGCTCTGCAACCATTCGTAGTGATGACAAGAATCCAAATTCGCGAAGAAAAGGCTGAATGGAAAAGGGAAATGGAGAGGTGCCGCTTGCCTCAACGCGGCAGCCGACGCTGGTGAGCGCTTTGATCCACTGCATGCCGGGCATGGGCTTGGTGCTGATGACGCGCAGCGATCCGCCCGCATTGTGAACCTGCACCGCCAACTGCCGTGCTGCCATCGCTCCAAACGACTGCAATTGCACCAGAATCGACCTGTGCGAGAATCAATGGTAACGGCAGCTGAAGTTGCGAGAGAGCGAGAGTGACCTCGGAGACATGGCTGAGAGTGAGTGAGGCTTTAGGAGCGGGGAAGACGATGATATCGATGAATGAATGTCGTTTTGTCAACTGTTTACGGGATGAGAGTCGATTTGTCATCCGTTTAGGGATGAACGTGGCGGGGAACTTGTGCCTGGGAGTTAAAGAGGCCGAGGAGAGGTGTAGAGAGCCTTATCTGGGATTCAAGTCTGGTGAGTGGTGAGTCTGGTGGTGACTGTCCTGCCCTGGCTCGATCATGCATGTAAGGTAGGAGGCTCATAAATGGAGCATCTAAGGGCTGAAACTGAATTTTGGGTAGGTGAAACTCCTTCAAACGATTTTCAGTAAACTTTCCTTGAAATCCAAGTTGTTTCATGTTTTTTGGAGTTTTGTGGAATTAGTTATGATTATATGAAGTGGAAAGGTCATAGGGCTCTAAAATGGAGCACCTCTTCAAATGTACTTGAATTGTACATTATTGAAGGGTTATGAAAAACAACATGTACAAAGTGAGTACATTTGAGGAGGTGCTCCATTTTAGAGCTTGTTCCGAATTTGAGCCGCCTACCTTATTGCGTCTAAATAGGGGGTTTCAAACTTAAACTTTTTCAGGTGACTCACGTCGCGATTCACCTCTGTGAATTCAATAGTGAACCGCAAGGTGACTCACCTTTGGACTTCACTCCTAACGTGATTCACGTGAGGAGTGAACTTCAGAAACTCACTTTTGTGGCTTTGCAGGGCTCATTCACCTACGTCCTCAAACGCCCAAACTTCTTTTGCAAAAATTTCCGCAAACTCACGGGTGTCTCATACTTTGCGCGTGCGAGGGGACGAAAACAATTCACTAGTGAGCGGAGATCTTGTGAGGTGAGAAGTTTGAAGGCCATATTTTATGTTTGAAGCCCCCTAATGCTGCAAGTGCTTCCTTATTTGAGGGTCATTTCCATATACATTAAGGTAGGAGGTTCAAAAACCAACCATCTAAGGGCTCATCCCCTTTTTCATGGTTTTTCGTGGATGGGATGATTTTTGATTCATCCTTCAAAAAAGGAGAAATAGATGCAAAATGTAACACAAGTTGTTTCATATTTTTTGAAGCACTTTTGAATTACTTATGAATTTTCAGAGTGCATGTGTCATAGGTCCCTATTTCTGAACCTAAACCTTCCAAGACCGTTCACTTGTAAGTTGTGAAGAGATTTGGGGAAGCAAGGTGAATGTCTGGCTCTTTGCAATAAAAAACAACTTTTCTTCCATGCATTCAATGACTATAAGAGGCCATTTTAACCCCTAAGCGCCCAGGACACAACATGGGATTTTTGAAGGTTGTCTAGATGAAGTGGCTTTGCTTCCTAAGAAAGAGAATTGGGGCAATCTCACCGCTAGAAAATGGAAAGAGGTAGGGTCTGCATCAAATGGAACAAATTTTGGAATAATCCACCTTATGATCCAAAAGTTTAGAGCGGTCAACTCAACGCGGTTTGAGCATTCTGAGTGCCTCATATATCGCATGTGGGGCACTCAAGGGTTAAATCCTAAAGGCCCATTGTCCCCTCAAGGGACAAATGGAATTTTGGGCAAGTACCTATGGCTAAACTACTTTTTGTAATTTTTTTGAAACTTTTATTGAAGGTGTGCAATTCAAAGATCTATGTGGGCATCTAATTTTTTCTTCATTTTGACATTTATTGAAGAAGTTATGCATGAATTTTTGAAAAAAGGCAAGGGCGGGCAGCCCAAAAAAAATTCAAATTTGAATTTTTTTAAAATAAAAATCTAAAATTGGTTCTTTAGATTTTTATATACGTGGACATCTTTGAATCATTCAATTTTGATAGATGAGATGAAAGTTGTGAGAAGTTTTAGTTTGCGGGTAGGTATGGGACTCCCAAACCTCCATTCCTTTTCCCCCTTGTAAAACTTTTTTCTTTACTTTTTTGAGCTCTTTGTGTATTTGTTTTTTGACTTTATTTTTTGCAAGTTGTAGTAGACTAAAATTCCTTGGTTTTCACCATTTGGATCAAAGTAATTGGGTTTATGAATTTTACATAAATCCTCCAATTTTGCTTAGTGCATATGCAAATTTCATGACCTTACGACATTGCAAGATTTTACAAAGTATGATCCACACCTCCGTTTCATTTGAAAATTCTCCCACATTTACCTAACTTGGTCTTCTACATGTGAAAAATAAACCTCAACTTTGCGTAAAGCTTTTTTTTTGATATAGGAGCCGTCAAAGGCTTCTAAAATTTTTGGGCAGCAATGAAAAAACTTTTTTTTTCACTTCTTATGTGAAATATCTCACTCCTCACAATCTAGAATGAGCTAATTTTTTTTTCATAAGTACCTCCCATTGTCCAGGGCAAGATCTTATGGTTGGATTCCCAAAAAAAAAAATTACATTTCTCCTCACTCCCCCAAAAGTGGAACTTTTGAGTGATTTTCACAAAGAAAAAGGCTTGGGCCTTTAGGGGTTAAGGACCACCTGCTGCATCATTTCGCAACACTCTACATGGCGGTTCAAAATGCCTGAGCAATTTTCAAGCCTCCTACCTTAGGAGTAGTCACGGCACTTTCATCTCCAAAAGTGGAGAATGAAAACACAAACACGTCCAATAGCTGGTAGATGCCAAAGCTTGCATGCTACTTCACGCTTGAAACTTCTCATAGCCTCATTCTTCTCCTCTAGAGGTGAAGAATGGAATGGAGGATGAGTTAGTGTGTGAACTTCTTACCATGATATGCTCATTTTTCCCGCTCATGAATCGCTTTTCACCTTAACTCTTTCTGCTCCTCCAATTATTGATTGTGATGCCTTTCTCTAAGTAAATCATTCTCCATTCTCCTCTCTCAATTCTTCATCACACACAAATGAGATATCCTCCTACTTTCACTCAGCCGATTCTCAATCTCCATTCTCTTTTCATTCTCCGAAGTGCCGTGACTACCCTATTATCTATTATCTATTATCTAGTCCTCAATCTTTTGAGGCTTGTCTACAGATACCCACTTTTACATTTTTGGCCCATTGGATTCTTGCTCTGCCAGCTGTCCTTTATCATTGGCCTTTCCTCTAATTTTTCCTCTCGACGAAGTGCGGTGAAAGTCTTAAAAAATTGCTGCCGAGAGCTTTCGAACTAAGCTTTCGTCTTCTGGCTCGAGATTCCATTTCGTTCTCGCTCTCGAGATCCACGCTCCTCACTTCCATGTCCGTCAATTGTTTCACCGAGATCCACAGTGCTTGCCATGCATTCACGACCTTCCGCAGTTCCTCTTTCATGCTCTTTCATGGCCTTTCTCTCCTTTCGTTAGGGTAACAGGCACCTCGCTTACTTACTTCAAAGCTAAGCAATGGCGATGGCGATGGCGATGGGATGGAGATCCAGCGTAATGTCTCGTTGCTGCACCTCGTCATCAAACAACTCTGCAATCGTGCACCGCCATCGCCATCGTGGCAACGATACTAAGCTTCGTGTTTCACAGAATGGGAGGATTCGGACGATTGGATTCTGCACCGGTGCACGGAGCACTAGCTTGAGATGTTCTCGGCGGGGGGCGATCGTGTGTTCGACAGGGAAGGATGATAGCAGCGGTGGATCGTCCGAAGCATCGCAAGGGTTTGAGAAGAAGCTTGAAGCATTCGGGGAGGCGCTCTCGTCGGGGTTTCCAGTATGGGTAGCGGCAGCGTGCATAGCGGGGATGGTGAAGCCCGCGGCGTTCACGTGGATCCAAGGACAAGTGCAGATTGTAGGGTTGAGTGTTACCATGTTAGGAATGGGAATGACCATGTCGCTGGACGATTTGAATGGCGCCCTCGCGATGCCGAAGGAGCTTGTGGCGGGCGTGTTGCTGCAGTACACCGTGATGCCAACCGCAGGTGCGTTGATCAGCCGCTTGCTCAGCTTGCCGGCGAATTACGCCGCGGGTCTCATCTTGGTGGCATGCTGTCCCGGCGGCACCGCCAGCAACGTGGTGACCTACCTTGCGCGGGGGAACGTCGCTCTGTCTGTGCTCATGACGGCGGCGAGCACCTTTCTGGCGGTGGTGATGACACCAATGTTGACGTCTCGCTTGGTCGGGCAGTACGTTGCCGTCGACGCAGGCTCGCTCTTCTTCTCCACCTTGCAGGTATGCTTTGCTCCTTCAAACTTTCAAAATTAGGTCATCTCTGCCATATTGCAAAGAAAAGTGAAGATAACATAGGAGCATACATACAATTTCTTTCTAGAGATCCTTGGTCCAGCGTTTGTCATGAAAAGGAGCCTCAAACATCTTGTTTCTTTGCAAAGTTGAGCTCAGGCTTTTCTCTTCACAGCTTGCTTAGTTTACTGTAACTTTGCCATGGCTTTGCTCTCAGAACACTTTCTACTTATGAATGTTACTCCCTCTGTCCCACTATAAAGGTCTAAATTAGGCATAGTTCTTGTCCCGCTAAAAAACTCCCCTTTGCTAATTTCAATTGCTGAGAAAGCGTTTGTCATGTTCAATGATCTCATGAGGGCAAGTTAAGCAATTAGAGAGCATTCCTCTCCTGTCAAGCTTGGCCTTGCCCATATGAGGTACCATTGTTGCTACTAATCTTTAAATCATCAATAATGAGGAGCTAGCAACATGTACAAATATGGTACTTTTTGCATGGAATTTGGGGTGCCCAAACGGCAACATCAAAGCTGGAGATTTTGCATACATTTGGTAGATGGTATATCAATTCTAGAACGCATGTGTCATTAGTACAACGACTAAAATAATGAGGAGCTGGCAGCATTTACAAACTATGTACAAATATGGCATTTTTAGCATGAAATTTGGCTGCTCAACCGGCAGCTTTAAAGATGGAGAATTTGCAGACACTTGGCAAATGAGTTACTTATTTTGGATTGCATGTGTCACTAGAAAAATATTGAAAATACAGTTAACTTAATCCCTTATGGAGAAGTTTTTTGGAACTTTAATAATGGGACAGAGGGAGTATAGAGTTTATAGTAGTTGTGGAAGATTTGTAGTGGTACTGTGGCTGAATGTAGCCACTCTTGGGAGCGCTGTTTTGCAGGTGGTGCTTCTTCCAGTGACAGCGGGCGTCTTGCTAGCACACTACTTGCCAGGGTTTGTGCGGCGAGTGAGTCCGCTGGCTCCCTCCATCGCCGTGGTCACCGTTGCTGCGATCTGTGCGGGCGCCATTTCGCAGAGCGCTTCCACCATTCGTAAATCAGGGTTTCAAGTGCTGGTCGCAGTGATCGCCCTCCATACGGCGGGGTTTCTGCTTGGCTACCTCCTGTCACGCACTCTAGGGTTTGAAGAATCCACTTCGCGCACCATCTCCATTGAAGTCGGGATGCAGAACTCGGTTCTGGGCGTCGTGCTTGCCAGCAGGCATTTTGCGAGTCCGTTGACGGCAGTCCCGTGTGCTGTGTCCAGTGTTTGTCACTCCATTATCGGCAGTGCTCTTGCGAGGTTCTGGCGTTCTCGTTCCTCTAAGCTGCCAACCGTGGACGATGCCATTTCGTCCTAGTTTTTTTTATCTTTTTCCTTGGCTCCCTCTCCTTTACATCTTGCTTCTCTAAGAGAGTTTCCGGTACTGTGGAGCTCGAAGTCACAAAGCGTATTTCATTGCTAGTAAGCAAGATTCCATGACCTCCCTTTGTTTGCTCTTTTTTTTTTCACTTGCAGAATTGTACTGTTCAATTAGTTGTTCATGTAATATCTGATAATTTGGACATTTAGGCGCCTGGATGACCTGTTTTTTAGAGCCTCAACTTTCATGTATTCCAAAAAATGCGTGATTTTTCAAAAAAGCAACCCTTTATTTTAAACTTAATGAAACTAAAGCGAGAGCTAAAGAAAGTAATAGGTTTGCATAAAGACATAAGAGAAAACAGGAAAACATCTTTTAAATGAATTTGGTCATGGACGGATTTAAATATGTTGGACATGTCTTGCCTGTTTGTTGAGCAAATCTTTGTTATGTGCTAGTTTTTAAAGTTTGCTACTTATATTGATGGCTGTGGATGTGGTGATTTTTGTGTAGGTGGAACGATGTTCACTGTCCAACATGGATTGTTGGTGGGTGACGTGGACAAGTTTTTTGGTGCGAACAATTAAATGTTTCGTACTGTGTAATGAGTTATCAAGCAGCAGAAAAGGCATGTATCCTCGTGTGGACAATAAATTGCAAAAAGCGATATCAGGCGATATCCTATGTTTTGGAGTTCCGTTTAGAAATTGTGTGAAAGTTAAGATTTTGCATATGAGTGATTTTCTCTCAGCTACTGCACTACGAGTACGACTTGCTTCAATGGACTTGATATTGAATGTTCAACAATCAAAACGGGTTTGGGCAGAAATGAACTCCACATGCTGGTGTACACTGTTGGGTACAGAAAGCGGCATAGTTTTATTTAAACTGTATAGAACTACTGTAATGATAATAACTAGGGGCTCTTTTGGTCAAAAGTTTTGATTAGATCCTAAGTGAGATAGCTTTGCATGGCGTAGTGGCTATTTTGGCCTTGGTACGAAGTCTGTTGACCAAGGTCCGTAGGATATGTGAGAGGTACTTTGAAGCCAACATCTAGGATTTTCATCTACCCGATTGTCTAAACACTGGCCCTGGGTTACTTCGTCTAAAGTCTTCTATTGTTGAAAGTAGTTTGCTCAATACCCAATGTGCTTCTTAGTTTGTACATGTAATTCACCCAAATTGCTGCATTTGAAAATTCATCATGAGAGCAATGACATGTGCTCGGAAGGGTTTCGGACAAGTGGCGTTGCATTGATTCGAACTGACGGCAACTCGTGGGGTGTTTGCTTGTAGGCAGCCTTATTAACGGACGACACATTCAATTTTCCAAACATGCTTTTGTAAGCTTACAACTGTAGTTGATGGCAATAATGGCATAAGGTAGCAGCACCCATAACCGTCAAATTAAGGGTTTTGAACATGATTATTATTAATAAACATCTAGGATCCTATTAGCAAGAGAAAAATGATGTGTTTGCGCTTTTGAATGTATTATTAGCAAGAGAAAAATGATGAGTTTGTGCTTTTGAATGTATTATTTGGATATTGTGAGAATAAGTTGTGAATTTCTAAAGAGTTGACTACAATTGCACCTTATATCAACACTAAGGTTTCATGTTCACATGTACATTCTTGTAATTACATCTATTTATTTCCACAAATTCTCCAAGAACTACCTTACTTGTTTGTGGTTACAAGATTCAAGAAATGTTTGACTTGTGTTGTATCAATTGCCTTTGTCCAATGTCATTAAAATTTTATGTGTTGAAAAGAAAAGTTGAAATTTAAATGAGTTGATATGTGTTGATTTTTTTTCTTGTTATAAAAAAAGGTCTCCTACAAAAGCAATATCTAGCTTCTTTGTGACAAAAGGAGACCAAATCTTTTCCTAAAGTCCACCTCCTCACACTTCCTTCCAAACTACCCTCCTCCACTTACCGAGGCATTGTTCTCTCCAAAAATCTCCTCTTGCAAATCCCTGTCTCCCTTTCCAAACTCCCTTCCTCAAACCCTCTTCAACCCCTCTTTTGATCTCCCTTTCCACAATCTCCCCTCACCCCCCTGTCCAAACTTCCCTTCTTCAAGCTCCTTCTCAAGATCTCCCCTTGGATCTCCTTTCTTGAAACATCTTTTTTTCGAGTTGTCATTTGTCAAGACTCACACTTATAAGATTCTTTCAATCAAAAACATAATTCAAAAAATAATACCCCTACTCCCACCCCACCAAAAAAAAAAAATCAATTCACCAAATCCCTTGTCAAGTCTCCCGCCAAATCTCACACCAAGACCCTTGTCAAGACCTCCACCAAGACCCTCACCTAAACCCCCACCAAAAAAATAAGATTAATTCACCAAATCCCTTGCCAAGTCTCCCGCCAAATCTTGCACCAAGACCCTTGCCAAGACCTCCACAAAGACCATCACCTAAACCCCCACCAAGAATGCAATTGAAACTAATTTTGGAGATTTTTTCTCTTCATTACCCTTTATTTGTTCCAAGTTGCCCAAGCAATTTGCATTATTTCGAGCATCATAAATTCTTTGTAAAGGCATTTGAATGAAAGTTTTTTTTGTTTTCACATAAAGGTATTCATTGTATGCACCTTATCTCCAGATTTTAAAGACACCCGTCTAAAATTGACTTCATAGAAACCTACATAAATTTTCAATTGTTTGTTCTACAAACAATTTTCTTTTAGAGGTTGATATAAATTTGCTATAGGATAAAAACAAAAAAACTAGGAAATATATTGGTATTTTGGCACAAGGTACATCATTAATTGTTTCACTTAGGAGTGCCCACTTTCTTGGCACCAAAATTTTCAAATTTTTTCACAATATAAGTGTATTTCTTATTAAATTTGGATTATAGACACAAACCCAACTATTTGACTTCAGTAAACAAGATTTTGGACATATCGTCCTTTATATTTGTCATTGATTTCCATTAGTTGTCATTTATTTGTACATACCAATATTACGTTCTTTTTATAATTGTCAATCCCTTGAATTCAAAAGGTTTTGTGTCAAAGTCTATAAATAAATCCCCTAAGGTTTAAAGGGATCTAGTAAAGTATAAAGCTTGGACTGCAATGCCCTTAGTTTGATTTTATAGGCACAAATGTCTATAGTAAAGTTGAAGGGATAAACTTACAGCTCTTACCAAGACCAATAACAATATTGTCTACGACTAAATTGCTACTAAACATTTTTCTACTCTAAATAATGATGTTGATCAGCATATAATAGGATGAATGTGACAGGATGAAACAACATGATCCAATTGCAAGGAGTCACACCATTTGTTACTTCGAAGTAAAAAACCTGCAATTTGCATGCAGACCAAGAGCATGAAGAGGATATATGTACTCGTGTTTCCAAATTGCGCCAACATTTAGGAAAAACTTGTACCTGATTTCACACTTTAAGAAAAGTAAATATTAGTGTTAAATTGGAAATTCTAGCACGGTCAGCAGGGCTTTTAGACAATCGTGATAATCAAATTTGAGATCACTAATATGTACTAAGGGTCAGTATTGAAACGCAAACAGAAGCAGTTTTTCGGTAGGAACAAATGGGCTTCGCAATCTATGAATGATTCCAGTCTCCACCTACATACAGATGAACCGAATCCTGAGTTGGCAAGGGATTGTAATCACTTCCAGCAGATTATTAAACACAAGGTATTGTACAAGACAGCTGAATTTCTTCAACTCAACCATCGTAGCAACCCAGCTTTAATGTTGCACCCAGCTGGTATGCAATGGTTGGGCAGTCCGAGACCTGCTCAACGCCACTGGATTTCTTGCTGGAAAAAATTCTTTGTTTTTTTCTGTTGTTTACCACATAAACCAAATCAAACATTAGTTAGTAGATAATTGCAAATATGAAATCAGTAACATCCGTTTGAAAATTGAGAAGTTCAGATACATAACTATCACAAAGATTTACTTAAAAACTTATGTTCACTACAACACATTTGAGGGTAAAGAAGGGAACCCATTCACCCATTTACAGTGCAAGTATCATCCAAAACTGTAGAGGGTATGAGATACCTCCAACTTGTATCACAACTTGAGACGTTGTTACTTCAGAAATTCAACACCTGATAAGTTACTCAAATAAAGGTACAAACTTGAGTGCATGTCAATGCACTCAAAAATGGGGACACGTCCCACTAAAAACAACTCGCATTCCCAAAGAAAAGAATCCAGGATGTACTGTCCTCAGCGATCCACACATACACCAAAGGCAAGGGAAAGAAAACCACAAGCACATTATAAATAACAACACAGTATACTGGAGAATGACAGTTCTGAAGCAAAAAAACCCTTGAAGAATTTCTAAATGATTTCCAAGTGGGCAAGGTGAACAACCATTAGTTAATAAATGGTTAAGATGGGTTAGAGAATGAAGAATCTGCCAGTAAACGCCCAGGAATTGATGTCAACCCATTCGCAACAGACGCTATTTAAGACTAGCCAGCAGCAGTTCAAAACTGCAATAAAAAGCAAATCTGCTGACATGCGTTGCCTCCAACCGCTGCGCTATCAGGGGTTGATTGGACAAAACTATCAAGATCTACCGTATACCAGACGTAGGGCATCACCGTTGTCTCCATGCAAGGCGGTGTGGTATACAAGAAAATGGGGAGGGGGGGAGGGGGGGGGAGGACACACCAAATTCATCCAAACGTGTTCCAACACGTTTGCTACCAGAACAACCTTTGTCCTGGCTGTGTCACTATCAAAAGTTTTCATGAGCTGAAAAGAGGGACTTAAGAAGGGTATCTACGGTCAAACTGACGAGATTTATACAGGAGATATGACGAGCAACCAAACAAGCCGTGATGATGCTCCAAAGGAAGCAAACTCGTGCCTCCTTGAAGCACATTAGGGTGTATGCGTACAGCCCTTACTAACAGTAACAACTAAATTAAGGATAATAATCGTCAGACAAAGCAGCCAATATCAGCATTATCGATCAGGTGGGCACATACTCAGCAAACGATGCAGCAAGAAGAGCTGCTCCAATGCCTGAGCCATCTTTGGAAAGCTCGATTGAGACGCTCTTGGAAGCCTCTCCGAGGAGCTCTACCACTGCTTCTTGCATGTAAAGTCGAAACTCCACGTAGTGTTCGTACAAACCACCGTCCATAGCCACAATAGTTTTCCCGCTGCCAGAATTCACAGGAAGCTCGTCATGGATACCATTCACGTCGTTCTGTTCATGCATGTTATTTCGCCGGATTAAGCCGTTTGCTGTACTTCCGTCCCTTCCAATTTTCTTTAATATTCCCACAATACCAGCAGCTGCCAGTCTTGCCCCTCGCTGGCATACACAGTCACAAACAGCAAGGACTATCTTGCGAATTCCCACCGTTGTGTTGTGAATCTGCAAACGAGGGAAAGCATTCACGTCACTGAGATGCAAAATCATATCATTGCGCTTCAAGTTGCAAGACCCAAACCCAAAAACAAAGGCAATTGTACAAGGTACTGAGTCACTTACCCCATACACTCTCTTCAGAACTTCTGCAATCGTTCTGAGATCGCTACTGTCGTCGTGATGCATCTTAGACATGTCCGGTGTCCTGAAAAAGAACCCACGCTTCTATTCAGTTCTCGCAATACCAAAAATCAGTACTTAAGGCAAACACTACCACATTCTCAATGGGGAAAATGGCGAACAGATTCCTCAAAATGCTAAATACAGTGTTCTGAAGCACGCACTGAAGTGAGAAGGCCTCCAAAAGTTTGTGAGGGACATGGGGACCAAAGATGCCAGCTTCTTGTGCCATTCTGACCAGCACACGCCTCACACAGTCACCCAAGTACATCCCAGATATCATCTTTTCAAAGCCCTGAAAGCAGAAGGCACAGCACTCAGATTACTTCATCATTCCAAAAGACAGCCATGAGCATAGCAGGTAAAACATTACATCATTGTCTGGAAGCCTTACATATTCTCCTGGATGCAAACTCTCGTTGTCCAATAACTCGTCGAAGTAGGTCCGAGGCAAGTGCGATGACCAAAAATTTCCCCACTCCATATTGATCACCTATCGAAGTCAAAGAAAACAAACTTGGTTACTAAATCACAGTGGAAATGCTGCTCATATTCCTAAACATCACACGAGAAAGATCGATAATCAGGCAAATCCCTGGTGACTTGAAAACCAAAACGGTCTGGGCTTGTGACAAGACGAGAATTCAAGACAGACAAACTGGCTGACGAAGTGTAAGCAGGGAGAGCTCCTCACCATCTGACCAGACTTAGGAACCTCACCAACCCACTTCGATATAGACTCAGCTCGCTCCACATATGCGGCATTGGTGCCTGTACCCAGGATAACAGCTATCATGACGTCGTTATTCCAGTAGCGACCACCAGCAAGAGTTCCAACAGTGTCGTTTACCTGCATGAACAGCCAAGCATACAAGTCAGCTGAAGAGTCCAGATGCTTGAAATCATCTCTAATCCATGAACAGATTCCCAGCTTCAATTCCTAGTAACAGCTGTCTCAAAACATTCAGTACTGATTAAAACCGACCTAAATGACACCATCTCACTTCTCTTCGCAGTCCGCCTCAACGACAACTACCAAAAACTCACTGCTAAAAAAGCTTCATAAATTTAAATTCAAACACTACACAACTCTGAGCTTAAGCCTTTCAAATCTTAGCCTCTATGACCGTCCCGAATGTTTCTTCCCTCTTCAAGTTTAATAGTTTCCGATACGCAAGAAACACTTAACAACGCAACCTGAAACTGCGGTCCTATACTCGTGAAGTAAAAAAGAGGTGCCTCAAAAGACACAGTACCACCAAGTACAAAATAGCAACTGCATACGTGAAGTTTCTAGGAAACAATTTTGAAAAAGTATGGCATTTACCAATGCAGCAATCCTCATAACGTGCCCTCGTCTTTCAATGCTCCCTTGAAGAGCTGAAACCACATCCTGGCCAATCTGCAAATTCGATCGAGCAAACAACTCTTTTAATTATGTTAAACTTATAAAGTGTATCCTTAAGCCCTCTCAGCAACTCGAAGTAAAACATCCTCGGGAAATAAACTACCATGACTACCTTCAGAACCTGTGAACTACATGTACATGCATTTTGAATTTACGGAAGACACCAGCAAAATTAAACAAGCAGATGTAGGCAAGCCCAATGAAACGCAGTGTACTCACATCATTTGTTTCTTTCACCCATACATGGACTAAAAGTAGTAGACTTCCGACATTAAAATTTAAACATAGATGCTTTGCCACATTTATCAATGAAAAGAAACAGGTATCATAAACTTACTGCATCGTTTACTTTGAAACCCTTGGTCCATTGCAAGAGAGTGCCACAATTCACGGCCGTTTGCTTTACGGGAAATGAAAAGGTGAACCCTATTTCTCGCGACTGGCCCTTATGCAGCCTAAATTCATCGCCTTCCCTTGCCACAAAGCTCACCAACTCCTTGGCAATGAAATCGAACAACTCTTCGCTTGTTCCAAGCATCAGCTCAGGAGGAATGGCAACTTCCTCGTATTCTTGTTTAATTACTCTACCTTCCAGCCCGCCCAACTGAACACGGAGCACCCGGAAATTGGTACCACCCAAATCCACAGCGTAGAAAAGACCTTTCTCGTGCCTGTCCAATCATTTGAAATTTCAGAACATCATTCAACGCAAAACTCACAAATGAGTATATACCGACACAAGACCAAAAAATTCAGCGGACTCTCTGCTCAAACTTCTCTCGACACAAAACCTAAGGCTTGTTCAGGTTCAATCTCATATCAACCTCAAAATTGAACTGCAATCGCATACAACAAACTCCATTAAACTTATCAAAACCACAGTTAGAGATCACCTGAGACAACCAGTCACAAAGAGGACGTCCTCATAAGCTATTTTGCTCACGTTACCTAGAAAAGTGTGCAAACATGAAACATTCTGGCACTCTGAATCCTAAATCCGCGTCATGCGCTGAGTGGAAGACAGTCAAAATAAGAGAGTACCAGCAACGAACAGGAATCAGCTAAGACAATGTTAAAGAGAAAACATCGGCAACTGCTACTTCCACAGATACGTTCTATTCAGAAATCTCAATTGTTACGAATTATAAGATCCTAATACTCACAAAGTAATATATAATATATGCTTTAATAGGTGAGCTGAACTAATAGATTAAACTCAATATACAGCTGAGGAAATATCAATAAAACTCCAGCATGCAAGATGGAGCCTGATTGAGCACAACAGAAAACCGGACGGGTAACCAGAAATTGAGTTTATCCATTGGGATCTCCGCCACGGGAAGCCGAAAATACCGACTACTACGAACAAAATTGAATAAAACTGAGCGAAGAAATTAACTTTCAAGCGCAATATTTGCACTGAAATATTTTGAAGTAAGAAAAATAGCGTCAATCTCCCTACATTGCCTAAGTATTGCTCTGAATCAGGACGCTTCGGCACAACTACCTGACCACAACTGCAACTCACGACTGTACGACCGAGTTCCGTATTATTTTCAACCTTTAGAACTAAACTTCTCAAAGTCCTCGAAAGTACAGATCTCAAAAAAAACAGGCTTCGAATACTGAACTCGGGAAGAATTCCGAAGATCGAAACATAGCGACCAATGCGAAATTGACTATTGCGATCAATGAAATAAAGAAAATAAAAACAAAAAATTATATGGTAGACTAAGGAAAAAAGACAGAGAGAGTTCTCGAAAACTAAGTTTACCCGGCCGGCAAGTGGTCAATAAAGGTAGGAAGCATCTTAAGCTTGCTCCCGCCTTCAGAAACGAGTCCAGCATGCATCTCCACGGCCATGGCATCCACGACCTGCCGCAAACGCACCAGCGGCGTATCACACGCCTCTTGAAAATCGTGCAGAATTTTGCGCGCCGTGCTCTTCTGCGATCGCACTCTCACGCGCTTCGTTACCACCACAGCTGCGGCAGCGCACGCCGCAGCTGCGCATGCCATATACAACCCCGCCATTGCCTTTGATTGCGCCATAGCTCCTATTCTCTTTCTCCCGTCCTCTCGTTGGCTCCACCTCCACCTCCACCTTCAACTCCACCTCCACCTCCTACACCCGAATACTCTCCCTACTCCTACAGATCGCTCACCGCAACCTCATAACCAATCTCGAGCGCTCGAACAACACAAACCACCACTTCCTCCTCTTCCGCGGGTTTTATAAAGCGTTACAAAGCGCTATTTCTTTCCGAATTTCTCCACGGCCAATCACCACTCTATTAGTCAACCTCTCCTTCGCCATCGCCAGGTTTGCTCGCATTTCGAGGATCCTCGATGTCTCAAAAGCTTGCGAGCAGCACACAACGCAACGCAACGCAACAAAGAAAAAAGCCAGCCAGGGCTTGAACCATCTCAACTCAGGCCAGGAAGGCCGAACGTCATTCGTTTCTTGGATGATAAATGGGGACCGTGGATGGATGATGATTGAAGGGGCAGCCAGGTGGCGCTCTCGGGGTAGGGCTTGATAGGGACCTCTTGTCAACCACTGGTCGTTTTTTTTGTAAAGCTGTAGATTTGATTTTAGCCACATTGGGTAATGTACCACTGCAATCGTGGTAACTTATGTGTCTACGGCAAAGTTCCTAATTCCGAACTTCTTTGGTGACTTGAGTGGCTAAAAAGACTAAAAACACTTCCACATGTGATGAAGTTATAAAATTCGATGTTCTGATGTTTGCACTTTCTAAAAGAAGTAGATAAGGCTTTTGCTAAATTTAGCCACTTTTTGTGAACTTTGTTCGATGGTTAGTCTTATCTTCTTATCCAAATCAAAGGATGAATTTGGATGTGCAAAAGTGCAAGTCTTGTGTTGGTAATACAAGAGGATTCAAAAAATAGGGTTCCAAATTTCTAACTAGACTTTGGAACTTATTATTATACAAAGTTCAAAACAAAAACAAAAATGATGTATCATAACTTAAACAAATTAGAGGGTAACCTGTCTACTCTACTGACACTTATAAAAAAAATATACATACATAGAATGATGAAGTTCATCTTTCTAACTTTATTATGGTTGATATTTTTGCACTTGGTCTACTTTTTCATTATTACAAGGTGTCATCTTCTCTTTTTGGGTGTCATCTTATTTTTATAGGATCTCATGTTATCCTTATAGAGTGTCATCTTATCCTTATAGGATGTCATCTTATTTTTATAAGATCTCATCTTATCCTTGTAGGGTGTCATCTTATCTTAATTGAATGTTATTTCATTATCATTGAATGATTTTTTAATCTTTATAATTTTTATTTTTACTTTTTACTAGGTGTCTCCTCTAACTATTTTTTTTCTTTCATTTAATATGGCAAGATAGGATGGAATGAACTTTCCCATAACATTACTACTAGTGAATTGACTAACAAGGAGGTGTGTGGAGAAAATCAATTTTGCTTTTTGTAAAGGCATAAACCATGGATATCTTAGAGAGCTTACTAGGTCTAGAAGAGATTTAAGTGCTTTCTCTTCTAAGGAATACAAGTATGAGATTGAGATCATATTGAAATGTGTAACATATAGAGGGAATATGCAAAACTTCCAAATAGTAATAATACTATTACAATGGTACTCAATTAACGTCAACCTTTGTAACAAAAATAATTGGATAAGATCATAGCCCCACTTTCTTTTTGTCCAAAGCATGTATTATGAGCTTGGTTAAGGTCAAGTGCTTGCATATGGTCAAATTTTGCTGTTTGTCAATCCCCATTTTTACTCATCAATTAGAAAGGTGTTTGGTTAGTGTACCAAAAACATGGGTGGGAAAGCACCTCCAAAATTGCAACCACCAAAACTAGGGAAAGTATTGTAACTATGGAGTGTTTGTTTATGATCAATGCTTGGATAAGGTCAACACTTTTTTCTAGTTTGAAGTGTTGACCTTATCCAAGCATCATTGTACAGTACCCGGAAACAAGTATACGTACCAACTATTTTGACATTAAAAAAAAAAATAGTTCTTGCTTTGAAATGGGGTCAATTCGCCTCTTTTAGGCTTGAAATTTTGTATTTTGTTCTTACCCCAATCCTAATCAGATATATATCAAAATCCAACTTCAAAAAATTAAATTCCAATTTTTGATAAACGATTTTGTGTCAAATATTGTGGTTTTACAAGAAACTTGATTGAAAAACATTGGTGATGAATTTTTGAGATTTGATTGCATGGGTATATAGGTAACATGCATACGCACATCCTTTATGCTAATAAAAAAAAGCACTTAAGTAACAAAGCTTTGATCTTCAAAGGATTTAGTGTGACTTGTGATATGTCCAAATTTTGTAAATTATATATTTTTAATTTCTCATAAGCTTTTTACCAAATAAACACAACATCATGTCCAAAGGTACAAACTTAGTCACATTGTACAAGTCAAATAGCAAAAAAAATTATGAAGAAAAAATATATAATTTTCAAAATTTGGACATATCACAAGTCACACTAAATCCTTTGAAGATCAAAGCTTTGTTACTTAAGTGTTTTTTTTATTAGCATGGAGAATGTGCGTATGAATGTTACCTATATATCCATGCAATCAAATCTCTAAAATTCATCAACAATGTTTTTGAATCAAGTTTCTTGTAAAACCACAATATTTGACACAAAATTGTTTATCAAAAATTGGAATTTAATTTTTTGAAGTTGGATTTTGATATATTTGATTAGGATTGGGGTAAGAACAAAATATAAAATTTTCAAGCCTCAAAGAGGCAATCTGACCCCATTTCAAATCAAGAACTGAAATTTTTTTGAATGTCAAAATCACCGGTATGTATACTTGTTTCCGGGTACTATACTACAAGAGGTTCTTTATATTTGGTTAGAGATAATGGCATTGTCACAATCATAGAGATAGACTTTGAGTTCTTTATCAAAGAAATAACATCATCAAAGATGGTTTTTGAGTTTGATGTTGAGATTCCACTATCTGTCTACATATATAAAAGAATCCCATTTTGGATGAAAAGTAAAATAGAGTAGGGTAACAATAAAGTATGACAAACCATTGCAAATTACACCACAACACTCTCTTTTATCTACTTCACTAGATGTTAACAACATATCACTGGCACTTGTACCACAAATTTCTCTAGGCTAATTATTAGAACGCTCACTTATTCTTTAAAAGAATCCCATATTGGATGAAAAGTAAAAGAGAGTAGAGTACAAGTTTTACTAAATTCATAAATGGAATAAAGTGAAATTGGGGGAGCAAGGAGATAGGGGCACAAGGATAAGATTGCTATTGCAAGGATATTTTTGTTGCATGTGTTGGTACAACGGGTACGTATTGCAAATGGAGTGTTTGTTTATGATCAATGCTTGGATAAGGTCAACGCTTTTTTCTAGCTTGAAGTGTTGACCTTATCCAAGCACCACTAAACTACAAAAGGTTCTTTATATTTGGTAAAAGATAATGGTATTGTCACGGTCACAGAGATAAACTTTGAGTTCTTTATCAAAGAAAAAACATCATCAAAGATAGTTTTTGAGTTTGATGTTGAGATTGTACTATCTTTTTAGACAAAAGTATTATAAAGAATAGGAAATGTCTCTAAAAACTAAAAGAAACAAAAAACATACAATAATACATGACAAGTTTAAGGTTGACTTAACAAAGATTGTATCTAATGCATATATTCACTATAAAAATGAACTTGAGATATTTGATGATAATTACAAGTTTAATCTTCTTGAGCTTGCAAGCTTGCAAGGGAGCGTATCAAACCCTCCCCAACATAGCAAGTCTTTAGGCTTATGAACAAGCTTGTACATAGTCTTGATTTTTGAAAAAATAGATTTCCAATGCTTATTGTTACAACAATAAGAGAACTACTCACTAGAAACATTCATTTCTCTAAAACTTAATGGTACACAATCATTCCTCACATGCCATGAAGCAAACGTGTATATCAAATCAACTAAAGGAGGAAAGACAATTATTGAATCAAATATGGATGACGTTATTTTGTGATTGTACACAATGAGTGAAGATTCAATGAGGAGGAACCAATTGAACACCATATTAGTTAAATGTGAAAAGACAGTACATTTTGGGACTTCTCAGGATTAAGATGATCACCTAAGCTCTAACGTTTTTTTTTTGTACACGTGCCATCACGTGAGAGGAGGAATTTGGGAGTGAAAGAATCTTAGTGACTCAAATTGAATCTGATACCTTTGAATCTAGTTTAAGATAACTTTTTGGGTTTAAAGTAATTTTTAGGTTTAAAGTAATTTTTGGGTTTAAGGTGGAGTACAAAATGGGACCCCTATTTTTCCCAATTTATCTAATATGGTGTTATTGTGAGTTCAAATCAATGGAAAGGCTAAAAAGAATTACAAAGTTTTCAAAAAACAAAAGTTTGAAATGCAATTACAGAGCCCTAAGTACATGGTTATAGGTGAAATTTAACATTTTGACAAAAAATCCACGCTCACATCTCATGGCTCACAAATCCTAACTCATAGTATTGCATTCTTCAATCAAGTATTCATGGTTGTGACTTACGCTCTTTATACAAAAGTTGTAAACAATATCTACAATGCATTTGATATTGTTGTGCTACATGAAGTAACAATTGGTCATTAGCCACTAAGAGAAAGAATGAGAATGATACATCAAGCATGCGTAGCAATCAACAGCTATTGGAGGAAAACTAGTAATTGCAAAAAGACATTTAATATTTGGGATTTTTTCTTAAAATTTTGGGCAACATCATATGCTAGGGGAATTCATGTGGAGTAATAAACACAATGGTCCAATATACACACTTCCGATCTTACCTTGATCATGTGATGAAATGGAAGCCTTAGAATGTTATTGATTTGTTGTATGAAGAAGTGCTTTAATGACTTACAACAAAGACAACTTTTTTATCTTCGAGCTTGGAGTGTAGCAAGTCAAAAACTTAATATTGATATTACCTTATGAGCTTCAAATTTTCACATAACTGCATACCAATTATGAAAAAAATTATAATAAAATAACATAAGGTAGCAACTCCCATAACCAACATTGTACCCATAACCATCACCTCTAAAATCATGGAAAATATGTGGAAGTGGATAGATGTAATTACAAGGATATACAACATATGAATATGAAAATTTAATGTTGGTATTAGGTACAATTGCAATTGGCTTTTAAAAACTCACAACTTATTCTTGCAGTATCCACATAATACATTGGAGATTATAAACTCATCATTTTTCTCTTGCTAATAGGATCTTATAAGTTGCTGGATGTTTATTAATAGTCATCATGTTCAAAAACCTTAATTTGACAGTTATGAGTGATGCTACCTTATGTTGAAACAAATGTCAAAGCATTTGAGCACGATTTGTGTTATAAATATCTTCATTGCCATTGGTGGTGGGCAATGGAAAATGGATTCTACATTTGTTTAGCATGTGATTTTTTTAGACACCATTTGAATAAATTGTAAAAAACAAATTGCATTGGTTTAAGATGTATCCAATATAGGACTTTGTTTTAAGAAAACATGCATTGTAGTGAGCAATCAAGAAGGATTGGTTTGATTTTGCAAACAAATCATAATTATGTGTACTTGTCTTACACACACATAAAAAATATGAACTCCTATTGCTTAACTTGTAAGTAGGAACACAGAATTTCCCATTTTGATGCTTGGCCAAGTGCACTTTGAGTTACAATTAGAGTGCACATGCAAACAATATTTTTTGGAAAATGCTTAAAACTTTGGCAATTTCAATTATATTCTACACGTAGTATTGTTTTGATCCACCCAAAAACAAGTTCATCTTGACATGGGGCTAAGTGCATGGTAATATGCCCGTTTTGCCCAAGATTTGGGATTTTTTTGATTTTTACTGGTCAAGCAACATGCACCCTAGAATGCATGCATATAAGGGAAAAATGGGTAGAATCACCCATGTGTAATTATCCATAAAAGCAACTAATATTGCTAACTTTAATCCAAGCTTTTGTGGACCCAATACTTTTTAGAGAATTTTTTGATAATTCCATCCATATTTCCACTCACTTTCTAGAATAAATAAGTACCCAATGTCAAAATGAGGTAAGATTTAGCCAACAATTTGCCTGAGTTTTTTTCCGTGGCCCAAGTACCAAAGTTTGATGGTAGTAGTGTTTGTGCAGGTAGAAGTGTTTGTGCAGGTAGTAGTGTTTGTGTAGGTAGTAATGTTTGTGTAGGTAGTAATGTTTGTGCAGGTAGTAGTGTTTGTGCAGGTGGAGCTGTGATGGGTCCCAAGGATCTAACTAAAGGGTCGTTGGGAGCGTGCATCTAGTATGCACGAAGCATTGGTATGACCAAAATCTAAATGTCAAGTCTTTCTCTTTATACTGCATGATTCAAGTACTATAAATGCTATTGAGGTAACTAGCAAAACTACAAAAAACACATTTGAAAATGACGTTGTCTAAAACGCTCATGTGACTTGGGTCAATTTATTACACTAAATGTGATAAAAATTGAACCAAATAATTTCAAACGTGAAATATGGTCAGAAAATAAAACCAGGTATGGCACTATGATATTCTTTTATCGTGACAATTTACCCACACAAAAAAACAAACATGTGGAAACACATTTTTATAACATAATTCACTTGTGCTAATGGAGCCTTTAGCAAACAAGGTAGTGAAGACATGGGTTTGTTTATCTCTATTTATTACCCCAAGAGTTTGAAAATTACAATATGTTCTAATTTGCTAAATTATGTTATACACTAGTCCTAGTGTAGATCCAATCAAAAAGATCTACTCCACTTTTTGACCTCTAACATTTTCACTTTGGTAATTCTCTCAATTGAAGCATCGCAAATTTCTAAAGGATGCATGCTAAAAATTCATACTTTTAATGAAAATTTGCCTACACCATTTGTGTTGTTCTACCATGCATGTAGCCTTTGCCAAGCATCGTATTGCATCTACAACTTGATCAAATACATTATGCTTAACAATGCCTATTGATTGAAGATCAGTTTTCAAATCTCAAAAGTGCCTTTGAGACTTGGAAGCCTTTTGTACATTTGAAATAGATTTATAATAGATTTGGGGTAGATTGGCAATGACTTCCTAATGACTATGAATGCCATGTGGTAGTGATTTAAACATGTTTCTCAAAATTATTGTACTACCACCTTTACTTTATTCCATACAGCTCAAATGTTTTTACCTTTTGTTCTCCTTTCTCAACTCAAATAATTACCAATTTTGAAATTGGCAAAAAAAAATCAATAAACGGAAAGAATCGAAGTAAAGATTATATTTTTTTGGAGGACCATTGTCCCTTTGTGGGACAAATGGGATTTCAAACATGTACCTATGGCTAAAATACTTTACGTGATTTCTTGAAACTTTTATTGAAGGTGAGGGATTCAAAGATCTACATGGGAATGTAATTTTTTCTTCATTCCAACATTTATTGCAGAAGTTATGCATGAAAATCTAGAAAATGCTGCTCCTCGGGCATCCAAAAACTTCTTTAAAATTTTCATTTTTTTTGAATAAAAATCTGAAATAGGTTCTTTAGACTTATGTAGGTGAGAAGTTTTAAATCATTCAATTTTGATAGATGAGATGAAAGTTATGAGAAGTTTTAGTTTGCGGGTAGGTGTGGTTTTGCTCTAAAAAAATAACTTGTAAACTTCAATTTTTAATGCAAATTTAACATTTTTGCAAAAATATCTATTGGAAAGGGTGGAGATTGCTTGCTAGAACAATCTCACCATTGGGATTATTGTGATTCAATTCCATTGCCAGGTTATTAACAATGTAAGAATTTTGTTCAATCTCAAACCTTTTTCTATTTAATGTTTTTTTAAGAATGAAAATTAAGTATATTTTGTTTTGGCTTTTTTCCAAAGATTCTCAACTCAATTTCCCACCATAAAAAAAAAAAAACCTCAAAACTCCATGGTGCAAAAATTTTAAGTTAAAAATGTTCAAAGTCAAATAGTCTAATCATGCAAGGTGCAAAAAAGCTTGTTTTTACTTTTTAAACTCAAATATCTTGCAATTTGTGCAATTAAAGTTTTTAAATTTTGAATAACACATTCTTATACAAGTCCAATACAAGATCCTACGGTTAAATATGCAAAAAGACCAGTCTTCAAACTTTTTTACTCTTTGCCATTGAAGTAGCAGTTTTAAGTGTCTTTTGACAAAATAAAGACCATGGTCCTTTAGGAGTTAAGTCTATATCACTTTTGCAATTATTCACATAGAAAAACAAGTGTTCCAAAATCGCAAAGTAGAAGACTAATAAGTTGACTGATTTCCTGAAACACAATATGGACCTTCATAGTAATGCTAAATTCAAATTAGTTCTTACTTATGTAAAGTACCCATATGTATTTACTTTGTATATTATCCTCAAAATTGTATTTTAGAAAAACAAATTCAAACAAAATAAAATAAACTACGGCTAGACAACTTAGATATGGCAAAGGACACTTGCCAAACTTATATTACTTGTTGTAAGAGCAATGTACATGATATCAACACATGCCATCCTCATATAATTAAAATTAAGACTGGAATTCCCAAGTTAACTAGATGCTCTTCCCACAAAGGGGTAACTCACATTTTATCTTATGTCTCAATTTTACAAATACCAACTGCATCTTAACTTTGCAAATACTTATTGACTATAAAAGAGGATTTCTTATAAAGATTCTGAACTTTATAAGAAAATAATAATGTTGGCAATTAATTCTTGAATTGAGTTCCTAATTTTGCCAAACCCTTCTCTTAACCCAAAATCCCCCCTTTTGGCACCAAATATTTCAACAAAAAGGTACCACGTAAACATTTTAAAATGAATCAAGATATAGGACATAATGTGAAGGGAAAATTACAAATAGGGGCACAAAACAAAATCACCCATAGGGGCACAATTTCAAAATTATAACTACAAATAGTTTCAAATTTTTTTTTGTAAATTTTAGTAAATTTTATTTTGGACATTGGTAGCTTTAGATATATCACACTAAATATTAGCTAACTTCCAAAAAACTAAGAGGACTCTCCAAAAAAAACTTCAATAAACTCTTTTTTAGTAAAGGAGTCTTGAAATTGTGCCCCTATTCGTAATTATTTTGAAACTATGCCTCTGTCTATAATGTTTTTTTGTTTTTGTGCCCCTATTTGTAATTTGCGCTGAAATTTTTCTATCACTAACCTTTAGATTACGTAGATTATGAGACTTCATATTGACATAATGTGATCTGCCCCTAGAAATAAACAATTCCAACTCAATAATTCCAACCCAATAATTCCCAACCTAATAATTCCAACTTTCACCCTGCCCATTGTAGCATGAAAACATCTGGGCCATACAAATAAAAGACCCTTCAGTACACATGAAGCCAACGGTAATCAGTCATTGACTCTTTCACAAGGCAAATGTACAAATTAAAATAGAGACAAAATGAACCTGTAAGTCATAATAAAAATATAGTAAAAAATGTATTTAAAAGATGAGGCTGAGCTGGTTGGGAAAGACCTGACCATCCTTCAAAATAATTGGGCGAATTTGTGCTAGAGCCTTGCCTCATTTTGACTCTGGCCAGCTTCAACACTAAAATAAAATTGGTCGAAGAAACGGATGAAACGCCGATTCCTTCACAAAGAACTATAAATCGAGTACCTATATTTGGATGAAAGCATTAAAGAATAGCTGATTCGAGGATGAACGTACCCCGCAGAGATGGTTGTATGGGGTTTCACTGTCGATGCATGCATTCCGGGGTACGTGTCGCTCGCTTATTGAACGAGAATCTTTTAGAACATAGAATTAACTAATTCTCAGGGAATGGGGCTTCATGCTCCGCCGCATGACCGTGATAAAGGGATTCCCTGCACAGTAATAATAGGTGTTATTTAGGGTTAAGGCAGAAAACTCTGCCCTTAAACCCGGCGGTTGTGCTCCCATATTAAGTTAAACATGAAATTAATAACTTTCAGTTATAGTTTGTATTTGCAAGGGACTCTTGAAAATTGAGGGCTCCTTTTCTGTCCCTCATCACCGCATGTAATGAAGGGTGTCTCCCGCTAAGGTAGTGTGCTCATAAACCGTCCATGTAAGGGCTGAAACTGAATTTTGGGAGGTGAAACTTCTTGAACTATTTTTCAGTAAATTTTTCTTGAAAACAAGAAGAATCGATATTTAATCCAAGTTTTTTCATATTTTTTGGAGCTTTGTGAAATTAGGTATGAAATTTTGAAGTGGAAAGGTCGTAGGTCTCTAAAACCGCCCACTTCTTCAAATGTACACTCCTTGTACATTTTGAAACCTTCTGAAAAAAAGCATGTACATGAAGGGAACATTTGAGAAGGTGGGCAGTTTTAATGCCTAGATGGTTTTTGAGCAGACTACCTTAGTAGAAATACCATCTGCCTAAAACCCACACTTTATGACAAGTTAGACCAAGTGCGGGTCTTAAAACTTATAGGCGCTTCACACTACTTCCCACGTCTCATTTGTGCAAGTTTTGCCTTGGCACAAGATTCTTACTTCATTGGGTTATTAACCCCTAAAAGCTCATTGTACAAGGGACAAAATGGATTTTAGGGAGGCTTATACTATTGGGATTTTTGTTTTATTGGTTTATTTGTTTATTTAGTTGGAGTTGTGCAAGGGCTACATGAGGATATGATTTTCTTATTAGAATCAAATTTACAATTAAAAAGTAATTGATTTTTTATAGATTTTTTTTTTCAAGGGGCAAAACGGGTAGAGTGTTTTTCATTGCCTTCTCCCAAGAGCAACCAATGATGGCATGACCCTTCATCATAGTATATTCAAAGCAATAGTGTACTAGATAAATATATTATTGTATTTGATAAGTATAATAGTATTTGGAATGTAATAGCAACTAGAGATTTGGTTGTTTTTCCAATATTTTGTTGTGGTTGTCAAAAAAAGTCAAGTTTTTCAATTTATTGTTTGAAAGTCTATATTTCAAAATTAGACCTAAAAAAATTAGGTTTATAAAAAACCTTAATGTAACGTGAATTTCAAACACATGTTTGCAATGCAAGCCCACGTAGAGAATGTTCCAAGTTTTTGTTGGCCTTGAAAATTTGTAGAAATATGCCTAACATGATTTAGAGCATTTTGAACAAACCTTTCTTGCATCCATAGTGCAAGAAATGTCCACCATATGTGATCAAAGGGGCTTGAAAATTTTGGACAGAGGTCAAAGAACTCTTTATTTTAACTTCAAATGATCATGTTTTATAATTTCTACGGTCAAACTTCATGAAACTATCACCATGGCTCTTTGTTTAAGTCTAATATAAGATCCTACAATGATTTATAGGAAAAAAAAATAGTTCTTATAATGAAATGTCTAAAAATGACAATTTTGAGTTTTTCAAGAAAAAATGTGCTTAGGCATTTGGATGTCAAGGGCATAAAGGAGTACTAAAAAAAGCCGTGAATGTTTTATGCAAAAATGTTGATGGGACTTCAACTAAGAGTTGAGTTTAGCAAAATAGTTGACCCCAAACCTTGACTAAAATCCCACCATCCTGACTTCCAAAACTTCCAAAAACTCTACCATGTAAGCAAAATGTATTGAACTAGGACGTGGAACTTGGGACATTGTGTAAAATGTCAAGTTCCAACTTTTGGCTCTACATTAATCAAGTTCTAAGATTTTAGTGAAATTTGAAACTTAGGATATGGTGTGAAGAGCCTCTTATCCTAGGCTAACCACATTTTTACTAGTAGTGTCTTGCCCAATTTCTTTTTTTTTTTTTTTTTTGATGCTTGGCTTGGTGAGTAGTGAGTGTTTCAGTTCAAATTTTTGCCTAGAGATAAAACTCTTAGGTGATACACGTGTCACATGAAAAAAAAGAGCAAGATATAACTTCAATGCCCCTATTGTAATTACATGAAAATTTTCTTTTTTAATAAGAAGAGAAAAGGTTCAAACAAAAAGGATTTCAAAAACCAAGAAGATTCTCAAAATCCAACCCTCACTCCTTGATTTAAAAACTAACCAATAAAGGAATACTCAATGTTGAAGTTGTTTGTCCCAAACTTTAAGCATAAAACAGGTTGAGAGCAGATTTGGCATAAAATAATTTCCCAAAATTTAGCCCAATTATTATGTAAACTATTCCCCAAAAATAACCAATGTCAAATAAAATAGAAAATTGAATTGCCTAATATTATAAAAGTCATTAAGATTAACTAATTCTTGAAGGTCAAGACTAATTCTATGAGGGCTCAATCTACTACAAACTTTGTATCAAGGCCTAATTTTGGAAAGCCAAAAATACTTTAAAGAAAACTTGATTCTACTACAAAAAAATGAATTGATTGTCATAATTATATAGAAGTAATTTTTTTTGAAAATGCCTAATCCTCAACTAATTACTAAACTTGATGCCAAATTGAAAATTTCTCAAAAAATAATTAATTTGGCAGTTAATTGTGGAATCTGCTCTCAACCTACTTCCCTTTTGAAATCTACGAAGTTCTGACTTTGATGCGGCCCCTTGTGGTTGACCTTGGAATGCCCAAGCAACCCATCCATTGTCAATGGATTATATCAAATTTTTGTTTTTCACATTTAAAAGTATTTAGTTATCGCGATTATTCTTTTTGGAAGCACCATTTAATCCCTAAGGGACAGTTGTCTCTTTCAGGGATAAATGGGAATCCAGGCATGTACCTATGGATAAACTACTTTGTGTAATTTTTTGAAATTTTTATTGAAGGTGCAGAATTTAGAGATCTATATGGGCATCTAATTTTTTTCTTCACTCTAACATTTAACAAAGAATTTATGCAATAATTTATCAAATATAGGGGAGGAGTGGCAATTTGGGCAACACAAATTTTTTTTTTTAAATTCATATTTTTTTAAAACAAAAATTTAAAATTGGTTCTTTAGATTTATACATACATGGGAAGCTTTGAATCATTCAATTTGAATCCATGAGATGAAAGTTATGAGGAGTTTTTGTTTGTAGGCATTTATGGATTCTCTACTCTAAAATCAACTTTGAAGATCTTTATTTTATTCAATTTTCAATATTTTGGAAAAAAACTAAACCAAAGGAAATAGATTGTTTATTACAACATTATGACCATTGGGATATGCATTTTTCAATTCACTAATTAAATTCTTAACAATTTAGTGTTTTGACTCATTCTCTACTTCTTTTTACTTACTATTTTTTTCCCATGTGTTGTGTAGTTTCAATTGACTTAAAAATTCTCCCACATATACCTAACTTGATCTCCTACATGGTAAATTTAAAGCACAACTTTGGTAGAGCATTTTTTTTTCATGCAAGAGAGGTCAAAGGCTTCTGAAACTTACAGACAGCAGGGGAAAAAAACTTTTCCTTCCACTTCAGATGTAAATATCTCCCTCCTCTCCATCTAGAATGACGTGATTTTTTTCCCACAAGTACCTCTTCTAGTTTAAGACAAAAAAAATCTACTTTCTTACTCATCCCCTCAAAGTGGCAGTTTTTAGTGATTTTGGCAGAAAAATGAGCTTGATCCTTTAGGGGTTAAACCTCTTTGTATAACAAAACACAATGGCAATCTTTTTGTTGCGTGAGTAAAAAGATTATGTGGGTAATTATTGCATGGATGAAAATTTCATGCGTAAAAAAATGAAGTGGTTAGTTATTGCGTGGGTAAAAAACAATAAATGCTTTATGACAAGGGAAAAGTTTTGCGTAGTTGACCCTAATATTATTTTGTGTCTTGTTAGACCAATGGTTGCCTAAGATAGTATGCTCAAAAACTACCCATCTAAGGGCTCATCCCTCTTTTTCATGGTCTTCCGTGGATGGAAGGATTTCTAGTTCATTTTTCAAACAAAGAGAAATAGATGCTAAACGTTTCATATTTTTTGAAGCATTTTTGAGTTACTTGTGAATTCTCAAAGTGCATGTGTCATAGGTACCTATTATTAACCCTAGACCTTCCAAGAACCGTTCACTTGCAAGTTGTGAAGAGATTTGAGGAAACAAAGAGAATGATTGACTCTTGCAATTAAAAACAAATTTCCTTCCATACATTCAATGAATTGTAAAAGGCTAATGTAAAAACCACCAATGCACCATTTCACAACAAATTACTAGATGATTCAAAATGAGCAAACGGTTCTCGAGCGTACTACCTTATACCAGTTTTGTCATAATTACTTTAAAAATTTGGGACTACATGTCACAAGGTATGAGTTCAATATCGTGTCAACAGTTTTGTACATTAATGGAATCTTTTTGTATAGCGAAAATAAGTTTTAGTTTGTTTTAGTACTGATTTTTCAGAAGTTACGTTGAGCTGAATTTCTGAGATTTCAAGCAAGCTCTCAACATAAAATTTCAGCACACAAAAATTAAAATTTGTAAGGTCCACTATTAATAGAAATTTGCAGTAATTACTCTAACCATCTTGAGTGTCACTGGAACAAAAAAATTCATGAATAATTGAGAACATATATTCTACACAAGAAGGATGGTCTTAGATTTAAGGTAGGCGCACCCATAAGCATGGAAATAAGAGTTTTGGAGTAGGTAAAACAATTGGCTAACTTTGAAAAAAATACCATAAGTTAGGAAATGGAAACCAAAAATATTGGCATCAATTTCAAGGTTCCAATTGCAAGCATTTGTTCACAAAGATTTTTTAAAGTCCAAAATCATTGAAATTGTAAGAACCATGTGTAAGAGATGCAAATCACAAGGCTTGTTGGTTCTCAAATAGTGAGATGGATACTCAAAACCTCATGCTAGTCACCCACAACCATCACTTCATCACCCATAACCATTACTCACTCACCCACAACCATTTGTTTTTTTATTGATTAGCCTTGACACTGTCAAGTGATGGCCATGGGGACACAATGCTTATGGATGCTGCTACCTTAACCCCTAAAGGTCCAAACCTTTTTTTCTATGAAAGTTATTGAAAACTGCCACTTTTGGGGGAATGAGTAGAATGGTAGGAGAAAAAGCTTTTTTTGGAAATCCAACCATAAGATATTGCCCTAGACTATGGGAGGTACTTGTGGGAAAAAAATCAGCTCATTTTAGATGTAGAGGAGTGAGATATGGACATATGAAGTGAAAAAGAAAGTTTTTTTCCTTGTTGCCCAAAAATTTCAGAAGCCTTTGACCACTCCTATACCAAAAAAATTGCTCTACCCAAAGTTGAGGTTTATTTTTCCCATGCAAAAGACCAAGCTAGGTAAGTGTGGGAGAATTTTCAAATGAATTGGAGGTGTGGATCATACTTTGTAAAATCTTGCAATGCTGTAAGGTCATGAATTTTGCATATACACTAGGCAAAATTGGAGGATTTATGTAAAATTGAGAAATCTAAATCACTTTGATCCAAATTGTGAAAACCAAGGAATTTTAGTCTACTACAACTTGCAAAAAAAAAAAGTCAAAAAAAAAAAAACACAAAGAGCTCAAATAAGTAAAGCACCAAATTCTACAAGGGGCAAAAGGAATGGAGGTTTGGGAGTCCCATACCTACTTGCAAACCAAAACTTCTCACAACTTTCATCTCATCAATCAAAATTGGATGATTCAAAGTTTCTAACATATATAAAAATCTAAAGAACCAATTCCAAATCTTTTATTTTGGAATTTTGGAATTTTTTTATTTTTTTGGGTTACCTTTTTCTCCCATGTTTTTCAGTTATTCATGCATAACTTCTTCAATAAATGTCAGAGTGAAGAAAAAATTAGATGCCCATGCAGATTTTTGAATTCCCCATTTTCAATAAAAGTTTCAGAAATTTTTATAAAGTAGATTAGCTATAGGTAATTGCCCAAAATCCCACTTGGCCCCCAAGGGACCACTTGGGCCTTTAAGGTTTAAAGACTGCTCAATAGATTCATGAGAAGAGCATCCAATGTGGACTTTATAAAATAATGGACTATTTCATGAAAAATCGAGCTCAATATTTTTGTTTAAGAAAAAATGGAATGTGTGTTTTGCAATATATAGTAAATCTAAAACAATGGTATTGGAGATTTCTTAGAATTCCATAGATAGTATTGTATCTCAATCTCACAATAACGGTTTGAAGAAGAAGAAAATTCAGTGTTTGAAAGTAAAACAAATTTACTTCATCTTTCTCAAAAATCGCGGTTTAAAAACAAAATTTAAGGAATAATGCATGTATTGTTGATTTTGTGTTAATCATTGAGAATGATTCCAACCAATTGGGCAACGTGAGGCATGAACATGAGGTGTAGATATTGGAATGTCACGCTTGGGGTTACAAGATTGATCTTGGGCAATATATCCTTCACTTTAGCAAATTTGAGCCTATGCTGTCACATCCCTTCAAACACTTTCCAATGAAATGAGGATAAACAAAAGGCCCCGTTTAGGATAACCAAGAGGTCCCTTTAGGATAATCAAGAGGCCTCCTTTAGGATAACCAAGAGGCCTCCTTTAGGATAATCGAGAGGCCTCCTTTAGGATAGCGGAGAGGCCTCCTTTAGGATAGCCGAGAGGCCTCCTTTAGGATAGCCGAGAGGTCCCCTTTTGGATAATTGAGAGGTCTCTTTTAGGATAGCCGAGAGGCCCCCTTTCGGATAGCCGAGAGGCCCCCTTTTGGATAACTGAGAGGCCTCCTTTAGGATAGCCGAGAGGCCCCCTTTTGGATAATTGAGAGGCCCCCTTTCAAATAACTGAGAGGCCCCCTTTTGGATAACTGAGAGGCCCCCTTTTGGATAATTGAGAGGCCCCCTTTAGGATAACCAGGAGGCCACCTTTAGGAAAAAGAGAAAACTTGATGGATATTCTTGAAATTTGTGATATTTGTACAGATGTCCTTAATTTTTCAAAAATTGCATAAATATTCTTAGGCCATAATTTTCAAGGGTTTGTGCAAGTAATTTTCTTCTCCCCTTGTGCTTATAGTATTTTTTTTCCTTTTCTATTGAACTCCTTCTTTTAACATTGGTCATGACACATCCCACACAAGCACAATATGCCCTTGTGATTGCTCTTATGGAAATTGTTTTACAAATTGACTGGTGCTTTTCTTCAATGCAAGAGCTATGTCAACATGTTATGAGGGTGACGGTAGCAATATGTGCACAAAAGAAAAAAGAAATAACATGCACAACAAACCAAACGCCTAAAATTTATGATGCATGGGTATTTGTGCAATTCTGAAAAATCAAGAACATTTGTACAGATATTGCAAACTTTAGGTGCGTCCATCAAATTCTCCCTAGTGAAAAATATTCTAATTTTTCCCGTTTCCCTCTTGAAATCATCATACTTAAATTAGATAGGACGCTTAAATTGTTCCTTGCATGTATTGAAATGACTTCTTCACCAAAACCAAGAAAAATCAAACATAATTTGTTTTGATAACTATTTAAAACTCCTCCAGTGGAATAAATTCTACACAAACAAGCTGAATTGATGCTTGGACTAAGCATGAAATAAGCTAATTCCTCTTGCTATTGTTTTTCTTCCAAAAACTAATTTTCAATCTTTTTGGCATCTACAACTTAGAGTTGGTTTATTACAAACTTTGGCATGCAAGCACGCTAATGAGAGATACAGTAAACGTAGGTATTTGAAAATTTACAACTAGAAAATTGAATTTAAAAATTTGAATCCACATTCTACAAAGATCTTGAATTACCTGTGCAAGGTGAGAAGAAACAAAATCAAACAACTACAAACTAACCAAATAAGAGGTTTTTGTAACAATTCCCCTATATCTAAAATATTATCATAAATTCTAACAAAGAGGGGAAAGGAGAGGAAAGGCACACAAAGGGAGGGTGAAACCTCACAAAGGGAAAAGAAAAGGCACCCAAATGGATGGTGAAAAGTCATTAGAATTGTGAAAATTCATTAAATTGGGAAAAGTCATTGCAATTTTTCAAATTCATTGGAATTGTGACAAGTCATTGGTTTTTTATAAGTTTGAAACTCTCTCTAGCACTAGGTCTCTAAGTTCCTCAAATTTGAAAATCCAAGGGAGAGGGAGAGAAAACTATAGGGAAAGGGCAGGTAAAAACTCATACAACAAAGCACGTGCAAGGTATACTTATTCATATAAAATTGGAGGATTTGCCCTTATAGGTCCATGATATTGTTCACCCGCAAAGATACCTCCTCCCCAGGTGGAGGGATATTCCCCCTATATATTTGGGGGGGGGGGAGAATTTAGTTATAATTGAGCACAATTGATTGGTGAGGATCTTGGACTTGTGGTCATCAATCGCTAGGGGGTTCCTCACATTGGGGGAGCAAAAGGGACCCCCCAGTGAAGGTTAACAATGTTATGTCCACATAACATTATGAAAGGTGAAAAATTTACAAATATTTGGGTCTCAAAAAGATAGAGGCAAGGACTTACCAACTAGTAACCAAAGTGAGGTCAGTTATACTAAATACTACATTTGGGTTGTCCACACTAATTTCTTGATACAAATGTTTATTGGTATTACAATATCTTTCATCAATAATTATTACAAAAAACAATCTTCAACAATAAGGTTGCGGTAACAACAACATTGCAAAAAAATAAAATAACAACATCAAAGCCATAAATCATGTGAAATTCTACTGTTTAAAGAATTGCATGCACCTCCAAGTGACCAAGCATGAGTGATGAAGATAATACAACCTACATGCACTATTTAGTATACAATATAGCCAAGAAGCAACTTTATGACATTATGACAAATAGTCAATGTTTTTCATAATTTACAATTCATCACTTTCTATTATTCCGTGAAACCCTCCTATTGTATTTTTAGACAAAAACCCCATATTTGATCAATATAGGGTTGTCAGTTATATATGAAATGTATCTAGACCAATGCAATGTCTAGATACACTCCATATGTAACTGACAACTCCATATTGATCGAATATGGGGTTCAAACCTCAAGTACTACAACATGTGCTCAATTATGTAAGCAAACAAGTTATTATAAACCATGCTGTGCAGCCAGCCTAAAAAACAAAGCAATTCTTGACACACGGTAGTCTCAAACAGGCATTGCAGGTCTTCTGAGTATGTAAGAGACAGGCTTGATTTGAACAAATAACCGATTGCTTTTTATATCTCATTACCAAATAATATGAACTCTTAAATACAACTGAACACATGCCACAAATTGGGAACGTTCTCCAATCATACTTCAACACTTTTCAACAACTTTGGTTGGACAAAACATGCAGCTTTTGTTGGGTTGTTATGCAAAAGGAAACCAGTGTGAGCATGGCACGATCAGACGGGTGTACTGCGATTTCTCGATAACTGCAGCCGTTTGGAATGGCATGAAAATCTCCAACTTCTTCCAACACGTGTTGCCATTGGATTTTCAGCCTGCACAGTAGTACACTTTTCTAGCCAAATAAGCTGGTCCAGCTGGTCTGTAAGATGGGTATTCCTATCATGTGCCAGTACTGAGCTGACACAACAATACCACAGAACAGAGAAGTTCAAGGTCAAGTCAAATTGACAACCATGCAAGTGATGCAACGATAAATGGTTGAGCAGATGAGACCATACACAGTGGAGGTGAACTCCTGCATGTCAACTACCACGTGTTCTTCTAACCAAGCTTTTTCAGTCAGACACGGCAACAGACTTCGTACAGGCCTGTTCATAGCTCCAATAGTACAAGCACACAAAATTCCTCTCACGCACCCTGAAGTGTACAAAAGTGTTGACATGCTTTAATATCCTCTTACTGTTTGTACCTTAGATGACCTTTCCACCGATTACTATTTATGCTTAAAAAAACGAGAAGAAATTTACAGTTCTCAAAAATTGTACCTCAGATTCAAAGATTTGTGGTACGGGTAAAAAATGCCGTGCTTCCCAAGTCCAAGTCCCAATTTCAAGGCATCCTTGTTATCACTCATCCTACAGCTCCCTTCAGTGACGTGTGCATCATTGGTGTTGCAAATAGAGAGGAGATTGCACTTCAGTCGGCAGGAAATCTTCTGCAGCTGAGAGAAGCAGTCGACCACCAAACTTATCATGAAAATCGCTCTTCCTCTTCCTCTTCCTCTTCACTGTCAAGCTAGATTAGCTGCCGAGTCCAGCAGAAAGTCGCAATGCAGTGAAGTTGTAAAATTTTCCAGTTGTCGCTGAGGCCGCCGTAACATTCTCGAAAAGAGCGGCGAACAACACCTTGGACCCAAATGCTAATGCAAAGAAGAATCCAGGTTCGAAGATGCTCCAATACATTCTGACATTTGCTTTTCCGGCATGGATGGTCTCAAAGCTCTACTTCAAGAATGTGAGTCACCATTGCTCTAGAATGTCACAACGTGCCGAGTTTAAAATAATACAGCACACACTTCATCAAATTTTTGATGCTCTCCCTCGATGAGCACACTGCGTTCAACATAATTCTGAGTTCAACCATGTGAAAGAGCCGCTTGTTTCCAGATCCAAGTACCAGCTTAATCATGTCAATTTGGACGAGAGCAGCTGGGTAACAGGCGCATGGGTGGAGACCTGAATACACCCTGGGAGACAATCTTACCTCCCACATGCGGGGACGAATCCTGCGTGATGATGAAGGAGTTGAGGTCACTGGTCATGTACAGTACAGCCAGAAGGGCGCCTAGAATTGATGGAGCTTCACAGAGTCTTCAGCTTTTTCCTACCGGTGAGACGAGCAACGAGCTTCTGTATCTTGATGGCAATTGGAGTCCCTGATTGCGGCGACGGAGCTGCTTCAGGCAACGAGCGCAGGCGCAGAGAATTCAGGAGAGAGCCGAAGTAGAGAGCCAACGCAGTCATCACGAACGTAATTACATTGTATGGCATGCTGAAATCGGGCGTCGCAAGCAGCACCAGCAGATTGTCTGAATAGATCTGACAGTACTCCTGCACTCCCCTGCCGGAGAATGTGAAGAGAGCAGACGGCAGGTCGAATCCTCGATTCGCATCCGGAGGGTGTTCGTCGATGCGCAAGTAGCCCTTGTCGAACTCCACACTGACGAGCACCATGCTGGCGTTCCGTGGAATGGTGACCCCGACTTCTAAAACAGCAGGGGATTTCCGGTCATCAGCCGGCGACAGCTTCAACCTCACTCCCATCTTCACCTGGCGTCCATCTACCACCACCTTCAGTGTGTGCATGTACAGTCGGACAAACCATGGCACAATCTGAAATGTGGTCACGTCGACATCACCCTCACGTCTGACGTCTTTCCGGCCATCTCGATTAGCGTTAACAATAGACACGATTGCTCCCCGGCCATTTCCCCTCCCTGTCAAGAACCGCGTAGCACGAAACGGCCCTTGGCGTGGAGACCATGTGATACACTCTCGCCAGGACATTCCCACATCCAATGGAAACCGTTTGCTATGGTTTTGCACATCGTAATCCAGGCTCACAGACGTCGACCGCTTCGACACTGCCTGAGGAGAAGAGCTAAGCTGGAAAATGTTGTTGAGATTCACATCGAACTCCTCGTGGCTCGCCAGGTTGCTTTGAGTCTTAAGCTCTTCCATTAAGCTCCCATCAAGCTCGATCTGCACATGGCTGGAGGTAGCGAGAGGGCAACGTCCAACTACCGACCTGCCAAACAAGGAAGACAAAGACCAATTCGCTGACGACGTCAAGACGACAGTTAGGGTTTGGACCAGCGAGAGAGATCCCAGAGGAAGATCGATGCCATTGCCTGCGGTCACATGCACGCGAAGGGAATAGTAATGGCCATTGTGGATTCGCGGTCGCTCGAGGAGAGTGGACAGCCCCGCCCGGTCTCGACAGGGGAGGAGCTTCAACCACGGCGTCAAATTCTCCGTGCAGGTAGCCTCCCGAGGGAGTGCGCCCTGCCGCACGACAGCTCCCGTACCTGCTACCATCGCAGAGTCCTCCAAGAAATTGATCGAAGCGCAGAACAGACCTGATAACGCATGCGTGAGGTTGCGCCACAGCAGGTCGACGTCGTGGTCGGATTGAAAGAACTGCGCCCAGAGCTCAACACCTCCGGGCTTCACACGGGCAGTACCGCCATTCTGCTGCACGCCCTCTAATGCTCCCCACTGGCGGTGCTCCCACCTCCCCTGCGTGAACGACAGCTCCATCTCCTGGATACGGAAGCTCTCCACGATCTGGAAAATCGCTTTGGGAAACAGCTTGTGGTGGTGGTGATCGTCGCCTTCCTTCGCGAAGGAGCTCTCGAACTGGAAATGCGCCAGGACCTTGCCATCGGGAAGCGGACGCAACTGCAAACGCTCCTGAAAATCCTCCGACCGTGCTGCAGTGCCAATCCGCCATAACACGCAGAAGAAGGCAAGCCCGAGGCAGCGATGGCGTCGCTCTCCACTCGCCATCGGAGGATTCCGATCACCGACAGTCAGAGACGAGGTCCGTGGCTCCTTCTGGCTGCTTCGACATCGCAAATCGGTCGCGGAGCTTCGCCATGGCCGTCCTCCGATGGCAGCCTCCTCGCAATCCTGGACACCATGAGATTAGAACGCCCTAACTTAAACCTCTGAACCCTAACTTAAGGGCTTGTTTAGTAAGTTAAATGACCATGCCCGTCCTGGGCCGGACCACTCATAATTCGCCGGAGACGTTACTCGTCCGGACCATAAAACTGCGGGTCCGTCTAGAACAGACAGGAAATCTGCCATTTATTTCCAGGAGTGCAATCAGGGTTTCGCTCCAATGAGCGGGGAGGCCTGAAAAACAATAGGTCAGCCGAATGATAAGGTGGAAGCACCCATATCCTATAAGGTAGTGTGCTCATAAACCATCATAAACCATCCATCTAAGGGCTGAAACTGAATTTTGGGAGATGAAACTTTTTGGACTATTTCTTTGAAAGATAAGAAGAGTTGACATCTAACCCAAACTGTTTCATATTTTTTGGAGCTTTGAGGAATTAGTTATAAAATTTTGAAGTGAAAGGTTATAGGGCTCTAAGACAGTTCACCTCCTCAAATGTACTTTGCTTGTACAATTTTGAAACCTATGAAAAACAACATGTACACATGAAATACATTTGAGAAGGTGGATGGTCTTAGAACCTGCATGGAATATGAGCCTCCTACCTTATCCAATAACTTAATCAATTTTGCCAACAAACTACAAAGAATTTGAGGCAACAAATGTTTTCCCATGTTGGAAGATAAGAAATATTAGGATTGCAAAAATTTTCATAAATTTATTTGTAAAATTGAAAATACTATAAAAAAGTGTTCCAGACCCATGGCCAATGTCTAGAGTCATGCAATTGGATATTGGCCAAACTACTTTAAGCTCATTACTTTTTACTTCACTTTAGGACATGTGGCATGATTTAAGTAGTCCCAACCTTGAAAAGGACAGAAGAACACATTCCAAAGCACCTATCCCTGCCAATATCGGAAACTGCACATCTTGTTGGTGGAGAGTGCTAAATCATGAGCAGGGATGCATGAGCTGTGAGCCATGAGCCTAGATTTTTTGTCTAAATATTAAAATTCACCTATAAATGTGTGCATAGGGCCTAATAATTGTGCATTATAAACGTTCATCTCGAAAAACTTATTGTTTTAGAAGTTTTTTCATTGAATTTGAGCTCAAAATTGGTTCTTGCTCACAAAAGCTTGGCTCACAATTCATAAGCTCAGTATTTTACGCTCACAAAATAGCATTGTCTAGATTTGGATTTCAAGACCTTGGTTTAGTTTAGAACTACAAATGAGGTTACAATTGAACAATGCCCAATGAAAAAGCTTAGTCTTTTTACAAACAAAGGTAAAAGCAATAAATTTTCCCCCTAGCTAGGGTTTTCCACTAAGCATTTTCAAGTATACCCTCCTTTGTAGTGCTAATCCACATCAGGGTCTCTAAATCCAAATCTAAATTCAAAATTTCCAAATTCCACTTGCTGGCCCTCGGTGTGCATTTACCAAACCCAGGGTGTGCACATATCAATTCCCTTGATTTAACCTAAAAATAATCATATTTGAGATGCATCCCATTTGTACTTTTTGAACTAGTAAACAGTTACTAAGAATTATTTTGAAAATCAATGTTAATAAACTAACTCAAATACCTAAAGATAAAAAACCACTAGTCTATAAATGCCTAGGACATGTTCACATTTGTTTGATGTTTGAAATTTGCAATCTAATTCTCTAAGGGGTCAAACATATGTTTATTGAACACCAAAAACAAAATCAAACTTCAACGTATATTAGATGTTGTTAAAAAATTTAGATTAAAATTTATAAGGGCTTTTGAAGCAAAAGTGCACCACAAACACAAATGAAATGCACAAATAAATTCTCAAATTCTTAATGCCCTTGTGGAAGCATGTATCGGCTTACATCTTTGTACAAAGATATTATTAACTTATTTTTTTGAAAAATCCCAATATTGTTATGCATGAATGAGAAGCTATCTAAACAAAACAACATTTCAAACAAGTCCATCATCAAGAGTATAGACTTTGTGGCGCTTAGGGATAATAGTGTTATGTTCATATGCAATAAAACGGCTTTCCATGACTAAAAGGGGAAAAAAAAGAGAAGGGAATGATTAGGGAGACACCCCAGTTGCGGTGTGGACACCCCTATAGTCCAACGTATTACATTTGAGATTATTGTCATGTTGAAACATGAAATAAAATGAAAATAATAATTTAGGGCACATTTGCGTTTACAAGCGTTGCAAGTATATAACAAATATGTCTCATTTGTGACATGGTCAAGAGTTCAATTTATAAATGAAGGAAGTCACTAGTTTAACTCTTGACCATGTCACAAATGAGATATATTTTTTATATGTTACAATGCTTGTAGACGCATGTGTGCACTAAAATATTGTTCTGATTTTATTTCAGATTTCAATGTCATTATAATCTCAAATTGAATAGGTTGGGTTATAGGGGTGTCTCCCACACCAAATAGTGCATTTAGGTTGTCCCATAGTAATTTCTCAACATTTCACACTATTTAAATACTTATTGCTGCTACAGTAATTTTCAGCAATAATTACTGCAATAAACAACTTTCAAAGGCCTTGGCAACAACAATGTAGTTACAAGATGACAAATTAGTTGAGTCCACATGGTAAACCACGTGAAATATTAGCATCTAAACAATTTCATACACCTCCAAATGACCAAGCATGAGTCATGAGATAACTTTCCATGGTAAGGCAGCCTAATTGTTAAGGCAACCTAAATGCACTATTTGGAGTAGTCATTCCCAAAAAGAAGTGCCTATGGGGATGAGAAGTGGATGAAATCGGGATGAGAAGTGGATGAAATCGGGATGACAGTTCAAATCATCCACTAGCTTTTCCGTCGTCTTCGAAATTGAGACTTGCTTCGCCGGTGTAGTTTTGGATGTGTGGTTGTGGCTGTAAAATCTGGAAACACGATCATGGCTATGGCGGGTCTTGCTCTTGCAGCAACATTGCCGCCCTTCTCGTCGTGCTGTGCCTGCTCCGCTTCGCCTGCCTCTTCCTCCTCAAGAGCTACCACTACTCCAGCACCTTTTTTGCAACTTTCCCCAAGACGCTCTCCAATTGTACTCCCCACGGGGAGTTGCCACCGCGTGCAGCGATGGAGCGAAAGGAGCGAAAGGAGCGTCGGATTGCGGCGTCGGCGTTTGAGCAATGGAATTTCGAGAGTCTCCGCTGAAATTTCCACCTTAGATGGTGATCATCCTTGGCCTCTTCCCATTTTTTATAGTCCTTCTGCCCCTGTCGAATTTGGAAACAATTGCTAATCAAAATCGAATTGTGTGTCGAAAAAGATTGTCCCGGATTCTGAGATTCTATGAGATTTTTTGTGGAGATTGATTTTTTTTGTGGTGCGCAGAAGCAACGATACTGGAGCTGCCATGTTTGCCTTTCTCTCCAGCTGAGGTATTAGTCTTTCCAAGATTCTAGACATCCATTTCACCTCCGCTTTCAAATTCTCCTGAATTTGCCTTTGATTGCTATGCAAATTGCTCTTGAGAGAATGGTCCTTGTATGAGAGACGAGGCATGTCTAGATGAATGAATCACGGAGAAGATTTTCTTTTATGTTGTTGTCAATTTTTTTGGAGCACTCTCAATTTTCTGAAAATCTTACTCCCGCTGTCCCACTATAAAGCTCCAAATTAGGCATAGTTCTTGTCCCACTTAAAAGCTCTATTTTGCTATTTGCAAGCGTTAAGAAAGCCTATGTCATAGTAAATGATCTCATGGTGGCAAGTTAAGAGAGTAGGGAGTATTCCTCTCATAGCAAGCTTGACCTTGCCCATATGAGGTATCATTGGTGCTACTAATCTTTAAAGCATCAATAATGAGGAGCTAACAACATGCACAAATATGGTACTTTTTGCATGGACTTTGGGTGCCCAAACAACATCAAAGTTAGACAATTTATACATTTGGTAGTTGGTATATTGATTCTAGAATGCATGTGTCACTAGTACAAAGACTAAAATAATGAGGAGCTAGCAGCATTCACAAACTATGCATAAATATGGTACTTTTTGCATGGAATTTGGGTGTCTAAATTGCAATATGAAAATTGGAGATTTTGCAAACATTTGATAGGTGGTATATTGATTCTAGAATGCATGTGTCACTAGCATAATGACTAAAGATACAGTTAATCCCTCATGGAGAAGTTTTTTGGAGCTTTATAATGGGACAGAGGGAGTATTAATTACAAAATTTTACAACTAGGTCCTAGTCTTATGTCAAGAAGGTCATGATGTACTGATCAAGGTTCATATAGTGTGAGCAAGGTATTTATGTAGCAGAGCTGTTGTAACGCAAAGCCAAAGCTCTCCAAGGATTTTGCAACATTGTACAGGTCAGTTTTGGAGGGACATAGTGTGACCAGCCTCGTTGTTGCAGGTTTTCATTCCGTCTTCCTCGAAGACGTTACATTTGTACGAAGCCAGGTTTCTGTCACTTCTGGAGGAGGTAATATTTTTGAGCCTTTCTTTCATTTGTCCTACTTTTATCTGCACTGCAGTCTCGTGTTCATCACCGACACAAGTGCCTGTTGGCAGGTGATGGCGAAAGGCAATAATCTACTGGCACACATTGTGATCGAGCCAGTGAAGGGAGATGAAGTTGGAGTGGCCTCCTTTGTTGCAACGTATGGTTGTCTGGCTCGCATTGAAAGTGTAAGCAGCTGAGGTATACAACCACTGGTGTTCTGAAGCTTAGGGCGTTGTTTTGCAAAAGCATGAGATTTGTTTTCCAGGACTGGCACAAACTGTTAATGACCAGATTTTAATCGTCTTCTCAGATCTCGTTTCATTCTATGTTGTGTGGGATGGAGGTAATACAAGATACTGACATAACAACCTGTGGTTGTTGATGTGCATGGCTAGGCAGGTTAAGCAGCTTGAAATAGGAGCTCTTGTTACTATTCGAGGGCTTGGTCGCATCAAAATGGTCAGCTTAACACAGGTAGGCTTGTCTTCTGCAGCTTCTTTTCTGAGTCTTCTCTGACTGCACTGAATATTTTGTCACTCAAATTACTCTAGAACCCGACGCTTTCTAATGACGCACTCTGTAATTAATTGCACGTCCCTTGTATATCTTGAGAATTTACTATGTTTTGTCCACATCTGATGGATAACTTCCATATGGCTGGCAAGTTGTAACAACAGCTGGGTGCATTTAGAGAGGGTTGAGTGTAAATTTGAACTGCTGGAATGAAAAGAAATGAATGCACGTAGGTAATTCTGGGAATTTGAGAAGTGATAGGCTGTAAACGTGAAGTAGGCTTTTCTCATTCTAATTGTTTAGAAGTTGGTGACAGATGGAGCCGTTTATTAAAAGTACAGTTCTACCAGTACGAGATGTATACCCCGAGGAGAGAGAGTGCTTACCAACCAAGACGGAGGATCTCAAGAGAACGCTTGCGGATGTTCAACAACTGCAAATAAAAATCAAGGTATTACCGGTAATCTGTTCCTTTTCAGTTTCAGTTATAAAACTTTGGGCTCTCTTGAATCAGGTACACCCTAATCTCTTTAGTCTGACTGGCTGGGGTTCGAAAGAAACGACCATACGTAGACTGAATATGTGACAAGAGTGGCAAGTATGTCGACTATTCTAGAACACCATATTAAAGAGCTTTAAGTTCAGGCAGGGGATTTAAAAGAAAATTACATTTGTAATTTATTCCTTCACGATTGAACGAATGATACTCTTTTCTGAAACTGTGAAGGGGTTAATGAGATTTTTTGGTTATCCTGACCAGATATTTGAGAGGATGCTTATGTTGGCTTGTTGGAACTTTTTTGGCTCAGACCTCAAAAGAAGTGCCTCTGCTGACACCGCTAGAGAAAGCTCTACAGTGGGCGGAGAAGGGAGAGTCAGATTCCGTTGTTGAAAGATTTGTGCCTAGCCGGGAAGAGAGGCTTTCCTTTGCAGCTCTACAACCAATTGCAGGTAATCCTTGCCAATTGCCATCATGTTTGTCAAAACGGCATATTTCAGAGTACCAAATTGTGACTTTCAAGTGTACAGAGCTCTGCAGACTAGGACACGTATCACTTTCACTCACTGTTTGAATCTCGGCATTGAAGGGGCTAGTCCTGGAGAGTTGCATAAACTGCTGCAAGAAAGGCTGAAAGCCATGACCACTTTGGACACTGAAGTCCGGCTTAAGAATGCCTCGGATTATGCTGAGCAAAGTCGGGCATCTGTAGCAGCCAAGGTCGCCCTTCAATCACTGCAATTAGGATAAGAAGTTACGTTTCTCTTCAGATTGGGCATGAGCCCGGTGTTGTACTACCCATTTTCATGGCTATGGAATTAGATAGAAATGGATTCACCAGTCTAATGAGAACACTTAACCTTGAGATTCCATGTGATGTCAAACTGAATAATGGAATGGTATTGCAGCATTTGAGTTGGATTGAACGTGGCTGAAATTCTTGCCGGTGGTGGCATAGAGGCACTTGCAATGGGTGGTTAATAGTGATAAAATGGTAGTAGAAAGCTAAACTCGGGCTTTGAATCTTCCTTGATGCTCTGCCAAAACTGACATTCCTTATCAACAAAAACCCTAACCTACTCTGATACTAGTGTTTAAGGTAAAAAGCAGCGTCGTGGCCGCGTTTCTCTAATTAACCGTAGGACTCGCATTTTGTAAAACTTCCACTCTTCAATAAATGAGATTCTGGCCACACGGGTGTGAATGTGGCTAAGTTTCAAGCAACAGAATAATTTGCGGCCCCGATAGGGTTTTTTATGACCTTCTGTATAAGATCGTAGAAGAGATTTTGGCAGAGAATGCTGCCATTTAGGACCTTGACATTATGTTGGTTTGAAGTAAATATTTTGGCTGCAATAGCGGTCTCCAAGGTTTGATATATTTGTCAGCTAAATCTGTTCTTTCCCTCCATCTGTTGGGAAAGAAAGGATTTGCATGGAGGTTTCAAAGGTTGCTTTATTGTCGTTTTCCTTGTTTTCTCGCGCAAGAGAGCCATGCATACACCTCTCTGCACCTCATTACGTGCATTCAGGTATTTTCATGAGAACACATGGTTTAAAGCATTTCTAAGGGCATCCTTCCATGCATTCAGGTTTTTTCATAAGAAAACATGGTTTAAAGCATTTTTAAGAGCATCTCCTGCAGCACGTCAAAATAGTCCTGTGCTCCCTAGTCGTAATGGCTTTCCTGTTTCAAGTCCCCAATAGCACTTGATGCGTCCCTATGCAAGTTGGGGGGCCTTCAGATTAAGCCTCATTCCCATCAAATTCAAGCTTTCTGCAAGCCCCTTTCACGGTCCTTCTCAAGCAGTGTTCACTCACTGTTCACGCGAGACCCCACTCCATAACAGGTGTACCCAAGCGATTCGTTGTAACGTAGATGCAGGTCCGGAAGGTTTCAAGGTTGCAAGAGAACTTCAAGCTTGGCCGTGAAGGTTTGCGTCATTCTTCATGTGACACTAGAAGAAAAACAAGGATAAACGATTGCCACAAATCACAACGACTAGGTCACCAGAACTGCCTTGCAACTGCACAAATAACTGCACAACAATTGCACAACATTTGTACAACTACAATCTAGTTGTGCAGTTGTTGTATAGTTGTTGTGCAGTTATTTGTGCAGTTGCAAGGCAGTTCTGGTGACCTAGTCGTTGTGATTTGTGACAGTCGTTTATCCTTGTTTTACTTCTAGTGTGAGACCTCATTTTTCCAAGGCTTGGAAAGCGTGTTGCAGGAGATGCCCTAAGGGCATTCTTCCATGCAAGGGGGTGCCCGATGAAGCTAAATAAAACCTACTGATAAGCGGAACCCAATCTGGAACCCAATTTGACCGATTATCGGTAGACTTTATTTAGTTTCACCGAGCACGCCTCTTGCATGGAAGGATGATTGCCCTTAGCCAAGGTACTTGAGAACATGATCTTTTATAGCGGCGATGACTTTTCTTGAATTCTTTGAACTCTTTTCCTGCTTTTCCTTCCATGCATAATGCTCATCTCCCCCTTAACTTAGGGCCTCCTTTCATGTGAGGGGGGGGGTGGTCGGTGGAGATAAAAATATATCACCAATCGTCAATCAGATTGGGATTCTAGAAAACTGAAACCCCATTTGATCAATGATTGGTGGTCTATTTTTGTCTCTACCGGCTACCCTCCTCACATGGAAGGAGGCCCTTAGGGGCTAGGGCATCTGTAATGGTCACTGGGGAAACTCCCGGCAAGAGCCCCAATACTTTAGTCCGGTCTATTATTAGACAATGAATTTGACTATAATTTTTTAATGATTTGAAGGGGATTGAAAGTATTATTGTGAAAATGTAATAATATTTGGATTTGGACATTGCATGATTTAGAATCTTAGATATATGAGTTTGAATCCACATTTTAACTTCATGTTGACAACAATGAACACAATATTTGTTAATTTGGGAAAAATAGAGGTCCCAATTTGTTTTCCCCTCAAACCCAAAAGGTTCCTTTAAAACCAGATTCGAAGGTTTTGTATTCAATCTGAGCCACTAAGATTTTTTCCCTTGCAAATCCCTCCTCTCAGGTGAGGACACGTGTCGGTTTGAGGTGATCACCTCAAACTTCCTAACTCACTTCTTGAAAGTCCCAAAATGTACCAATTTTCACAAATTAACAAATATTGCGTTAAACGTTAATGAGTGATTGAGTGTCACTAGCATGTACAAAATATATATTTTTTATCATTTTGCACCATTTTTTAGAGTCAATTATGAGTTGACTTCATTGTATGGACCATGACCTCAATCAAGCACTTAGGACGTACATGCGGGCATGTGGACGGTTGGCCCAATGTGACAACCATGACTCCAACTAAGTGAACTAATGTGTTATTCATTAATTTGGGAAAATAGTGGGTACCATTTTGTACCTCGCCTTAATCCAAAATAGTCACCTTAATTTGAATTCAAAAGGTCACCTTAAACCTAGGTAATGAACATCCTGTCCAAAATTTCAAAATTTAATGAACCTTTTATCCAAAAAGAGCGTATTTCTGGAAGATATGTATCTCATTTCATTGGAAAACAATCTTTAGAAAAAAAAAGCCAGAAGTCCCACTTTGTACAAAATTTCCCATATTAAAGAATAACGTGTTAACTTGGAAATTGCAAAATATCAAAATCTGATTGTTATATTGCAATTTAAACTTTGGGCCTATAAGCTATAACCAAGGGTAAATGACTCTCTAATGATATTAAAACACAAAAAACCGAGACATATATCTATGGTGAACTTTTCAAAATTACCCATCTGATTTTATATTTGGTATGAAACTTCTTTACATTTTCTTAAAAAATTTATAGTGATATCAAATTTTCACTGAAAGTTAAGACTAAGACGTGCGATGTTGTCCCTCAGAAATGAGAAAAAAGGGAACTAAACCAAATTTAATTGCAAATTAAAGGAACCACAAACATTAGGACTGGGATTTTGAAGTTTGACCAGATGGTTATAGCCTCCGACTTTTAAAGGTCAACCTCAACCCACGTCTGCCGAAAAAGGAACAGTTGTGAATCTCTACTCACACCACACTCCAAATACTGTTGCCCAACTCTACCCCTCAGCGGCACTATTGTTGCTACATCGGTTGCCGAGGGCATCCGGAGATCCCTGACAATCGTAAACATTCGACACGTTGAACGGTTGAAGCAAGTGCCCCTAAATATCTTGTACAGACAAAATTCTAGTCTGCGCCTAAAAGCTTGCACATCAAGGCACCTCCATGGCTTAAAATATTCAAATGCTCCAGCAACTCCACCTCCAACATCACTCTTTTTCTTGCCTTCTCTTGCTCTCTCTTGCCTTGCCTTGCCGTGCACTGTCATAGCTAGCCTCCGAGGTACCTGAGAACATGATATTCTACTGCGGCGATGATTCTTCTTCGAACAGTTTCCTGCATTTCCTTCTTTGTGAAATGCTCATTTCTCTCTAGTCCTTCGTTTGCATGGCATTCTCTGGAGATTTGCTCCTGTGACGCTGCTCTTTCTTCTTGTGAGGACCTAGCTACCTCTATGGCGTTGCGCTCTACGTGTTGCGGCTAGCTTGTTGCACCTCCAGCACGGTACCGACACCAAGCATCTTTCACTTTACTGGCATCTGAGCGTGGTTCTTCTCGTTTCCCTTGTCTTAGTTTCTGTTGGTGCTTGTTGGCAAGTTGAAAGAGGATTCTACACTTTCTTGCAACATGTATCTTGGGGTCGTTGTATGAAAAAATTGTGCATGTTTCAGAGCTTTTGTAGAAATTAGCTGTACCGACGATTCTCTCAAAGTTTAGAAGGTGGAGCTGTTTGTTAAGAATATGTAACAACTGGTGTGAGTTGGGTTTGCGCCTGGGTTGGTTTTGCAGCAGGTTACCTTGATTTCTGCACCTGACCGATTTAGGAAGTCTATAATCTCCAAGGAGATCATGATGCATGTCTGGAAATGATCGGGGAATATCGATCGGGGAATGTCTTATATGCTGTCGGTAACATGGCTAGGGTTGTGGTCAAATCCTCTAAATTGTCGTGATTCAGAGTGTTGAAGTGTAAGTGCACAAACTAGGACCAGTTTAAACTGAAGATGATATTTTCGTTGTCAATTGACAAGTTTCTGAATGCACAAAATGAGATGCAAATAAAGTTGCTAAATAAGTTTAGATTTCAGTTAAGTGCGATAGTACAAAGACTTGCTGTATTAGCTGGATTTAAATGAAATCCTTTTCTTTTAGCTCCAGCAAGGGAGCATTTGGAAAAGTTCCAGTCCCTGAATTCCTGCTAGCGTAACAAATTTGACGTTGTTTTATCATGTATTTATTCATTTCAGGTGCTTCATTGCAGCCTCCTTGAGAAACAAGGCGGGCAAGTGGATATTGGAGTTCATCGGCTAGATGTGCCGAGGGTAGAGAGTGGAATCAAGCGTCGCAGATACCGCAACAAGATGCAGCCCTGAGTCCCTGACGGCAAGAACACATTGTGAGCAAGTATCTGAAGGTAAGATCCCTCGCACGCAATGTAGCGTTGAACTGGAGCATTCAGAGTGCTGAAACTGGATTTAATCTGAAGAAAAACTTAGGACTAGCATAGATCTAATTGTCTAGTGTCTCTAGACGCCCAACTCAGAAAAAAAAATTGCCAGTTTTTTGTGAATAAATTTCTGCGTATCTCTAAAGTGCAAATTTGGGATTTCACTCACGATCCCAGGGGGTGTAGAATGAGCTCGTTTTGCTATTTGGAGATAGCAGAAAAGGAGTAAAGACCAACCGAAACGGGGTGAGGTCATGCAAATGTATTCTTTGTAATACAAACACTTGAAGTCCGACGGTAATCTGCCGATTAACCCCGTTGATCGTGTGGGTGTGGTTCTCAGGTCAAAACAAGCACCTGCTGCGGGAACGAGAAGAGAAAAACATCTTCAGGCAGGATGGATGTTGCAACAGGAGCGCTGGTCGTGGCTGTAGTGCAACTGGGGGTAACCGTGGCACCTCTGGCTGTGGCCGCTTGGCCGATTGCGTGGGAGCACATTTTAAGAACCTTTAAGAGGTTACCAAAGAAACACGCTGACCAAGGCATCAACGAAGATTTGGAATTCATCCATAGGATATTGGACACCTTGGAGCACATTGCTGATCTTCCTTGGGCCTCGTTGAGCCACGGTCAAGCACTTCTGAGCAGCATGAAGATCCAGGCGGAGTCGCTGGAAAAGGTGCTTGTGAACGACGGCGCAGTACAGAGGTACTTTCGCAAGGCGAAAACCGCTCGCAGGATCAAGGAAATTGCTACCACATTAATGCTGTTCTTTCAGTCTCAGATGAACGTACGAGCCAGTATCACTGGGGTGAAACAGAATGCAGATGGTGACATACTAGGTCCCGTACAGTATTATCAGAAAAGTCAAGAGAACCTCCGCAACGACCTTCTTGCAAAACTGCGCGACGACAATCTAGAGCAAGTGCTGATCAAGACCTATGCGGATTATGACCGATCTATGCGAAGATCAAGCACTTACGAAGACATTTCGTACGAGTTCAGCTCCCACCCTGCAAGTGGCTACCCAAGGACCCTAACTGTATCACGAGGTGTTCGAGAATGCATCGAAATTCTCCTGAGGTGGTTACGAGATTTGAAGCTGATACAAGACAATAGCAACGTCGAATTTGCACGGTTGATCGGGGTTGCTTTCATTGAGGTGTTCACAGAGACTTTGCCCGAGGCATTGCTACATCATCTTTGCGAGAGTTGTTCCAGTCTAGAGCCACGTGCCGCCCTGCAATTCTACAAAAACCTGGAATTCTTCCGGTCGTTTTCCAGATCGGCAACCTTCAAGGCCATCCAAGGCAAATATGACTTGGACTTGGAGGATGATAATGACAAGGTCTTTCTTGATCTTGAAGACAGTGGATGGACTGCTTGGAACCTCGCTCAACAAGTGTCCGTTCAGCTTCGAGACCGAGACGCAGCAAACAACCACCGTTTGCTAGTTGGGTCGAGTTCACGAGGTGCAACACTCACAACCTCTGGATACGCAGATCCTGCCGTGTGTGTTCTATGTGGGATCTTCATAAAAAATGCAGGCGACCCCGTGAAAACCGAACTTATACGAAAGCAACACTTTGAAACTTGTATTCAAAAGAGGAAACGCTTGATCGCTGGCAGTACAAGCGGTGATCGTTGTCCAATCTGCCTGACTTGTTTGGACCACTTGTCAAATGATCAAAGACACTCGCACGCAAATGCTTGTCTGGACAAGTAAGAGATTTAGATGCCGAGCGACTCAGGCATTCACCTGGCATGGGTTTGGAACAACTCGAACTTGACTCTGTTCCTGCCATTCCTTTGGTGTGACCAAATTCATTGTACGTAATTCTGGAGTCTTGTGAGTTCTTTTTAGTTCATTACATAGAGAAGGACTCTGATTGTTACTGTAGCCATGAAACACAAAGTTCATTTATTTCGTATCCGATGTTCTCACTTTTTTTCAGCGGTTGATGATAGTTCCAAAGGTTTAAACCAAAATGCATTGGTTAGTACAAACTGAATCATTTCTTGTATGACATGCTATTTTGGTGGACAGGAAATGATCATAGCTGACAAGAAGTAGAATGAAAAAGTTGATCTAGTTTTTATTAGAGATCACAATATGAGGAGGTGAAAACCTCGCATCGTCGCATGGTATAGGGTTTACATGATGCTTTGAAAACCTTGTACGTAAAGACTCCCTATTCTGGAATGACAGTAAGTTTTCTTTGAAAACTCTTGTGAGTCACAAAGCTTGTGTAAGTAAGTTTTGGAGCAGGTTATGATAAAATGTCTGTTTTTTAGGGTGTAACAAAAGACTTTACAACATGGTTTCAGTAAGGGTCGATTGCATAAACCAGTATTTGGTTCAAATGCAATAGGGCTCTCTACTAATTGGAAAGGATCTTGGTACCTTTGAGATCCTCTGGGAAAGCTAACTCTGTCTCTCTGTGTAGCACGTCCTCGACACAGCTCGTCAGTAGAAACGTCACTCTTCATTCACCAACAAGGCCCACAAAGAAAACAATTCATTGCATTGATGGAATCCATGATCTTGGACTAACAAAGCAACTAAGTATTCCATGAATTTCTCTTGTCACTTTCATTACCACATGGTACAGTGGTGCCTCCCTAAGATGAACCTATAAGGAAAAATGCTTGGCTAAGATGAAGTAAATGACTGTCCTTGGTGGATGGGGAGCTACAAAAGTTTGTTTAGTTACAATGAATGTTTTCCTTACACGAAAGGAATATGCTGTCCGGATACCTCCATCGTATCCAAGCACTATTGTACACAGAAATTGGGAAAAGGAAGAGATACAACGAATTATGAATCATAGCTATCTTTCATTCATATTTAAGACTTAAGAGTCATAAGTCTCCAAGATTGGATAGTCTTGATCTACACTAAATAGTGCATTTAGGTTGCCTCCACACTAATTTCTTGGCATTCTATAATATATAAATACTTAGTGGAGCTATACTAATTTTCATCAATGATTATTGCAACAAACAATTTTTACAAGAGCTTGGCAACTATTACAAAGTAAGTTGTGGAAAAACAAACTTGTAATGTCCAAGTTGTAAATCTTGTGAAATCTTAATATCTAAAAACGCGTTATTCGTTGAATTGGGAAAAATGGAGATACCATTTTGTACTCCACCTTAAACCCAAAAAGTCACCTTAAACCAAATTCGAAGGTATCAAATTTAGTTTGAGCCACTAAGATGTTTTCCCTCACAAATTCCTCCTCTCAAGTGAAGGCACGTGTATCAAAAAAAAACGCCGGAGCTCAAATTAAGGTGACCACCTTAATTCTTCAAAAGTCCCAAAATATACTCTTTTTCCCAATTTAACAAGTAACACATTTAAAGAGTTGCATGCACCTCCAAGTGGGCAAGTGATGAGTCATTCAAGGGAAGGCAACCTAGTTATGAAGGCAACCTAAATGCACCATTCAGTGTATTCAAACAATTTATAAAAGACAAACAAATGGCTGCACCAGAATATTTCCTGACAAAAAATTTCTGGGATGGTCAATAATTCACTGATTCAGTACCCAGCCAATTACAAATTTACAGTCAGTTTTGAAAAGAAATTTCCACATTTTGGCCAACTCCACTTATGTTTGGTGGATCTTTCGGAGTGGTCAAGTCAGTCATGGGGTGTCTGCAGTCTGTACACAGCGTACAGACAGAAGAAGCCTATTATTAGAGCCCCTAAGTATTCTTAGCTCTTAGACTTCTGTAGTTTCATCCGTCGGTGCTCATTCCAGGGCTGCTTCATCCATTTAAAACTACTACTGTAGGTTGGTACTACTGTAGGTTGGTAGCAATTCGGCATAAAATAATTCCCAAAATTTTGCCTAATTATTCTATAAAATATTTTCCAAAAATGTCCAATGTCAAACAAATCAAAAAATTGAAATGTCGAATATTATAAAAATCATTAAGCTTACTAACAATGGAAGGTCAAGGCTGATTCCAAGAGGGCTCAATACACTACAAGTTTTATACCAAGGGTTAATTTTAGAAAGCGGAAGATGCTTAGAAAAAGGTTTAATTCTACTAAAAGTTTTGGTTGAATGCCAAATAATAACAACTTTTTTTGAAAGTGCCTAATCTTGTTTAATTATGAAATTAGATGCCTAATTGGGTTTTTCTCAAAAAATAATTGATTTGGCAAACATCTGTCCAATCTGCTCCCAACCTATAGTAATTGAACGATAATCAAATGCAAATATGTTCTAAGCACTTCCAGAATGGCTACCTACCCCTCTTCTTATCTGATTTTTTAATGTTTTTGTTCATGTTTCAAAGAGTGCTAGTAGGGTTTAAAAAAAATTGTATAGGTAGAGCGACTTGCACCCCAGATTGCACGCAGGTAAGGAAAAAAGAGTTAAAATTGGAAATTATGAATGATATGTATATTTTAAGCATTGAGGATCCTACTGTATTGATATATGCAGAAGATCAGTCACAGGGTCTCACCATCTTCAAAAATCTATAAAGATCCCATTAGCATATAAAGCATGGTTGTCACAGTGGACCGCTTGTCCGTTCGGTTGCCCATCTATTCGAAGTGTTCAATTGAGCTCATATTTGTCCAATGTAGTCAGCTCATAGTTGATTACAAAAAATGATATAAAAATAATGAAATAAACATACTTTGTACATGTTGGTGACACTCATTGTTGCCAATATGAAGTCAAAATGTGGATTTAAAGCCATATCACTCTATAAAAATGAAAAGTAGTGATTTGATTATTTTCTTTTTAGGTTGAAAACCCTAAAAAAGCCCTAAAAATCGTGAGTGGACGGATGTTTCCGCCCGTCCAGTCTGATTTGTCTGCATGTCTAGTCTCATTTGTTTGCCCGTCCGTGTTGGCCAACAACCTCAACTTCCCCAAAGTAACAACGCTATTTTATTAAGTGTAAAGGGAGGTATATTTTGGAGTAGATGTGTGAATTATGGATGTTGTAGATTTTGAAGTGTAAGGTAGGAGGCTCAAAAAGCGTCACTTTAAGAGTTGATTGCATTGGGGAAGAAGTTAAACTCCTTAAAACAATTTTTAGTAAATTTTGGTAGGAAGAACAATGGAATTGGCATCTAACCCAAGTCATTTCATATTTTTTGAACCTTTGTGAAATTAGTTATGAATTTTTCAAGTTGAAACCCATTGGTCACTAAAAGCAACCCCCTCTTGGAATGTACATCCTAGATACATTGAAAAAAAAAAAATATACCTCTGTTTTAGAGATCACTTTTAGAACCGGGTCACTTTTAGAGCACCCTACCTTATATTACATCCTTGCTGTTGTATCTACCAATAATATTAGGGCTTGCAGAACCACAGGGTAAGGGGGGCTAGTTTTAGAAGAGACGACTGATGTTGTCAAGCGTCTAAGAGGTGATATTGCTGACCTTCCCACGTGTCCTCCTTGCTAATCTCTAAGGACTTGGTGTTCAAGTAAATAAGAGAGCACAATTTGTACAGTTTGGCATTTTTCAAATGGCTGTCTAGGTCAAATCATCTACTCCGGTATACTGCTAGTTATTTGGAGCTCTAAGCAGTTGAATTGAACGATTTTGTTGCACTGCACCGCACCAAATTGGGCCATGTCTGTGAATTGGGCCATGTCTGTGAATTGGGCCATGTCTGTGACGTTTATGACAAGCATCCTAGTAATCAGACCAATGGTCCCTTCATGCACGGGGCCAAGTATCAAATTCAGAGCATGAACTTCACCGTCAGGAGTGTAATTGGGTTCTTTTTATGTAAACATACTAATTTCTTTTGAAAGTTTCGCCTGTGGCACTCAAAATTTCATAGAAAAATGTCATTTTCTCATTCAAAATAAAAAACGTGGCCTGCCATTATGAAATTTTAAAAGTCACGGCTACGAAGAAGTAAAATCGAGTTCAAAATAATCAGGACACCGATTTGTTTTCAGAGAAGTACCATTTTTGATACTCAGCAGTTTTACGAAGTAAAGTTTTGGCACCCAGAATTTAGAAGAGTGTCCTCCAAGCATTTTCTAAAAATTGTCAAACTTATGCCCTCGTATCAAGTCTAGACGATTTTTTTGTAGAACATGTTAACTTCCCTCCTAATCCCGAATATGACAGTACACACTAGCATGCTCAGCACCCGGCTCAGCAGCCGTGTTCAGGAATCACAATTGCAACACCAAGTCATGCGAGCAGTCTCTAACTCTTAACATCCTCAGCTGGCTTTTTGGTAGGGAACCGCCGTGTGGCTGCCGCTCTCAGCATATCTTCTATTAGCAAAGTTTCGTCAATGATCTTGCATCCAGCAATCTCTTGTCCTCGCCAAACGCTTGTTGAATTCTGCAACAGTTTTTGTAGCGTCCCGGCTGCCACGATGTAGACGCGTTGACCCAACAGCAAATGTCGATCCCGTGCATCTAGTTCCGGCCCTTCCGCCATGGTTTGCATATGCTTGTCGAAGTCCGAGCGCGTAGTCTCAGCGTAGTTCTTACGCTCCTGCATCGTATATCCCATGTGCGTGTCGGCCTTACTGCGCACAATGAACACCGGGATGTTGAATCGTAAGCAGTTCTTGACTATGCCCACGTCCATCTCTGTGAAACCAACGTCGTACACCAGGATGATGAAATCGAAGACGAAGAGTCCCTGGTCATTGAAATACTGCCAATCGGAGACTTCTTTGGTTCCAGCACCTGGGAAGTCGTACCACACGAACCGCGAATACGGCTTATGCTTGCGGGGGTCAGGGTAGCGAGTGATTTTAGATGTGCACTCGGTTACCCCGACGCGTGCTGCGCCATCGCTAGTGCTGCTCAATCCCCTGAAGGCGTTGATGAGGGTAGATTTTCCGCTACCGGAAACACCACAGACAGCAAAATGGATCTTCTTGGGTTTGTACTGGATCCGCTGCTTTGCAGTAAAAATCTGCTCCGGAGTCGGCATCCCAACAGGCCTGATGCCTTGTCGAAGAGCTTCCTTGGCTTTCACAACCTTAACAAGGGCAGCTTCTTGAAGCATTTTGGCAGCGGCCTTCATCTGCAAGGCACCCTCTTGAAGCATTTTGGCAGCGGCCTCCATCACCAGGGCAGCCTCTTCACGTTTCTTTGAGGCTTCTTTAATGTATCTGACGGATTCTTCCAACCGCTCAGCGCCAGCTCTTGCAGCTTCGTCGCTCAGTCTGATGACATCTTCAAGTTTCTGTCTAGCTGTAGCAAGGACACCTTCTCTCCTTTGCCTGCCGACTTTGCAATCTTGAGCGCGCTTTTCAGCTACAGCTTCTAGGGATTCGCGGTCTTGCTGCAGTCTGTCCATATCCTCCTGCATTGCCTGCAATGACTGCATTGTATCATTTGTCACTTGCGGTTTCTTCAAAATGATGCCAAGCAAGGCATGAAGCTAAACTGCGACGATAAAGGTCAAGGGCGTTACAGCTTCAATACGTGGTGATGCTAAGATATCCATCGCTGCGGTTCAGGTTCTCGTCCAAGATCAGGGCTGTGAGGAATCTACTGCACACTGTGCAAAATGTAAACTTTAAGGTATGAAAGTGAGGTAGCGCTAAAGCCATACAGTGAAGTTATCTTCAGCAAGCGCTCAACCGATAGATATCTCAAGTAAGAAGTGACAAGGCCGTGCATCTCGGCCCACACTATTGATTTTTTGCGAGATACAAGAGGATCGAAGATACGAAAGTGCTAGTTGCACCTACTATCCACCTGATACTTGTGTGCGCTTCAGATTCAGTGACCATGCATAGAAACTATGCACACCTGGCACAAGCATTGCACCGAGCAGTGAACGAAGTAGGAACTTACAGTAGATTGCACACATTCGAGAAACGTAGAGAAAAACGTGGAGACGAAGTGAAACTAAAGATACAAGTCAAAAATGCCGAGAATTAGTTACCTTGTAAACCGATTAATGGAGCACTCTCACTGCCAAAGGTAATCCGGAGGCGAGATTTAAGTAGGTGCAAGACAAGCGTGTATCTTTTATAGAGCCCTCTTCTTTCCCAGTCCGTGGACCAGGGTGCGAAAGCTCCATATATATTTTACAACAAAAAATGAATGTCTAAATCTGCCTCTTTTTTGTTGCTGGTTGAGTAACTTGAGTTTTGTTTGCTTTATCACTAACTGAACAGCTTAGCATTCTAGTTCTTTCTCTTTGGGGGTCTGTGAAGTGTGAATCCTCATATGAACTTAAAATATCCAAATTTGGTCTTCTTGTCAGCCTTTTCCCTCAAGTAAGAAGTCTAGAGTTTTTCACCCTGGGTCCATGTAACTTAAGTTTACTGGGAAAGAAGGCGGCTCTGCAAAAAGATGAAAGCGAGACATCCCCCGCCAAATTGGCTGCGCTGCGGGTATGAAAGTACGTAAGCCGTCAAAAGGTTGTTTAGGAATTTATTCTCGGTATCGACCTAAAGCAGCGCCTTGGTGGCTTGGTTTATCATAAATAGAACATTATGAACGAAAAAATGGTCACTGCAAGTTGTGCATGAAAAGTTATGAGGTGAGCTAGTTTATATTTTGATACAGAATATCATTGAACTTCCGCACAGCTCTCTCTTCTTTTCTCTCTCTTTTTATTTCTTTAGGTAACTTACATCAGGATTTGTAGCCTTGGAATATCAGAATTTGTAGCGAAAAGCCTTTCGACTTCACCCAGTGATTGGAGTGATTGGCTACAAAGGAAAACTTCAGATTAACTTACGTTGGCAGACTTTTAGCCTTCCTCGACTGATTGGTTTTGGAGTATAATGTCCAGCTTATCAAGAAAATATTATGTGGAAATGGGCCTACCACTCTACGTTGGTCGGGGATATGCAGTAGCCAACTAGCCATTTGAAATATCAAAAATATCCCCTCGTTCTTTTTGTGAATACCCTTGATAGTGATGCATGGACGCCCCTAGTTTTTTGAGAAAATATGAGAAAATATCAAAGATACCCCGCATTCCCGCAAGTATTTTGAATTATCAAATATACCCCTATGGCCCTATGTTACTTGAAATATCAAAAGTTCCTTCAATGTCGCATAAGAACATCAATTTGACCATAGTACCATACCTTTTGTTATGTTTGTGGAATATTATATCTGCCCCTAATTTTCTTGTGCCTTTTATTGCAATTTTTTGTGAATATTAGAATGACAATGAAAGTTACAAAAGCAAATGCAAGTTGAATGCAAGCCCAATCTTGGAGGCAAGCTCTTCAAGGCTCAAGCTCTATATAGGAATAGGGTTTTGGCAAGTAAGTCTGTTATGAACAAAGTCATTGCATTTAATGCATATTAATTTTCATTGTCATTCTAGTATTTACTTACGTCAATGAGGCACAAGAAAATTAGGAGTATTTCTGATGATTTGAACGATAACCAAGGGTATTGTCCAATTGATGTACTTGTGCAAAACCAAAGGACCTTTTTATGTTTCAAGTAACACAAGGGTATGTTCCCGGATATGTTTTATTTTTCAAAACAATAGAAGAGTGTATTTGATATTTTGACATAGATGGTAAACATTTTTTATAATTCCCCCTAAAAACTAGGGGTATGAATAATATTCTAAAAGATAATAAGGAGTTTTTTTTATATCTCAAATTTTGAGGGGTATATTTGGCATTTAAAAAGAACTGAGGGACATTCTTGATATTTTACCTAATATTAAATGTTACTTATGACAAGCTTGCAATTCTACACACACTTCAATTAGACTCTAGATGAATGGTAAACTTTGATTAACTCTATCTATGGTAGGAGCCTAGGAGGCTCTAATTTGGTGTGGGCTTGCAGGGTTCTAATTGCATGCACTTCTAAAAATAATTGACATGTTCTTTCAAATATTTGTTTCCGCTATTACTGCTATTGATGAGTTACTTAGGTAGGCTTAGCAATTTAGTTTAACTTGCCAAGCTCACCTAACTCAGCAATGACAATAATAGATATTTGAAAGAACATGTCAATCATTCTTAAAAATGCACGCAATTAGAACCCAGCACCAAACTAGAACCTCCTACTTTACTACAATTGAAAGAAGCTTGATTTGTAAGAAATTACCATGTGTGGACAGTCTACTAGATATCTTTCATACTTTGAAATCAAATACAAAGAATGTGGCTCTGAATTGCTGCGCACTACAGTCTCTAAGGAGTTACGGAGTATGTTTTTTAGTTAAAAAAGGGGCCTACCTCAATGTTTTCTCCACTATGTTTTTTCCATTTTTGTGAACACCATTCACACCAAGACACCAGGGTGATAAAGTTCAGAGTCTTCATCCAGGGAAAATCGCTTGAGTTTAGAAAATTACATATTGTCAAATTTAGAGATCAAAGACATATCGAATTCAGAGATTTTATGTGTTAGTTTAAGGTAATGTGCTCAAATTGCGACCATCTCACAAAAAGCGTCCTTAAAATTAGCTCAGGAATGGATACCCTCTTTTGCCATTGGGTATTTTGAGTGAACAAAAAAAGGTAAATTTTATTGCAAAAGCCAATCAGATTCATTTATTTCACCTATCTCTTTACAAATTGCAAGGGGACAGATTTTGGGAGACCTACAAATAACAAATAAGCTTCTACAAAAAAATTGAAAACTCATCATCAATTCAATAATGCTTCAAAAACATGAAAAAAATTGAGTTTCATTTGACATCTATTTCTCTGTCTGAAAATTAGAAAAAATCTTCTTGTCAATGAAGCCCAGGAAAAGGCCTACCAGCCCTTAAAGTGACGGTTTTAGAGCATAATTAGTTAATTACTACCTTACTGTGGATAACGAGGTAAAAGTAGACAACCGCAAGATAGGAGCAAATTTACACTTTCTTTTGTTTCGGTAAACAGAATGACACATCTTCATCTTTGGGTAATTGGAAGGGGAAAGAAGGAATTTGGAAAAAAATGGAGTTGGACCCTTGCTAGCTAAAATACAGAACTCAAATATGTCCCTAGTGAAGGCCTCTAAACCAACCTCTAACATTTCTTACGCTTGCACTGGTAATGGGCCTAGTTTTGGAATAAACGCCTGATGTTAGCCAAGCATCAAACCGAGGTGATGGTCCTCAGTCCTCACCTTACCAGAACTCCAGAAGTCGTACTTGCTAATCTCCAAGGACTTGGAGTTCGAATGATTAAGATAGCAAAATTTCAAGAGATTGGCATTTTTCATATGTCTCTCTGCGTCGCATAATCTACTCCGGTATAATCCTAATTTTGTGAAGCTCTAAGCAGTTGAATGGCAGGATTTAAGGTAGAAGGCTCGAAAACCGACCATCTAAGGGCTGGTAAAGTTTCCTTGAAAGACAAGAAGAATTGACATCTAACCCAAGTTGTTTCATATTTTTTGGAGTTTTGTAGAATTGATTATGAAATTTTGAAGCTGAAGTGGCATAGGGCTCTAAAATCACTCACCTCCTCTAATGTACACCATCTGTATATTTTAAAAATCTATGAAAAATAAAATACATGTACAGCTTGAGAACATTTTGGAGGGTGAGCGATTTTAGAGCCTGGACGGTTTTCGATCCTTCTACCTTAGTTGCTGCAGCACTAAAACGTACCGAATTGGACTGTGGATGTGAATTGTGAGGTGTTTGACGATCATCTCAGAACTATGACCAGGAGCTCTCCATTCGCAAAACTCGGGGCATAAACTCCATATAGTTTGCAGAATTGAAATATGTTTGGGTTTTGGTTATGTCCTGACACAAATCTCTTTTTAAAGTTTCGGCTGTGCCACTCAAAATTTCATAAAAATTGTCATTTTTTCACATTCAATTACACAGGTGGCCCTCAATTATGCAGTAATAATACTCCAGGTTACGAAGAAAAAATTCAAATTAAAGGTATTTAGGACACTCCAAAATTCTAGTAAGGTAACATATCCGATACTCAGAAATTTTACGGAGTGATATTTTCACACCCAGAGCTTAGAAGAAAAATTATCCTCCAATCTTTTTCACAAAAGCGTCAAATTCATGCAATGGTATCAAATCTGCAAGAGTTTTTTTTAGAACAAGTCAGGTTCCGACAACACAAACTACCATGCTCGCAGCTGTCCACAAGAATCATGGATGCAACCACCAAGTCATGCGAGCCGTTCCTAACTCTCAAAAGCCTCAGCTAGCATTTTTGGTATGGTACCGCCGTCTAACTGCCGCTCTCAGCATATCTTCTACCAGCAAAGATTCGTCGATAATTGTGCGTACACCGCCTGCTCGTTTTCGCCTTGTGCCTGTTGTAGTCTCCAACATACCCCGAAGCGTTGCGGCTGCTACGATGTAAACGCGTTGACGCAACAGCATCTCTCGATCCCGTGCATCAAGTTCCGGCCCTTCTGACAAGGCTTGCATGTGCTTGTCGAAGTCCAAGCGCGTGGCCTCAACGTATTTCTTAACCATCTCGCAATAAACCTCGTCGTAATCCTCGTCACCAGGTTCACAGTCCCTCGCCAGCATCATGTTTGCAATGTGTTGGTCGGCCTTACTGCGGACAATAAAAATCGGGGTGTTGAAGCGTAAGCAGTTCTCAATGATGCCCACGTCGATCTTAGTGAAACGAACATCGTAAACCATGATTATGAAGTCGAAGACGAAGAGCCCTTGGTCGTTGAAGTATTGCTAACCGGAGACTGCTGTGGTTCCAGCACCAGGGATGTCGTACCACACGAACCGAGAGTAAGGCGTATGCTTGCGAGGGTCAGGGTAGCGAGTGACTGCCGATGTGCAATCGGTTACCCCGACACAAGCTGCGCCGTCGCCATCGCCTCCCAATCCCCGGATGGCGTTGATGACGGTTGACTTTCCGCTGCCGGAAGTGCCGCAGACAGCAAAATGGAGCTTCTTGGGATCAAACAGGATCCGCTCTTTTGCAGCGGTGAACTGCTCCAGAGTTGGCATCACAACAGGCCTGATGCCGTGCCGAAGAGCTTCCTTGGCTTTCTTGGTCTCAACTAGGGCAGTTTCTTGAAGCTTTTTGGCAGCGGCCTCCACCTCCAGAGCAGCCTCTTCACGTTTCTGTAAGGTCTCTTCATGATTCTGTCTAGCGGCAGAGGGGGCCGCTTCTTCACGTTGCATGTCGGCTTCGCGTTCTTGAGCGCGCTTTTCAGCTTCAGCTTCTCGATGTTCAAGTTCTCGCTGCTGTCGCTCGATATTCTCCTGGATTGCCTGCATAGTGTCATTAGTCACTTGCGGTTTCTCTAAAAAGGTTCCAAGCATGGCATGAATCGAGGTTGCGATGGTATTGATCAAGGACGTTACAGCTCCAACAGGCGATGATGATGAGTTACCCATCGCCGCAGTTTGAGGTTCTCACCCAAAGTCAGGGCTGTGAGGAATCTACTGCAAACTCTGAGAAGCGGAATGGTATCAACGTGAGTCAGCGCTAAAAATTCAGACTGAAGTTGCAACTGCTTTTCTACTGATACTTATATGCTCTTATGGTCAACCTTGAGGTATCATCACAAGTTTGAAATTCAGTAACCATGAACAGAACTATGCAGATCTAGCATAAGCATTGCACCAAGCAGTGAACGAGGAAGGAACAATAAGCTTAGACAGCACGCATTTGAGAAACATAGAGAAAAATGTGGTTAACGAAATGAAACAAGGACCCAAGTCGAAATGCCAAAAATACCTTGTGAACTGACCAGTGGAAGTTAGAACACTCGCACTGCTAAGTTAAACCCTATCCGGAATGAGAGTTAATAGGTGCAGGACCTGCGCTCATCTTTTGCAGAACCCTCTTCTTTCTCAGTACGTGGACCCGGGGTAAGAAAGCTCCATAGCCTCCATATGTATTTTACATAAAAGAGTAATATTGTAGATCTGCCCCCTTTTTTGTTGCTGGTCAAAATTTTATTTCATTCAGTTGATCATAACTGAGGTTACTGAGCACTTCTTCAAGTTATTCTGTTTGGGGGTCTGTGAATCCAAATATAAATTTAAAATATCCAAATTTGGTCTTCTTGTCAGCCTTTTCCCTCAAGTAAGAAATCTAGAGTTTTTCACCCTGGACCCTGGGTCCATGCACTGGGAAAGAAAGCGGCTCTGCAAAAGATGAAAGCGGGCCGTGCGCCTTATTAAGTTCCACCGCCAAATTAACTGCACGGCGGGTGTGAAAGTAAGTAAGCCGGCAGAAGGTTATTTAGGAACTTATTTACTGTACCGACCTAAACCAGCGCCTTGGACTACCGTAAATGGAAGCGTTATGAATGAAAAAAATATCATTGGAGGTTGTGCATGAAAGTTATTAACCCTTTAAGGACCACTGGACCACACATATTTTCATGAAACCCACTAAAAGCAAGGGCAGTAAGTTTAACCCTTTAAGGACCACACCCATTTTCACAAAATGAGATGTAAGCTTAGATGTGCAATTGACTCAAATATGGACCCATTTTCATAATCCAATCGTATGAATGGGAAGTACACCTTGTTTACTATAAAGCACCAAAATTTCAACTAGATCTACCGTTGAAGGTGAAACACTATAATAATTGAGTGAATCGTATGCGGAAAATCTATAGTGTTTCATGCTTGTGTGGTTTTGAATGTTAATGCTTCATGCAAGCTTTGATTGAAAAGAGACTTACATTTCTAGAAAGCAGGGTTTTCCACCTTTTACAATAAGACTAGTTTCACACAAAATAGACAAAAATTGCAATCACAAGGTGTAGCTAAGTGGACAAAAAGGGTCAAAAAACCCACTTTCTTTGCTACCCTAAAATAGTTCTACAAGAACTTTGATACTTATTCTGAAAAATCCAATTGGTGAAAACAATCAAGAATAGGCCTTACATGTTGAATGATGAATTTTAAAACCAAAATAACAACACCGTTTTGGTAGATCTTCAAATACTACAATTATACTACTACTGTATAGGAAAACAATACAAGAGTATCTTTTAAGCAATTTGATTTTTTTTAGAATTGTGCAATTGAAATTTGAACGCGTTATTCATTAAATTGGGAAAAAGTGACATTTTGGGACTTTTAGATTTTATGTTTTTTGAAGAGTATTCAATGAATACTCTTCAAAAAACATAAAATCTAAAAGTCCCAAAATGTCACTTTTTCCCAATTTAATGAATAACGCGTTTTTGACATTCTTCTTGCATACTTGATGTATTGTGTTGTTGCTTTGATCTGTCTTTGACAAAAATTGGATATGTATTTTGATGCCACGCCGTATAAACACCATTATTTATCAACTCACATACCTGATTGCATTGTTATTTTTTTGGATGGATGCAAAATTCTTGTGATCACATGCGTTCTTCCAACCCAAATTCCAAAATTATTGAGCAATATCAACCTACAGGCCAAAAACCACTCCCAGCAACCAAAATATGGTCACGTGGTCCTTAAAAGGTTAATTGTGTTGTTCAATCAAATACAGACTCAATTTGAATAATCTAACCGTACAAATGCAAAGGATATTTTGTTTGTTTGAATGTATCAAAGCTTTCACTAGATTTACCGTTGGAGGTGACATATTATAATGATTGAATGAGTCATACGTGGAAAACCTTTAGTTTTCCATGCTTGTGTGGTTTTGAATGTTAATGTTTTATGCAAGCTTTGCTTGAGAAGAGCCTTATGTTTCTAGAAAGTTGGGTTTCTCACCTTTCCAACATTAGAGGAAAAATGAGCTCAAGAGAAGGCCTCCCAACCTTGACAAACCACCCTATTTGTTTAGGTAGGAGAAGCATAGCTAAAGTACCTACACAAGTGTCTCTACTTTGTGTGAACTACTCAAGTGCACCATGGACCATGGTATGTACATAACAAAAAGGATTGATGATGGAAAACAATATTATAACATAACAATGACAAATGCAAGGACCTTTAGTGGGACACAAGAATAAATCATGACTAGAAGTTTCCAATCAAACAAGGACACTCATCAAACAAAAAGCATATGATATTGTAAAAAGAAATTATTCTCATGCAGTAGTTGTAAGCGGGTATAGGGGATTAGTCTCCTTTTATTTGAAAAATGACATTACATTTAACCCCTAAAGGACCGCGGCCTTTTTTTTGTGAATTTCAGTGAAAATTGCCACTTTTGGGGGAGTGAGTAGAATAGAAAAAGATTTTTTTTTTTTTTCAAAAATCCAACCATAGGATCTTGGCCTAGACTATGGGAGGTACTTCTTGGGAAAAAATCAGCTCAATCTAAATGTTGAGGAGTGAGATATTTACATCCAAAGTGAAGAAAAAAGTTTTTTTCTTTACTGCCCAAAATTTTTAGAAACTTTTGACCATTGATGTGTCAAAAAAATTACTCTATGCAAAGTTGAGGATTTTTTTTCTCATGTCTGAAACCAAGTTAGGTATCTGTGGGAGAATTTTCAAATGAATTGGACATGTGGATCATACTTAGTTTATAAAATCCTGCAATGCCGGAAGGTCTAGAATTTTACAAATACACTAGGCAAAATTGGAGGATTTATGTAAAATTTAGAAATTTGAATTTTCTTTGATCCAAATGGTGAAAATTAAGGAATCTTAGTCTACTACAACTTGGAAAAAAAAGAATAAAAAAACAAAATAATACACAAAGATCTCAAAAAAGTAAAGCAACAAGTTCTACGAGGGGGAAAAGGAATGGAGGTTTGGGAGTCCCATACCTACTTGCAAACTAAAACTTTTCATAACTTTCATCTCATCTATTAGAATTCAATGATTCAAAGCTTCCCACATATATAAAAATCTAAAGAACCAGTTTCAATATTTTTTTTTTTTTAAAGTATTTTTTTTGGCTGCCCAATTGTCCCATATGATTGAGTTATTCATGCATAACTTCTTCAATAAATGTCAAAATGAAGAAAAAATTAGATGCCCACGTAAATCTTTGAATCCCACATCTTCAATAAAAGTTTCAAAAACTCACAAAAAGTAATTTAACTATAAGTACATGCCCAAAATTCCATTTGTCCCCCAAAGGGACAATGGTCCTTTAGGGGTTAAATTTGAAAATTTTGAATTCATATTTGGATTCAAAGACCTTGTTTTAATCTAAGATCCTAATCTAAGATCCTAGAATAAAATACAATTGAATAACAAAAATAATAGGGGGCAAATTATCACTATTACCCTTGTTGGGATAAACGTCTGAGCTTTTCGGCCTTGGCCTCACATTGATGTAACTTCTGTGCAATAAACTGAGCCGTGGGAAAGCCCCAAATATTTTACAAAATATAATATAAGTGTAAATCTGCCCCCATTTTTATAGCTGATTAAATTTTGTTTCCTTGATCACCAAGCTTAGCATTCAAGTTCTTCTAAGGTAGTGTGCTCATAAATCATTCATCTAAGGGTTGAAATCAAAATTTGAGGAGGTGAAACTTTTTGAAATAATTTTCAGTAAATTTTCCTTCAAAGACAAGAGGAATTGGCATCTATCCCAAGTGTTTTCATATTTTATGGAGCTTTGTGAAATTAGTTATGAAATTTTGAAGTGGAAAGGTCATAGGTGCTCTAAAATTGCCCACCTCTTAAATGTTTGTCCTATGTACATTGTTAAAAGGCTATGAATAAGACATGTACTTGTAGGGTACATTTGGGGAGGTGAGCAATTTTAGAGCATGAGCAGAATATGAGCAGATTACCTTATTTGGGGGACTGTAAATCAAACTAACTTACAAATTGAAATAAAATACCCAAATTTGGTCTTTGAGTCAAGGTCTAGGAAGAACCGACCGCTAGTTCAAAGCTAGCCAATTGAAATGAGAAAAATGTTTGCAATTCATAAGCATCGGCTAAAAACCAATAAAAAAAATTTAGTTTTTTTTAAATTTATAGTATGAAATAGAGAAATTAACCAAAAGAGCTCCTTGATAAACTGGTTGATAAACCGGTTCAATGCAGGAATTGAAGGAAATCTTCCAAAAATTCTCAAATATTTCCGGAATCCTAAGGTAGTCGCTCTAAAACTATCACTTTAAGGGCTGTTCTGGATTTTCATGGGCTTTTCAAGGCATGAAGCTTTTCTGTGTAATTTTTTGTCAAAGAGAAATGGATGCTATATGTAACCCAATTTTTTTCATATTTTTTGAAGCATTATTGAATTGTTGATGAGTTTTTAAAGTTTTTTGTAGTAGACACCTATATGTGACCCTAGGTCTCCCATAAAGCGTCCCCTTGCAACTTGTAAAGAGATCAAGTGAGTAGAGGAGTATGATTGGCTCTTGTGATAAAATACACCTTTTTTTTTAAAACTAAGCAGAGTCCATTCAAGAACCATCTCAGATCCATTCTTGGACTGGCTATGGAACTCTTTATGGAACTCTTTAAATGTGAGGGTCGCAATTAGAGCAGACTACCTTACTTCGAGTCAGGGTTTTACCTCAAGTGAGAGATCTGGAGTTTTTCACCCTGGGTTCGTGTACTGAGAAAGACAAGGCGGTTCTGCAAAATATGAAAGCGGGCCGTGCACCTTATTAAGTTTCACCGCCAAATTAACTGCGCGTCGGGTCGGTTTGAAAGTACGTAAGCCGTCAAGAAGTTATTTAGGAATTTCTTTACGGTATCGACCTAAAGTAACGCCTTGGTTTATCATAAATAGATACAATATGAATGAAATAATAATCTCTGCAAACTGTGCGTGGAAAGTTACCAGGTGCGCTTTATTTTGACGTAACTCATTGAATTTCCGCTCAGCTTTCTCTTATTTTCTCTCTCCTCTTTTTTCTATTGGAACATCGAAATTTGTAGCCTTCGTAGTTGGAATAGCAGAATCTGTAGCGCCAAACTTTTCATCTTCGTCGAGTAATTGGACTGATTAGATTTTAACTTCTAAAGGACCAAGCAAAGTTTTCACCAAAAACTCTTCAAAACTGTCATTTTTAGAGCATCAATCAAATTTGAAAACAAAAACATTTTTATGCATATGTGACCGTAGGATCTTGTAAAAGAATGGTTATAGAAGATGCGGAAAAAAATTCAGAGTTTTCCACCACGTGGATTGGAAGTCAGAATGGTTTGAATATTCAAAAACGTCTTGTGAAAAACTGGGCAGCTACCCTTCAAAAGGTGAAATTTGTAACAAAAAAAAGGCCATGTGGGTGGTGCTTCTCTAAATTCCCTATTCCGCTTCAGTAATGTACATGTCAAAAAAGTTTCAAATCATTTGGAGTTGCATAACATATGAAAATAAATTAATAAGTAAAAAGAAGTAGAGAATGATTCAAAACACCAAATTGTTAAGAATTTAAGTATGGAAATGAAAAATGCCAATCCCAATGGTCATGACGTTGTCATAAACAATATTCATCCTTTGGTTTTGTTTTTTTTCCAAAATGCTGAAAATTGAGTAAAATAAAGGACTTCAAAGTTTATTTTGGAGTAGAGAATCCATAATTGACTGCAAACAGAAAATCCTCATAACTTTCATCTTGTTGATCCAAACGGAATGATTCAAAGCTTCCTACTACATTCACGTAAACTTCCTAAACCATTTTTTTTTTTAATTTTGAAAAAAGTGATTTTTAAAAATATGCCCAAGCTACCCCTCAAAAGTAAAAAACAACATATTAGGGCATAACTTTTTAATCATAATTCCAAATGTCATGAAATTTAGTGCATATGAAAGATAAACCTTGTCCCTACATTGTATTAAAATTTCAGCCTAAAATATGAAAAGCTCCAATCACAAGTACCTGCCCAAAATTGCTATGTTTCTGAAAAAGGGGGTCTGGTCCTTTGGGGGTTAAGGAAAAATCCAAACTTAGGATCACTTCACATTACGGCCAAAAATCAAGAGGCGGTCAATTTCAACCAATGAGATTCCAAGAAACCAAGACTTTGGTCTTCCTATAGGTTAAACCCCTAAATTCCTCACTCTCAATGACATCATTTTTCATCCAAAACAATGGCCTCTCAAAGAAGTTTGGGTCAAGCAAATATGAAAACCCAAACTATGATTGAGAGGCCATCAAATTTTTGTCATAAAATAATCATAATCTGACAAGATCTCAGCCACTATATTTGGAAGGCTTGATAAATGTTATGATCTTGGACTTTAGAAGTGTCCCATATGACCTTTGGAGGCTTTATAGTTTATATTATGACTATTCAAGTTGAGAGGCTGTAAAAGTTTGTTGCCAAAAGTTTGGACTTTGGAATTGGCGTCTTGGCCTTTGGAGGCTTCATATTAAGGGCAATCAAAGATTTTTAGAACAATATTATATTGTCTATATTTAGACCATGTTTTTGGCCTCTGAAGAAAGTTTGGCCACACAACTCCGCAACCTCTTGACTTGGTGAGCCATAGTGTGAAGTAGGTCAAGTGGGGCTCTAAAATGAAGTGAAGAACCAATTCTTTAGTTATACTATAAAATTTAAAAATTAAGTTTTAACTTTTAAAGGAACAAATTTCACTGTAAAATCTTCAAATCACAAACTAATGCTATAAACATCATATTCATTAAATTGGGAAAACAAGGTTCCCAAGTTGAACCCTACTGGTCAGTTTAAGTTGGTAAACTTAATCCCAAAATTTTACAAAATTCCCAATTTAACCCCTAAAGGACCATTGTCCCCTTAGGGGACAATTGGGATTTTGGGCATGTACCTATGGCTAAACTACTTTGCGTGATTTTTTGAAATTTTTATTGAAAGTGAGGAATTCAAAAATCTACATGGGAATGTAATTTTTTCTTCATTCTGACATTTGACGAAGAAGTTATGCATGAAAATCTGGAAAAAGCTGCTCCCCAGGCAGCCAAAAAGTTCTTCAAATTTTTCATTTTTTTCAAATCAAAATCTGAAATAGGTTCTTTAGACTTGTATAGACGTGGGGAGCGTTGAATCATTCAATTTTGATAAATGAGATGAAAGTTATGCGGAATTTTTGTTTGCGGGCAGTTTTAGATTCTCTACTCTAAAATAAACTTTGAAGTCCTTTATTTTACTCAATTTTCATTATTTTGGAAAAAAATCAAAACCAAACAATGTAGATTGTTTATCACAACATTATGACCATTGGGATTTTTCTTTTTCAATTTTATAATTAAATTCTTAACAATTTAGTGTTTTGACTCATTCTCTACTTCATTTTACTTACTATTTTTTTCCATGTGTTGTATAGTTCCAATTGATTTGAAAATTCTCCCACACATACCTAACTTGATCTCCTACATGGGAAAAATAAACCGCAACTTTGTGTAAAGTAATTTTTTTGATCTAAGAGTGGTCAAAGCGTTCTAAAATTTCTGGGCAGTAACAAAAAAAACTTTTTTCCACAATTCAGATGTAAATATCTCACTCATTTTTTTGTAGATTGAGCTGAATTTTTTATCATGTGTACCTCTTATAGTCTACTATAAGATCTTACGGTTGAATTCTTATAAAAAACTTTTTTTCTTACTATTGTACTTGCTTCTCCAAAAGTGACAGTTTTCTGTAATTTTCACAGAAAAAATGACTTGGTCCTTTACGGGTCCGAATATGGTGTTTATAGTATATAGCATTAGATCATTCATCACTCACAGTAGTGCCAAATGAAAAAGATTATGTTTCATTATCAAACAATATCTCCAACCTTGCCTGAAATTACAACAAACAACGTCTGAATGTCTGAAACCTTGCAATCGTCTAAAACATTGCATGGAATTGATGTTCAAAATGTCATCAAAAGGCATCATGTTGCATATTGACAATGTTAGGTATGCTGCATTGCAAATTTTTGTGCATAAGAAAGCATGTTGCAAAAATGTGCACTTAACAATTAACCCCTCAATGTTCAGTATATCTCACAACCACATACACTAAAAAAAAGGTCAAGTTTTAGCCCCTTGATTGTTAACCCCTAAATCACTAAACATCTTTTTTGGCAACATAGCAATTTTGGGCAGCTCATTACTAATGGGGTTTTCATTTTTTTTTCATTGAAATTTTCACACATGATGTGTCCAAGGAGTAGCTTTCAGGCCCATCATTTTCCATAACTTTTGGCTTCATGGTTCAAAAATTATTGCATGATATGTAGTTTTCTTTACTAGGCAGGAAGCGATTCAACTTTTTTTTAAATCACATTTTTTGATTTATTATTATTTTAAATTGGTTCTTTAGATTTATATATACTTGGGAAGCTTTAAATCATTCCATTTTCAACAATGAGATGAAAGTTATGAGGAGATTTTGTTTGCGGGCAATTATGGATTCTCTACTCTAAAATAAACTTTGAAGTCCATTGATTTACTCAATTTTCAATATTAAAAACTAAACTAAACTAAATATGTAGATTTTTTATTACTAAATTACAACAATTGGGATTGAATTTTTCATTTCTATAGTTAAGTTCTTAACAATCAATGGTTTGAATTATCCTTCACTTATTTGTATTTACTATTTTTTTCCATGTGTTTTACAATTCCAAATGATTTGAAAATTTCCAAGTGTGTACCCAACTTGCTTTGAAGAGCAAATCCAAAAATTTATAACCATTTTGGAATTTCTTTTCTATGACCTTGTGAAGTGCAGCTGCTCAAATTTTTGCAAAGACAAAAAATGACTTTTTGTCAATTCAAACTCATACATCTAACAATCTGCATGGTGGAAACTCTTGAATTTTTTTTCACATCTTTTTATACTAGTGTAGTACAAGATCTTATAACTAAGTTTGTCAAAAAAAGTTTTTTTCTAAAATTTGATAATTGTACTAAAAATGATAGTATTGAAGCGGTTTTGCTAAAAAATTGAGCTTAGTTAGTGCTTTAGGGATTAAGGGCTAAAAGAAGAATACGCCTTCACAATAGTCTCAAGTTGATTATTTAGACACTTCAAATTTTGCTTTATTATAAACTTTGTCTCCTATGAAATATTATCATTTTTTACAATATAATTTAGAATCCAGTACTCTTGAACTTTAACAGCTTTTGCCAAAAAACTAGACTCTTTGATATGAAATGACAGCATGGAGTTCAAGTGAATGATTTGTCGAAGGCACTGGTGAAAGGGTTGACTTTCATTGAGAGAATCATGGTCACTTTGATATATTTACAATCATGTCATCATGAATATATTGGCAATATATTGGCCTCAATGCTCGATCTTGGTTAGTAACACACTGGGGTTAGATGGCATGTCGTTTTGGCTGTGGCCAGATGGCATGTCGTTTTGGATGGGACTAGATGGCATGTCGTTTTGGTTGGGGCTAGATGGCATGTCGTTTTGGCTGAGGCCCACGCCTGACACCCTGCCTAACTCCTATTTGAACCATTTTTTTCTCCTCTTGAACTCTTAACTCTAACCTTCACTTTTCCAAACTTGCGTTTGAGCCCCTTCACTTGCTATTGTGCTCCTTGAAACTTGGTTAGTAACTAGTTCTTTCAGTGATGTGCTCATGAACTAGTTACTAACCAAGTTTCAAGAAGCACAATAGCAAATGAAGGGGCTCAAACGCAAGTTTGGAAAAGTGAAAGTTAGAGTTAAGAGTGCAAGAGAAGAGAAAAAATGGTTCAGGCAGGGGATGGGCAGGGTGTCAGGCACGGGCCCTAACCAAAACAACATGCCATCTAGTCCCAGCCATTAACACTTGGCATTATTATAAGCTTCTCTACTTTATTTTTGCAAATGATGCAAATAAGAGAATAAACAAGTGTTCATAAAATAACGACAAGTTGATCATATGATATCTTTACATGCCTGCACAACTATCATGGCAGATAAAACATCCTAAGATTGCCAACCACCTCTATAGAGGTAGATGTTTTTATAAAAAGAAACAAAATTAACTTAAAATGCTTTTATCTCAAATCAAAAGTATAAGTCTTTGCTCAAGATCCTCATGCTTGGCTTAAATGAAAACGCATCCATGTCTTCTTTTCATATCACATGGATGTTAGAAGCTTCATTCCTCAATGCCCATGATATTTTTGAGTATCTCAGAATTTGCTTGAAAGTGAACAAAAGGCCAGCATTTTGTGATCCATTGGATTGCTTTGTTTTATAGGTGATTGTACAAAGTCAAGGTAGATATGTTGGAGATTACATGGGAAAATATAACATAACAATATCACTTGTGAATTATGAGATTATAAAATTTGATCATAAGGGTGTTAAAACTATGAAAGTGATTTGAAGTCACTTTCAATCCTCTTTTGCAACTCAATCTAAAACTGAGGGTACAAAAAAAAACAAGTATGTAAAGTATAACATGCATAACCTCAATCAATTTATGGCTTCTAAAAACCTATTCTACCATTTTTTAAATTGAATTTCTAATGCAATTTTTTCTCAAGTTCTAATGTACTTGAGGCTCATTTTCAAGAGCTCTAAAGTCTCAACACTAGAAAGTGAAGATTTGCACTGGACACCCTTAGTGCACAAAATCTTGAATAGACAAATTATGTTATTTCATTTTCAAAATCAGACTTTTGATGCTAGAATGAGACTTCAATCAAAATTTAAAAATAATAATAATAACCACTAAAAAAGGATCTTGAAGAAACTTTGAGCATTTCTAAATAAAATTTAGAGGGGCATGGTTTAAACCCCTTGGGCGTTGAGGGGTTAATGTTACAATTTGCGTCAAACTTGTAGCAAGTGTCATAATTTCTTAAATGCCAAAAGGGATGAAAATTGTCCTTGCAAATACGCAGGATCCATGTATTTGCAGTGACCCTCAGCGCTTTGGGTTAGGCATTGGGTCCATATTGTATTAACCCCTAAGTGTCTTGCTAAGAAAATTCAGCATACCTCCAACATGAAACCTTCAACACATTCCCTAAGTTTTTGGAAAGTTGAACAAGTAATTACATAATCCAAACCAATCATTCTATACCTAACTATAAATCAAATGTCTAAAACTGATTTGATTTCAAATCCAAGTAAATTTGCAAAATTCCCACCATTGAGAATCTCATGTTTTCCAATTTGGGCAACAATTCAAAATATGGATTTTGGACTTCCCTGTAATATTTTCTCAAAAAAAAGATTTACCTAATGGTTGATCCCATGAGATTGTGTCTTGCTATACTTGATGGAAAAAAAACTCCACAAATGGATAAAAACTCCAAAAGATATGGTCACTCAAAGTAGCTAGATTCCACTACTCCTTACTTTAGAGCTGTAAAAACCTTGCCTAAATCAAGAAGAAAAAAAAGTGACACATCACCAAACTTCTCCCTTATACAATACAAGACATGAGAGCACCCATCCTATCCGCTCTCTAAGCCGCACCCTTTGTTTGCCCAAAAACATTCTCCTCCTAATTGTTGAAAATAGAATATTTTCCATATTCTAAGTAGAATCTAGAGCAAAGGAGGTGCTTCAAGGAACAACAAGCCAATCAAAAAGTTTCTTGAACTAACAACTCCATTTGGACTTGAGTGGCAGACCAAAGTTTGAGCTAAAAATGCCTTTTTTGTATACTTTCACACCTCCAAGCACCCCTTGTGGCCATATTGGGCTCTTGGATCCTTCAGTTAACCCTTAAACAACCACAGGGAACCGTAAATTTGTGGCTGTATCATAATTCTACGATGATACAGATCTGATTTTTGTTCTTTTCTTGACGCGGATTGTGAATCCGAGTGTTTAGACGAGAGCGCTTGCGCTTAGCGCTCCGGCAGCGTGTTCATTTTGGGGATCCACCACAGGGATCCGTAAGTCACAGATACGCTCTAGCTACGTATTTGTAGCCCACCTCCAATACAAACGCTTCGCAAAATTGGAAAAACGATTGCAGAAACATGCCGAACATTGCAAAAGGTGGAGACAAATAGCAGTACACAACCCTCAAAAATCCAAGCGAAATCCAAAACAACAACACCTCTAAATATGGGAAAAATACCATATTTTAGCCGCAGCGGCATGCTGGGTTGTTTAGGGGTTAATAAATCCGGAAGGCCAGTCATTTCAACCACTTGGGGAACCTTCTTTTTTGTAATTTCTTAATCCGGTCACAGGGTCTCACCATTTTCAAAGATCTGTATGGATCCCATTATGGAAGAAAAGGGTAATATGAAGATAAATTTTGGAGTTGATATGTAAATTATGGATGTTATAGATTTTGAATTAGGTACTACATCCATATGGATGTTTGACTTGTATCAAGTATTCAAAATTCATAGTTCTTTTTTTATTTAATTATAAACAAAATATCGATAATCTTGAAGTGAAATATGTTGAAGCTTGAAATGAATTTGAATTGTGATGCTCTGAAAATAGTGACCTTGAATTTTTTTTTTTTTTCTACAATCTACTTACTCATTATTTCAAAGACTCTCTTTGAGCAAAAAGTTATATGCCCATATTAACTATGTTTGATCATGTTGCAACATAATACAATTATTTCATCAAAGTACTTCTATAAATTATATTTTATTTATTTTATTTAGAAAAAGGGAAGAGTTAAAGCATCTAAAAAGGATTGATTGCTATTAATAAACCACATAATAATCTAAACCATAAGTACAATCACATGAAAACAATTTTTTTATTGCCTGTAATGAAAGTGAAAATTTATACATTGACCTAAAACAAGTCACCTTGGTGTTTTAGAATTAATATTAGCTTTAAAAAATGACATTCATGCACTCTCTAGTTAGACGCCAAATGAAAAAGCCCCTTGTAAGGAAAAAACTGGTTCGTCCAGAGACAACGTAAGTTAGATGTCAAATGAAGAGCAAGTTTTATTTGCCCTTCTCTTATGTATTTTGAGAGAATTTTTCTTTGTTGTGTCTTTTGTTTTAGTGAGTGTTACAAGTTGTTTTGAAACTTTTGAGTTCAAGTCAGATAGAGCATGCTACTCCAAAATTTCCCTTCTCTTTAATAATTTTGATCAAGTGTCTAAGGAGTGGCCTTATCAACATTTTAACTTGCATCATCTCCAAAGGCTTTCCGTTAGGTTCATTAGAAAAAGAAAACTCCAAGAGATTTGCATTTTGCATTATTCCATGTACTATTTAGGAGATACAATGTACGTTGGTCCTAAAGCTATTTTACATTACAAGACCATGAATCATGGTTGTCACATTGGACAGTCTATCCGTTTGCTTGCTTGTATGTCCAAAGTATCCAATTGAGGTCATGGTCAAGTCAATGAAGTCAACTCATAGTTGACTTTATAAAATGGTACAAAATGATAAAATACTTGTACATGCTTGTGATACTCATAATTGCTAACATGGAGTCATAATGTGGATTCAAAGCCATATCACATAAGGTAGGCACACCCATCCCCGTCACATCCCCATGGGCATTACCTGACATTGTCAGGTAACTAACAAATATAAATCAAATGGTTATGGGTAATTAAGTGATAGTTATGGGTGAGAAAGTGATGGTTGTGGGTGACTTGCATGACGGTTTTGAGTACCCATCTCACTATTTAACTCCTCACCACCCACAAACGTTCCCAAGTATCTCAGAATCTGCTCTTGAATGAACATAATGGCAGCAATTTGATAAGTTGCATCATTTTAAAAAAAAGTAACCGTACAAATTCAAACTAGATATGTTAAAGATCACATAGGAAAAGAAAACACAACAATATCACTTATAACACCATATTCACTAAAATGAGGGTTTTCCATTGAAATGAGAGATAAATTTAAAAAAATTGACAAAAGGTTTCATTGCAATTTAGCTTGAGACCAGCTAAATGGACATAACACCTTTCAGACTTGACCTAAAATTGAAAGGTTGCATTGCCATTTAGCTCAAGTCGAGTTAAATTGCAATAAAACCTTTCAAAATTAACCCCTAAATCCCTGAGTGTCCCCTTGGGGGACAAATGAGATTTTGGGCAGGTACTTTTGACTAAACTCCTTTGTGTGATTTTTTGAAACTTTTATGGAAGATGGGGAATTCAAAGATTTGTGTGCCCATCTAATTTTTTTTTCATTCTGACATTTTTTGAAGAAGTAAAAAATGAATTTCTGATTTTTTTTGGAGACGGGGCAGCCTGGGCAGCCCAAAAACTTTTTTAAAATTTACATTTTTTTGAAATAAAAATCTGAAATTGGTGCTTTGAGTTTACATATACATGGGAAGCTTTGAATCACTCGTTTCTAGTAAATAAAATGAAAGTTATGAGGAGTTTTAGTTAACTAGTAGATATGGAGCCATATCTACCAGTTAACTAAAACTCCTCATAACTTTCATTTTATTTACTGGAAATGAGTGATTCAAAGCTTCCCATGTATATGTAAACTCAAAGCACCAATTTCAGATTTTTATTTCAAAAAAATGTAAATTTTAAAAAAGTTTTTGGGCTGCCCAGGCTGCCCCGTCTCCAAAAAAAATCAGAAATTCATTTTTTACTTCTTCAAAAAATGTCAGAATGAAAAAAAAATTAGATGTGCACTCAAATCTTTGAATTCCCCATCTTCCATAAAAGTTTCAAAAAATCACACAAAGTAGTTTAGTCAGAAGTACCTGCCCGGAATCTCATTTGTCCCCCAAGGGGACACTCAGAGATTTAGGGGTTAAGGAAATATTTCTTAGCAAAAATTTGCCTAAATTTTACTTGAATCTTTGACTGGCAATTGTAATAGTAAAAAACTTTGTCCAAAACAACAGAAAATCAATAGTTTCTTGTTGTTTTGGGCACTTGCCCACGCTAATTAACTAATTTAACAGAATTCTATAAAAAAAACTAAATACGTTTTGTTCATTTGGATACCATTATATAAATCAACAAAAATTTAGGAATCTTTGAGAATCTTTAGGAAATCTTTTGAGAATCTTTGAGATCTTTTGAGAATCTTTGAGAATCTTTGAGAATATTTTCAAAATCTTTAAGAACCTTTGAGAACCTTTAAGAATCTTTGAAAATCTTTGAGAATATTTTCAAAATTTTTAAGAATCTTTGGGAACCTTTAAGAATCTTTGAGAATCTATTTTGGAATCTTTGATAATCTTTTTGAAATCTTTATTGATTATGAAATTTGTTTAAAGACTTCAAAATCTTTATAAAAATAGAATCTCTTAGACTGAATTAGAGTTGTTTTAGAATCTTTTTTCAATTCATTAGAATACTTTAAAATATTTTTTCATAAAAAACTATTAGAATAGTTTGGGTTGTTTTGAAATCTTTCTAGAATCTTTTTGGACTACATGAAAATGTTTTGAATTTATGAAAAATACAAGAAGTTTTTAAGAAAATTAGAATCTTTTAGAATTATTAGTATGGCTTTTTTCTTCATTTTCCACAATTTGGAATGGTGTAACATTAGTAGCTTTTAAATTCTACTAAAAACATGACCAAAACAACAAAAATTCAACAATTTTTTGTTAATCTAGACACTTTTGAACTGAACAAAACAACAAAAAATCAACAGTTTTCTGTTGATCTGGACACTTTTGGACACAACTTCATTAACTCAACAAAGTTTTATATAAAAAGTACAACATTTGTTATTTTAAATATCAAATTTTCTATGAAAAAATATAGAAGATGCCCCTCAATTATTTCATAAAATCATATATGTCCCTCAAGGATTAAAAGTATCAAAAATACCCTTGGCTTTTTGCAAAAATATCAACAATGCCTCTAATCTACTAGGAAAGTATTAATAATGCTCCTCAACTATTTTAAATTATCAAATAAATCCTTGTGTAATTTGAAAGAAAAAACTATCTTTGGTTTTGTGTAAAAATGCCAATTAATCTTTATTCTTAGATTTTGAAAACACTATAAATACCTCTAGATTTTTTGTGCCTTTTTAGTGAAGTTCTATTTTAAATGTTATTTTTAAATAAAAATCACTATGCAATTGATGCAATAGTTTTTGCAATAATAAATCTATATGCAAAAATCCTACAAAGAATTTGAACAACTTCACTATAAGATTATAAGATTGAGTTTGCAATTAACTTGCCTATGATTTTAGTAATTTCCATTGTTGTTCTAGTACTTATAAAAACTTATAATTAAAAAAGTGAATTATGAGACCTTGCAATAGCCCAAAAAATAACTAAGGGTAAGGCGCAACTTACAACTCATATTTGCACTCAAACTCTTTACTTTTCATCCAAAATGAATCCATGGGATTCTTTTATAGATATATAGATAATACAAGAGTTTATTTGCTATTTCAAAATAAAAGAGCATTTTTGATATTATCTCAAAATAATAGGGGTAGAGTTGATACTTTGACAAAAAAAAATAGTATTTTTGATATTTTAAATCATTAAGGGGTAAATTTAATATTCTGAAACAATCTAAGAGCATTTTTAATATTTTCCCTTCTTTTATGAATCAGATCAACAAGAGGATTAAAATCTTGTGAAATATGTTTGGAATTTTTTAAAAATATTCAGAAGGCTTCAAAATATTATTAATCTTTTGGATACTTTAAAATTTTGATTATATGATTCCAACTTTTTAATTCCATAACTATTTAAATTGATGTTTTTTGAAGCTAGCAAACTCCGGAGGCTACTTTAACCTAATAAAAGTTTTGTTTTCAAAAAAAATTTTTTTTTTAAAGAAATGAAGCCAGCTCTCACTTGCAACAATTATTTTGAGATTTATGTGTTTCAATCAAAAGTTATAGACAAAAGTCAAAGGGGTGGAAATAAATAATTTTTTAAAATTTCTGAACACCTTCTTTGATTTTTGCTTGTAACTTTTGATTAAAGATCTCAAATCTGAAATTTTTTGTTGGAGGTGAAAGTAGACTACATCAGCCAACTTTTTGTAATTTTGAACTTTTCAAAAAAAGTCTTGTACTAGGCCGAAATAGGGCTCAAAGTCCATTGACTTAGCAAAGTAATTAATATGTAGTGTACAAATACAGTTTTTGTATCTTTACATGCACACACATGTGAGCGTGGTGTAGTGGCCATGAGAGTGGAGCTAAGGGCTTGGAGTGGAAGGCCGGAGGTCTGGGGTTTGACCCCAGCCTTGGCGCTTGTTGCTAGTGGCCAGTAGTGCTGCATTGCCGGTTGGTCCGAAATTCATTTTTTAGTATTTATGTTTAAAAAATAAAAAATATGTAAAAAATGATTGATAAAAAACAATATTTAACAACAAAAATTAACAAAAAAATAAGTAAAATTTAACAAAAAACAACAAAGAAATAACAAAAAATCAACAGAAAATCAACAAACTCTTATTGAAAAGTACCCAAATCAACTTGACCAAATCAAGAGATGAAATCAACCGTTTTGAGTTGAAATTCTATTGATTTTCTATCAAATTTTCTACTAGTGTAACACTAGAAGATTTTGGTAAAAAAAAAGGATGATATTGCCAAATTCTTTCCAAAATTTGAATGAAATTTACTAATGTAAGTAGACTTTATGGATGAACATGCATGCATCCTAAATTCTGTCTAGTTCTATCCAAATTTTCCTTACCTGCCATCCTGAGGTGCGTGTCGCTCTACCATCGAAGTACAAAAATATACCTAGACTCAAGGTACTGTGATATAGGAGGATTTTGGAAGAGATGAAAGAGGGCCGTGCGCCTATTTAAAACCCACTTCCGAGTTGATTGCCCGGCAGATATTAAAAAAAGTATGTAAACCGTCAATAAGCAATTTAAAAGTTAATTTCGGTTTCCACCAAGTACAGCGCCTGAAGGTCTCACGGAAGGAAACAACATTATGACGGAATTTTTTGATGCAATAAGCCTACAAGCTCTGCGTGGAATACAAGCAAGCGAGCATGAGTTAACCCTTTACAGACCACCGAACCATATTTTGGTTTGGGAGAGTAGTTTTTGGCCTTTACAGTAAAATCACTCAATAATTTGGAAAATGATCTTGAAGAACGCTTGTGATTACAAGAATTTTGCATCCAACCCAAAAAACAACAATAGAATTGTATATGAGAGTTGATAAATAAAGGTGTTTATACATCATGGCCTCAAAATACGTATCCATATTTGGTCAAAGATGGATCAAAGTAACAACACAATACATCAAACATCCAAGAAGAATGCCACATTTCAATTGTGCAATCTTAAAAAAAGTTCAAATTACTCAAGAAATACGCTTGTATTGTTTCTCTATATAGTAGTAGTACAATTCTACTATTTGAGAATCCATTGAAATGATGCTATCAATTTATTTATAAAAAAATTTATCCTACATTTAAGGCCAACTCTTGATTGCTTTCACCTATTGGATTTTCAATAAAAAATTTCAAATCTCTTGTAGAATTGTTTTAGGGTAGCAAAGAAAACGGGATTTTTGACCCTTTTTGTCCACTTAGCTACACCTTGTGATTGCTATTTTTGTCTATTTTGAATGAAACTAGTCTTGTTGGAAAGGTGGGAAACCCTACTTTCTAGAAATGTAGGACTCTTCTCAATCAAAGCTTGCATGAAGCGCTACCATTCAAAACCACACAAGCATGAAACACTAGAGATTTCCCATATACGGCTCACTCAATCATTATCATATTTCACCTCCAATGGTAGATCTAGCTGAAATTTTGATGCATTGCAGCAAACAAGGTGTCCTTCACATTTGTAAGGTTGGATTATTCAAATTGGGTCCATATTTGTTTCAAATGCACATCTAATCTTACTGCCCCGGTTTCTAGTGGATTTTGGGAAAATGTGTGTGGTCTTTAAAGGATTAAGGGAAGAGGCTCGTAAACCGACCATCTAAGAGCTAAAACTAAATTTTGGGGAGGTGGAAGTTCTTGAAATATTTTTCAGTAAATTTTCCTTGAAAGACAAGAGGAATTGGCATCTAACTCAAGTTATTTAGTAATTTTTAGAGCAATGTGGAATTAGTTACAAAATTTTGAAGTGGAAAGGTCATAGTGCTCTAAAATGGATCACTTCCTCAAGTGTACACCCACTATACATTTTTGAAAGGTTATGAATAAGGGCATGTACTAGTGGAGTTCATTTGGGGAGGTGAACGTTATTATTGCCCTAACAGAATTCAAGCCTCTTACCTTATAAGGTAGCAACATCCACAACCATCATTTCTAAAATCTTGGAAAATCTGTGGAAGTGAATAGGTGTAATTACAAGGATGTACAACATGTGGACATGAAACCTTAGTGTTGGTATTAGGTGCAATTGCAATTGGCTCTTTAAAAATTCACAACTTACTCTCATAGTATCCAAATAATACATTCAAAAGTGCAAACTCATCATTTTTCTCTTACTAATAGGATCCTATAATTTGCTAGATGTTTATTAATAATCATCATGTTCAAAACCCTTAATTTGAGGGTTATGGGTGCTGCTACCCTAACTCAACTCATTGACCCCCTAAACTGACCAAGCCCATTCTTGTCTCAAAAACACTCAAAATTGACATTTCTAATCATTTGATCCCAAGGATAAGTTTTTTCTATTGTGCACAAACCTAACCATAGAATTCTACACTAGATTTACGCAAGAAGATATGGTGAAATTTTTGTGAGGTTTGATTGGATGGATTGAGAAGTACGGTCAAATGTTAATATTAAAATTTATTTGATTTCTACCCAAATTTTTAATATCCCTTTGACCGCATGTTGGGAATACTTTTTGCAACATAGGTATTATAAACATTTGTTCAACATGCTTCAAATCATGTTTGACATATCTCCGGATCACAAATTTTCAAGCCGCCAAAAAAGACATAAAATACACCCTACATGGCCTTGGGTTGCACATATGTGCTTGAAATTCACATAAAGTTTGGGTTTTTTTGCAAATTACAATTTTGAGGGCTAATTTTGAAAGATAGAAATCTAAACAATGAATTGAAATACTTTACCTTTATTGAAAATTATAACAAATTTGAAAAAAAGCCAAATCTCTAATAGCTATATTGCATTTCAAAAGCTAATGTATTTATCTAATACAAATAAGTATATAATTAGTACATTATTGCTTTGGATATACTCCAATGAAGGATCATGCCTTTGTTGGTTGCCCTTGAGAGAAGTTAATGGAAAATGGCATGCTTGAGTTGCCCTAGTTCAAAAAATATCCATAAAACTCTCATGTCATAACTCTTAAATTGCAAACTCAATTTCAATTAAAATTATATATCCATGTAGCCCTTGCAAAATCCTATCTCAAAGAATTTCAAGAAAATTGATAAAAAATCTCAATCAAATAAGCTTGAAGAAAATCTACTATGTCTCTGATAGGGATGATGGTCCTTTGAGGGTTAAACTTCCAACAACTTTCTCTTTTCTTTCTTTTCTAAAATCAAATCTATAGTGTTGGAACATTATAAACTTTTTGTAGCCCTTGCATGTTTTAACCCCTAAACGTCTAAGCCTACCAATGTGACTAGTGCAATACAAGGTCTTTTTCTTGTATTTAGGATAGATTCACACCTTTACTACATTTGAAATCAACAAAGAAGTTGAAAAATAGATAAAAATGATTCAAGTGAGCTACTTGAGTACCCAAATTAAAACTTCTTGTTGGTAACAAATGCCAACTATAAGACAAATTATATATTATGCACTATGCCCTACGGTCATTTAAGGGTTAAGCAACCTCAATGCATCCAGTAAATATGCTATGCATGCTAAATTTTAATAGACAGTGCAAAAAATTAAGTTTATAGGATACAAAAAATCCTTTTGTGGAAATATAAGGAACTTTTGGATTGGGCATTGGTTGGCTTAGATACGTGACTTTGTCATGTTAGTCAACTTCCAAGTGTAGAGGGCTCTCCAAATGAAGCCTAAAACAAAAATTCAGCCAAGAACATGGCAAAGTATAACAAATTAATTTGTCCTTTTGGCTGAATTTTCATTGTTTAGGCTTGATTTGTAAAGTTCTTGATTTTTTTTGGAAGTTAGCTAACATTTAAGATCAATTTAAACTAAACAATGTTTAAACCCAAATCCTCTTGTATTTTCATAATAAAAATTTCAATGGCCTTCATAATGGGCCTTCATGAGTATATATGTTTAGGTCATAATAATGTCTTCGGATCCCTCAAATTGAGTGTTAACAAAGATAGCAAACAACTAAACAAATGATAAGCAATTTTTTAGTGGACAAAGAAGATTGCACATACTTGGAAAAAAAAGGTAATGCTATCAATACCAATAGTTTTTGTCTATAAAGATTAATGTAATTTTCACAAGAAAACAAAATGTTAACCAATAATTCTATTTTGTCCATCCATCTTGCTTTTAAGTCACTTAAGTGTCTTAATCCATGAGCTCTCTAGTGACAAGATCTTGTTGTTGGTGATTTCAAATGCTTGTTTGAGGAACCAAATCTATTTTTTTGATCTTGCTATAAATTACAATTTTGAAAGTATTCAAGTTGTCCATGCCAATGGACTAATGGCAAGGAAAGTCAAATGTTGTACAAGTGCTCCAAGAGATTTGATTGGGTGAAACACCATACGTGGCGTGGTAGCAAGTAGTGTTTTTGAGGCTGTAACCAATCAATATCCCTAACAAGCTTCCTTGTTTGTGCTTTGTTGTAGTAGGAAATTTGTTGGCAGGGATTAAAGCATGTTCTAGACCCTTATTATGGCAACTGTCACCGATTGTGCTAAGCACTTTTTTCCATGCAGTAGCAATTTGAAGCTCCAAATTTTGCCATAAAAAGAAGTGCAATTTTCAATAATTTACAAGTGTGTGCATTCACATTTGATCTTGCTGCTCACAAAATTTAAGATGAATCAAGGGCTTATAGAATTTTTTAAAAATCATCAAATAGCAACTACTTACCAAAAAATGAGATTTTGCCATCACATGTTATTTGATCAAATGTTATAATCTCCCATCTCCCATAGTCAATTGTTCCCAAAATTTGCAAGCCATTTTCTAAGGGAGTGTTTCATTTTTTTCAATGGTCACTTTTTGTGGATCATTCGATTAACTAAAATACAACGCATCAAAATTGTAGGTTTCAGAAAACCTTGATTTTGGTGAAAACGGCTTGGGTGCCCACTGGTTAACAATTGGTTCAATACAAATTCCTCCGAGCTTTGCACTTGCCTAATCATATCATGGCCATTTGCTGAACCTTCTACAAATGCTACGAGGCCACTTTGCAAACTTTTTTGTTTTTGTATCTCAAGTGGAGCAAAGCAATAGAAGATAAATGACAAAATCATGATTTATTATCATTTTTGATGCTAGGGAGAAAAACTCCAACAATAAATGGCAATCCACAAATCATATAAATTTGCTTGAGCAAGGATAAGAAGATGAGTGCTCACAATTGCAAACTTTTGCATTATGATTAGCTTACACACTGACCTATACTAGCCAACATCCAAATGAAAAACCAAATGCTTAAATCCTATTACAATCATGCAACTTGATCATGTCAAGTCCAAGTACATTGCCCATTGTCTAAATGTCTTACTAAATTGGCTCTTTTTGGACCAAAAAGTCGTAACCCTTGTAAATATTACCAATTGCTTGTATCCTTAAATCGCATAACTTCAGGTAGGTAAATCAATGTCTGGGGTTAAGTTGGTATTTTTTGGTTATATGTATTGATCATCTAATTTTTGGGTGTAACTCAATTAGATATTTGATAACTATTCTATTTTATAATATGTACAAATAATATTTTTGGCGCATGTTTTTTACATCCATGATGCATAGGTCATATTGTCATAGATATGAAGTCAAACAATGTAATTATATACATGAAAAATCTATAAAATGGATGTTGTTGCTTTTGTACAAATTTAAAAGAAATCATTATTTGAATAGTTTACTGGAGGCTATGATACTTATTGACTCTTTAATGCAATGCATTGTAGATCTCTATCAATCTCAAACATCATTTGTGGACTTAGAATCTAACATTCCTTCGAGGCCACCTCCAACATATAAGGAAAATTTCATGGAGGCCCCTGAAGCTTGTAATATTTTCATAGATATCCTTGCTTTTTCAGAAATATCACAAGCACCCTTGGGCTAAAATTTTTAGGCGTTTGTTTTGTTACGCATGTCACTTCCTTCTCCCTTTGTGCGTACATTATTTCTTTTGTGTTGTGCGTTCGCATAAAGGAAGAAGGAAAGTGGCATGCATAACAAAACAAATGCCTAATTTTTTTGGTGCAAGAGTATTTGTGGTATTTCTGAAAAAGTAGGGGTGTCTATGAAAATATTGCAAACTTTAGGGGTATCCATAAAATCTTCCCTAACTTAGACTATATCTGTCAATTTGCCCCACATCTTTCAATCTACAAAATCCTAACATACATGTGTCAAAACAATGTAAGATTCTAGGAAGTATTCACAAGCAAGAGATTGCCTTTGCTTTGGAAGGCCAAAAAGGGTAAGGGCATCCTTAGTCCACCCAGGCATAAAGGCTGCTATATCAATCTTGATCTATTAATAGCATACAGTTAATCACAAAAATATTATATGGTTTGAAGGGCATGAAAATTTTCATTCTAAAAACGTAATAAGATTTTGGTTTGGACATTGCATGATTTAGATATATCACATCAAATATTAGCTAACTTCCAAAAAACTTAAAGTCCTCTCCAAATCAAACCTAAATAAGGAAATTTTAGTAAAGTGGACAGCAAATGTACCAACCCCTCTACTAAAATTTCCTTATTTAGGCTTGATTTGGAGAGGCCTCTAGTTTTTTTGAAATTTAGCTAACATTTGATGTGATATATCTAAATCATGCAATGTCCAAACCAAAATTAATTGCACTCTTATAATGAAAAATTTCATGCTCTTCAAATCATATGATTTTTGTATGATTAACTATATGTTATTAATAAATCAAGATTGATATAACGGCATTATGCCGGTGTGGAATGAGGATGCTCTAAGCTTGTTAAGGTAGCAGCATCCATAAGCGTTGTGTCCCCATGCCTGTCACTTGACAGTGGCAGGGCTAATCAATAAAAAAACAAATGGTTGTGGGTGACTAAGTGATGATTATGTGTGATGAAGTGATGGTTTGTGTATGACTAGCATGAAGTTTTGAGTACCCATCTCACTATTTAAGAACCAACAAGCCTTGTTTTTAGCATCTCTTACACATGGTTCTTACAATTTCAATGATTTTGGACTTTGAAAAATCTTTGTGAACAAATACTTGCAGTTGAAACCTTGAAATTGATGCCAATATTTTTGGTTTCCATTTCCTAACTTACAGTATTATTCAAAGTGAGTCAATTGTTTTACCTACTCCAAAACCCTTATTTCCACGCTTACGGGTGCGCCTACCTTACATGATTCTTTGGAAAAAGCTTCTGCTTGGAAGATCGCGAGTGGCGGGAGAATTGAATTTGTTGTATCAACATCGCCCTCGCACATTCTGGAGCAAGGAGCTTTACGTGATGCCTGCCCGTATGGCATTGGCCTTACATGTGATTTTTTCTCCCCATTTTCGTTTGGGAGGATTACAACAACACCGTCCTCCGATGTGCTTGCTTCGGAGTCGGGCAAACCACGCTGAGATTAGGTTGCATCTACGGCAAGCTCCGCGGAGCTCACGCAAGGCAGGGAGAACCTCCGACTTCATTTGCTGAGCACCCTATTTGTTGGCCATGGATCTTAGCTGGCGGAGATCTTTGGGGTTTGATCGCTGGCTTCGTTTCTTGATCGACTAATGGAGCGATCGTCTTCAAGTGCGTTGTTTCATCGAGGACTCAACAATCGCTACTTAACTGTAAGGTAGTGAGTCCATTTCCATTTGTCTCATTGTTAGACGCAACCTGCCGTGTAGAGTGCACTGGCTTTATTAGTGTATCTTGTGCTTATCAAGTCAATGACCTCTTGAAGTTAAACTTGTGCTCCCACAGTAGAGATTTCTGTTCAACAAACTTTGTTGAAGTTGTTGAATAGAAATGTGTGAAACGCATTATTTCTTATTGACGCTTTCGATGTTGGAAGTTGTTACCCGCATCCTTAAGACTGAGAACTGATTAACATGAAGGTGAGCATTTTGAAGTGCCCATTCTTACATTGGAAGCGCCCTGTGTTGAGCATTTTTTACCGCCATACTAGTCTAAAACCCGCGAATGGTTTGAAATTAGGTTTTGCGATTGGATAATTGGATGTAGGGTTTGAATTTAGGGTTTATAATTGGATAATTGGATGTAGGATTGGAATTTGGAAACATACTGGCTGTTTGAGGCCACGGTAGCGATAGTGCCATGGTTTTTATGTTTTGATTAGGAGGTACAGGTTTAGTATTCATGTGTTGTGGTATTAGGGTTTTATGTAGGAAAACTCTCCTGCCATGGCAAAAGAGCAGGAATGTGACGGAGCACTGGTATGGATGCTTTCCGATGAGATGTTGCTGGCGGTGTTGGAGAACCTGACGGCTAAGTGGGATCGCCAGTCATGGTGCGTGGTGTGCAAAAAGTTCCGGGACTTGGAGGCCGTGAGTCGAAAGTGCATTGGTTTGATGCAAGCTGAGATTCTAGAGCCTGTGCTGCGACGCTACCACCAAGTGGAGCGTCTAGACTTGTCCTCGTGCTTGGAAGTGAAGGACGTGTGCCTGGCGACCGTGGCCAAGTTCACAAGCCAGCAGCTCCTGTCGATCACGTTCAATGGGGCCGTGGGGTTTGGGGCTGTGGGAATGAGGAGTCTAGTGGAATGCACCTCTCTCCAAGAGGTGGACCTGTCCTTTTGTAAGCAAGTAAGAGACAAGGAGGTGATTTTGGTGAGGTGATTTTGGTGAGCAAGCTTCAGCATTTGCAGAAGCTGCAACTCAACGGATGCGAGTGTGTCACAGATGTGGGGATGTTGGCTGTGAGCAATTGTAAAGAGCTCGAAACTGTAGGACTGAGTTTCTGTTCTGGTATCGGCGATGTCGGCATTCAGAACGTTGCAACCGGCTGCTTGCAGCTTCGCAATATTGACCTTTCAAGTACCAAGGTAGTTTGTGTTGCCTACACCTTGGTCGTATACCTTAAGATCCTTCATTTTGGAATCAAAATGCAGTATACGTAAGGTTTGATATATGGTTATTTCTGGACTGTCTAGGATTCAGGGGCACTCCAAGTGGCCAGTAAGTCTCCTTTTGGAGCTAATAGTTGACTACATTACCTTCTAGAATATATTTCTGCTGTTCAAAATTGCCCTTGAGTGCCCAAATGCCAAAAGGGATTGCTTCCTTACCTATCCAAGTTGAAATATTCCCCTTAGGATGTCTTTAAGAAGTTAGTTAAAATATACCAACAAAATATGGAGATGAAGTCTTATCCTTCATTTTATTTATTTATGTTTTGGAAGTCATCATAATTGATTGATAGCTTTCACAAGGGATATTCGATGTCTAGTTTGGCATTGGCTTGTTTTAGATTTTGGTGCATGGAAGTTATTTTATGGCTTGTTTTGTATTGTAAGATAGATTGTGTTTCTGTTTTTGATATAGGTCTCAGACAAAGGACTAGCCTTCCTAGCCCTTTTGCGGACTTTGGAGTGTCTTGTTCTCCAGGCATGTGAGAATGTGACTGACAAGGGACTCGAACTTCTCAAGAGCGGATGTGCAACTTTACAGGTGCAGCACCCCTTTCATGCCCATGAGTCCCAAATTTGTAATCACCATCCAATACAATGCATGCCATGATTTTTAACCATCCATTGCATAGTGGATGTTGGATCTCATGGGGGAGAAGGCTATAGAGTAGAAAGTTGTGAAAAATGAATAGAGCCTGAATTTAAGGTAGGATTGGCATGTTGATGTTTTTCAAAGTTGCACAAAAATACTTTCAAACATCCCAAAACGGTGATTCTCATGTTGTAATGCGGATCTGCTAACTTTCTTGTGACTTCAGCAGTGCATTTGATCATGGGCTCTGTTGACCTTTGAGTTGGTATGGTACTTGCACCCTTACAGAAGTTGGATGTATCATGGTGCTCAAATATCAGTAGCCATGGCCTAGCTGCCTTGACCGAGAGTTTAGTGCAGCTTCAAGAGCTTGAACTCTTGTATTGCAAGCTGGTATGTGGTTTTCTGATTTTACGAAATGGGCATAAAGTTTGCGATATTATTAATGGTTTCTGGAAGTTTTCAAAGCGTGTTGAAAAGTTGTCTGTGACTTACTCTCTTGAGGAGATTATTTAACACTTGTGGATATTTCCTTTTTGATGGTTGGCAGACCAACAACATGCTCTTTAGTAGTCTCCAAAAATTGAAGATGCTGCAAGTGATCAAGCTGGATCACTGTTCTCTTTACAAGGCCGATTTGAGACTAGTTGGCAAAGGATGTAGAGAGTTGAAGGAGCTCAGCTTGAGCAAGTGTGAGGGTGTGGCTGAATTTGGTGTTGTGGGCGTTGTAACAGTCCACACTGGTCTGCAAAGACTAGATCTTTCCTGTTGCTACAGTATCAGAGATGTAGCTTTGGAAGCTATTGCAACAAATTGCAGGGGCCTACTGAGCTTGAACATGAATCATTGTTTCTTAGTCACAGCTAAGGGCTTGATTACAATAGGAAAATTTTGTCTTTCTTTGGAGAATCTTGAATTTACATACTGCATGTTAAACGATGATGGTAAGAGTTTGCCTTTCTTTTATAACTTTTGCTGAAGCATTGTGCACATAATTGTGTTGTTTGATGGAGGGGCGGATAAGGAAAGTACGATTGTGCTAAGTTTTCACCTAGAGGTCTTCTGTAACTGAAAAAATTCTTACCTTTATTTTTGGATTCTAGTGTAACATTCTTTGTAAATTCTTTTCATTGTATTGTACTTGAAACGCTTATTGGAGGACTAAGATTCGAAATGGTTGTTTATGTGGCCGGGCTGAAGTCCATTGCAAGGTGTACTAAGCTTACATTCTTGACAATTGGCAACTGCATGGATATCACAAATGCCGGACTTGTGTATATTGGTGCGACTTGCAAGAACCTGCTGGGGTTTGATTGTTCCAGGTTTGTCTTGCATTGGGGCCAGAATGGTCTACAATTTTAGGATCCTCGCAGTTAAAGCATAGTGCCTATTGTATGGTTTTCTGTTGGTTTTGTTTGCAACAAGATCTGTAACTGAGCAGTGTGCACTATTCCTTTCTCTTTCTAGGAATTTAGTCCTTGTACAGCACTTTTTTGGAATCTTATAACAAATATTGTAGCTTGGCTAAAGAAGCCTGAGTAGTTGTAGCAATCTTGTGCTCCCAAGTCTGTGTTCAGCTTTTCAAACACCTGACGTGTATGAGCATATTCAGGTCAGTAGAAGTCGGTGATGAAGGCGTCATAGCAATGGCAAGTGGTTGCAAGCGTTTGAAGACAGTAGTTGTATCATATTGTGAATCTGTCACAGATGTAAGCTTGCAATCCATTGCATCATTGAGAGATCTTCAAACGCTGCAATTACGGGCTTGCAAGCAGGTGACATCGGTAGGAGTTTGCCACATTGCTGCATCGTGCAAACATTTGCAAGAGTCGGATGTCAAGTATTGTAGTTTTGTTGGAGATGCTGGCATATTGGCTCTTTTTCACGGATGTCAAGATCTGCGGAAGGTATAGTAAAGCATTTTCAGAAGATTTTTGTTTGTAAATCAACTTCTCTTTCAAATGTTGACGCTTAGAATAACATCACTCCTTGGCTGGTCTGTTAAGAAAGAGAAAAAGACCGTGCACCAAGGTCTAGTTGGTGATGACAATAGCAGAGTTGTAATTATACTTGTTGTATGGTGAGCCTTGCAGATCAGCATTTCAGATACGGGAGTGACAGACGTGGGGATGATAGCGGTGGCAAGTATGCCATGTCTGCAAGATATGGAGCTGAGTCATATGAAGGTTTCAATTGATTGTCTTGCCAAGGCTCTCTTGACATGCAACAACTTGAAATATTTGAAGCTCCCCTCAGAGTTGCGTCTGACTTTACCTTCCGAGGTGATTTTGCGTGTGGAGGATCGCGGAACCGATTTGCGCTGGCTGGACGACTTGTTCTAAACGTTGGTTAGCAAAATCTAAAATCTACTCATATGCTGAAGTATGAACCTGCGGAGGTGTATCATTTATGCAAGTAGTTGAATATGGTTTGATTCTTGACAAAACTTTTTTTTGGTATCAAAATTGTTCTTTTCAAATGTGAATATCAAATACCATTGATTTTCTTTCAAATCATCCTACACTGTTTTTGTACTGCATATACTCGTGAATGTTGCCGCATATAGTGTTGTAATGTGCAGATTTTAGTGTTATAGCATCCTGAAGAAGCTGTACCACTTTTATTAATTTGTAATTTTTGAGTCCACATTACATTCCATTGTTGAATAATGTAGGTGACGAGATTCTAAAAACACCAAAAATTCCACTAAGTGCAAACCGTGAAGTATACTCTATTTAGGTCATAATTGTTTCTGAAAATGTAAAGGACCTCTTATCTTGTTTTTCAAGGCGAATACATTGCTTCTTTTGTCAGTTCAACTAAATGTTGTTTTTGTGAGGGAAGAGATGCTTTGGGTTTTACCTCTTGCTCATGCCCAAACTTCTGCAAAAGTGTCACGCATCGGCCTTTGGGTGGTACTATTGAAAGATTCACTTGCCTTTCTAACAAAAAGATCGATTTTATTTTCCTTCCTCTCGTTAGTTTTCTCTGTTTGTTTTAGTTTGTATTGGTCTATGGCAACAATGATAGCCTATTTATATTGTTGTTTATGGTTTGAAGCTGAAATTGGCCGTTTTCCTGCATGAAAACTTTTTGTTGCATACATGGGTACATACATTGTAGCAAACATTAGAGATCATTCCGACTGATGCTTAAATTGGACTTCTTATGGTATGTTTAGTGGAGGCAAGGCCAGGTGAGAGTGAAAAAGTGCAACCAAACACGCAAGCGAGGAGACTTACAACAATCTCAACAGGTGTGGGACGTGAGCTCTTGCAAGAAGGGTCAATTTGAGAAATGTTATCCAAGTTTCAAAATCTCAGAAGTGGAAATTTCAAAGAGCAAGTGTCGGTACTTCTCCAAGACTTTGTGTAAAGCAAACCATCAACTGACTTTTATGATTAAAGAAAGAGGAAGACATGTGGTGCAGCAACGGCTCTCTTGGTTACATCCAACAAAATATTGGCGACGTTTCTAACTTTCTGCAGTTGTCTGTGTGAACGGTGATGCAAAGATTCCTCGTTGGTTTGTTTATTTGTTGTTTTGTTTTTTTGTTTTTTTTTGTGAGCTTGACTATTGGTTCCTTCAGTATTTGTAGATGATTTTGTTCTTGTTGAAAACCACCAGTTTAAGGTTGTTGTAGATGTTTACATTAGTTGATTTACAGAGAATTTTTGAATGCTGCACATGTGATCTGCAGTAGAGTTGTAGATGTAAATTCACCTTATTAATACGAGAAGATGTCATTTGTACTTGTAGGTTGTAAACTGGAGAAAAACATTCAAAAACTGGATTGGAAATCAATTGTTAAAAGAAAAAAAATTCACTTTGCTAATATTGTGACTAGGTGGAGTTTGTTTGCACATTTTTTGAAGTATTTTATATATATATATATATATATATATATATATATATATAACACACAATTGGCTAATAACAATGGCTAGAAATGGAAGTATTCAAATTTGCGTATTTATTCTAAAATTGCTAAATGTCAATAGGTGAATACAAGTACGTATGAAATGGCTCTCTTTGTGCAAAAGAACATTAAACAAATACCAAATTATTGCATGATTATCACAACTTTAGAAATTGCTATGTGTGTAGTCAATCTCATTTTTTTTTTTATGATAATCTCATTTTTTTTTTATGATAAAGGATTGTTTCAAACTCAATTCTTTACCAAGAATACAAAATAAATGTTCTATGACACTCATGAATTTTGGCTTGTGATTGATCTAAGACAAAGGAAATCAATTGGTTTGAAATGATGTAAAAAGAAAACAACTGAGAGGATTATTATTAAAGGAAATGACATAGGGTGCACACCTCCCAATTGCTACAAGGACACCTCTTGTAGCCCAACCTATTAAATTTGAGATTTTTATTAGGTTGAAATATGAAACAAAATCAAAACAATATTTTAGCGCACATTTGTGTCTACAAGCGTTGCAAACATACAACAAATATGACTTATTTGTGATATGGTCAAGAGTAAAACTTATAAGTGAAGAGAGTGACTACTTTAACTCTTAACGGCATGTCACAAATGAGATATATTTGTTGTATGTTTGCAATGCTACGCAAATGTTCACTAAAGTATGGTTTTGATTTTATTTCATATTTCAACGTAATAATAATCTCAAATGTAATAGGTTGGGCTATAAGGGTGTCCACATAGCAATTGGGGTATCCCCTAGTTATTCCCTAATTAAAACCAGCCAATATTTTCAAAACCCATTGGAATCCACTAAATGGCAAAAAAAAAAAAAAAAAAACTCAAATCTTCACTTAAGTCAATCACTCTATGGTTATACAACAAGAGACATGCATGTATTTTTTTAAAGTTTAGTATGCATACCGTATACGTTTCTATTTGAAGAGAGGTGGTAGCATTTTTAACCTCATGTAAAGAAATAAAGGCAACCTAACTTTATCTCTAGTTTACATATTAATTTTGATGGTTGGAAAATCTGTCATCATACCCGAGTTGCATTAATGCTTTAGACATTGTTTGTTGTTTGTAGATATACTTTTGCTAACAGCACATGTATGTAGGAGTATTAAAAAAAACGGGAGAATTTCATAGATGCCCCTGAAGTTTGCAATATTTACACAGATATCCTTGCTTTTTCAGAAATTGCACAAATATCTTAGGATCAAAATTTTGAGGCATTTGTTTTATCATGCATGCCACTTTCCTTCTTTTGTGTGCATGTTGTTTCTTTTTTGTTTCATGACATTCCTTTTTTCAACATGAGTCATGAAGAAAAGTACAAGTACAGAAAATAAATACCTAAGTTTTTTTGGTCTAAGAGTATTTGTGTAATTTCTGAAAAACCAAGGGTATCTATGTAAATATTGCAAACTTTAGGGGCATCTATGAAACCTTCCCCCAAAAAAAGGGGAAATTACAAATAGGGGCATGAAAATGAAAAACATTACATGTAGAGGCATAGTTTCAAAATAATTACAAATAGGGGCACAATTTCAAAATAATTTGTAAAGTTCAGTAATCTTTTTTGTTTAAACATTGGTTGATTTAGATACATCACACTAAAAGTTAATTAACTTTCAAAAAATTTAAAAGTCTCTCCAAAAAGTGCCATCCCTTTTATTGAAATTTCTTTATTTAGGCTTGATTTGGAAAAACCTTAAATAAGTTTTTTGAAAGTTAGCTAACATTTAATGTGATGTAAGTAAATCAACCAATGTCTAAACCAAGAAAATTACAAACAGTTATAAATCACTTTGAGATTGTGCCCTATTTGTAATTATTTTGAAACTTCTGTAATATTTTTCATTTTTGTGCCCCTATTTGCAATTTCACCATAAAAAAAACCCCAAGTGTTTAACATAAATGGCTAGAGGAGAAAATTTGTTTCTTAGCGGCTTCTTCGTTATGTCTACCGGCAGAGAAGACAGCTTCTTCACGTTGCCTGTGGGCTATGCCTTCTTGGTGTTGAATCTCTCACCACCTTTGCTTGCTCTCTGACCAATCAAAGTTGCAACATTGTTGTGCAAGATGGCTCCAATTGCCAAAGCCGATGATAAAAAATCCCTGGCCGCAGTTGAAGTTCTCTTCAAAGATCAGGGTTGTGAAGAATCTACTGCACAATATGCAAAGTGTAAGGGTATCAGCTAGAGGTAGTGCCAACAATATCGGGTAAAATATATACCAAAGTTCATCGGCAAGCGCTCAGCCAATAGATCTCTCAAGTATGAAGCGACACGTCCATGCACCCAAGCTCACACTAACGATTTCTTGCTAAATACAAGAGAATCAAAGATACATACTTTGTAAGTGCTAGTTGCACCTCTTATCCACCTGATATTTTTGTGATATTTTGTTTGATTTTGAGGTATCATTACAAGCTTGAGATTCAGTGATTGGCCATGCATGGAACTATGCACACCTAGAATAAGCATTGCACCAAGCGGTAAGCATTGAATGAAGTAGGAAACGCCATATAATTAGGTAAATTGGGAAAAACAGAGGTACCATTTTGCATTCCACCTTAAATCCAAAAAATTATCTTAAACCATATTCAAAGGTATCGAATTCAGACTGAGCCACTAAGATTATTTCCCTCCCAAATTCCTCCTCTCAAGTGAGGACATATGTACCAAAAAAATGCTGAAACTCAGGTTAAGTAAATCACTTAATCCTTCAGAAGTTCCAAAATGTACTGGATTTCCCAGTTTACCTAATATGGCGTTAGGATCATTAACTTAGATAACACACATTCGAGAAACGTAGAGAAACCCGTGGAAACAAAGTAACTTAAAAGGACACAAATCGACAACGCCAAAAATACCTTGTGATCTGACCAATGGAACACTCTCGTTGCCAAAGCTAATCCGTAGGTGAGATTTAAATTGGTGCAGGACCTGCCTGTATCTTCTATAGAGCCCTCTTCTTTCCCAGTACGTGGACCCCGGGTGGGAAAGCTCCAAATCTTTTACAAAAAAGAATAAGTGTTAACCCCTAAAGGCCCAGGCCATTTTTTCTATGAAAGTCACTGAAAACTGTCATTTTTTGTGGAATGAGTAGAATAGTAGGAAAAAAAGTTTTTTTGGAAATTCAATCAAAAAATCTTGTCCTAAACTATGGGAGGTATTTGTGGGAAAAAAATCATTTTATTCTAAATGTAGAGGAGTGAGATATTGACATCTGAAGTGAAAAAAAGAAGCTTTTTCCTTGCTACCCAAAAATTTTAGAAGCCTTTGACCTCTCTTTTATAAAAAAAATTACTCTACGCAAAGTTGAGGTTTATTTTTTCCATGTAGAAGACCAAGTTAGGTAAGTGTGGGAGAATTTTCAAATGAATTAGAGGTGTGAATCATACTTTGTAAAATCTTGCAATGCGCTAAGGCCGCAAAATTTGCATATACACTAGGAAAATTTGGAGGATTTACATAACATTCAAAAAATTGAATTAATTTGATCCAAATGGTAAAAAACCAAGGAATCTTAGTCGACTACAAGTGGGAAAAAAATAGAGTAAAAAAACAAATACAAACAGAGCTCAAAATAGTAAAGCAACAAATTTTACAAGGGGCAAAAGAATGGAGGTTTGGGGATCCTACACCTACCTGCAAACTAAAACTTCTCATAACTTTCATCTCATCAATCAAAATTGAATGATTCAAAGCTTCTAACATATATATAAATCTAAAGAACCAATTTCAAATTTTTATTTTAAAAAAGTGCAATTTTTTTCTTTTTGGGTTGCTCAATTCTCCCGTGTTTTTTAGTTATTCATGCATAACTTCTTCAATAAATGTCAAAATGAAGAAAGATTAGATGCCTACGCAGATATTTGTATTCCCCATCTTCCATAAAGTTTTAGAATATCATACAAAGTAGTTTAGTTGTAAGTTCATGCCCAAAACCCCACTTGGGCCTTTAGGGGTTAAGGTAGCAACACCCATAACCATCACTGTATCCATAAGCATCACTTCTAAGATCTTGGAAAATATGTAGAAGTGAATAGATGTAATTACAAGGATGTACAACATGTGAACATGAAACCTGTGTTGGTATTAGGTGCAATTGCAATTGACTCTTTAAAAATTCACAAATAATTCTCACAATATCCAAATGATACATTCAAAAGTGCAAAGACTGCAAACTCATCATTTCTCTCTTGCTAATAGGATCCTATAGTTTGCTAGATGTTTATTAATAATCATCATATTTTTAACGCTTAATTTGACGGTTATGGGTGATGCTACCTTAATTTGCCCCATTTTTGTTGTTGGTCAAATATTTTTTCATTGAATAAAGTAGCAACACCCATAAATGTGAAGTCACCATGGGCGTGACCTACATTTGCATCCATATCTATGTTTTTTGGTCCTCTGATTTACTAATACAAAAAAAGTTGATTATGGATGACAAAGTAATGGTTATGAATGACAAGTGCATCCCTTTGAGTGTCAATGGGTATGGAAATAAGCTCAATGAACGGTGTTAAATAGTCTTGCAAAACCATGAGTAAATAACCAAAGGAGGTGAAAACACCATTCAAGTACCCTAAGAATGGTATTTTGTCAACTTTCATGACGGGTTTGGGTGCCCCATTTAACTATTTGAGTGACTATTCAAGCTAGTATTATGAGCGTAAGAACACAATGAAAATTTCAGTAAGCGTCTCTTTTAACATCTCCTACACACAACTATACATTTTCAATGATTTTGGACTATGAAAAATCTTTGTGAACAAATGATTGCAATTAAAACTTTAAAAATGACGCCTATATTTTTGGTTTCTCCTTGCTTTACTTAAAATGTTTTTTTTCATCAATTGATTTTTCTACTCCAAAATCCTTAGTTTCAAGCTTGTGAGTGTTGCTACCTTCCGAGCATTCAATTTTTCTGCTTTTTGGGCGTCTATGAATCCAATATTGAATTTAAAATATTCAACTTTGATCAACTAGTCAACGTTTTCTTTCAGATGAGAAATCTGCAGTTTTTTCACGTTGGGTCCATGTAAGGCAGGAGGCTTGTAAATAGAGTAGCCAACATAACGTTCAGTACCACTGGTAAAGGCTGCCCTCCTTCCAAGCATTAGGAAAAATATAAGACCTTTAGAAGGCTCTTATGAATGCGTGCTCAATGTGCATATAGTGAAAATTTCAGAGGTCAGATTCGACCTCTGTCATGCAGTCAGATCATATGACAAAATGTATGAACCACTAAAAAAAAAAAAAAAAAAAAAAGATTTACTGCTTTTTTTTACCTCCATTATGTAGCAAGCACGCATTTATAAAGGCCCTCTGGAGCAGTGATCTTTGAATTGGCTAAATTTAGCTCGTTTTTGACATTTCAAGAATGTACGCAAAAAACACATTATAGAAATCAAAGAAAAAATAGATTAAATAGTCAGAAATCTTACCAGCCAGATACGCAATCGCCATTTGCTGTAGAGATATAAGATTGCTTTTTCGCAGATTGCTTCAATTAGTCGATCCTCCATATCGCAGTTGCGCTCCCCCCTGCAACCGCGTTGTCGGATTGAGAAGAGCGCGTCTTGGAAACACGCAGAGTGTCTCGCTGCGATTGTACGTTGCTAATTAAAATTGTTTTTGGTCTTGATCTTCACACTTCAGATCTTCAATCTTCATGTCTTGAAGTCTTCATATTTTAATAAAAACAATGAGGAAAATCACAAATAACAAATTCTAGAAAGACTGCAACCTTTTTTCTAGTGTCACGGATGGTTCAAAGATTCAAATGCTAAGTGTAATAGCAATTTGGAAAGCTCTTTTAAGCTTCTAACATCCCTCTAAATTTCAACTTAATCTAAGCTATTGTCCAAAAGTTATGCGGGTTCAAAATAAAGGCTCTTCTTCTTCCTTGCAAATTAAAAATAGCCTCTATAAACTTTTATAACTTTTGTTCTACACATCACTCATAGAAATGTGATATTAATTTGAAAAGATGATAGCACTGGCTACAACTCCTAAAATTTTTACTTCAAAATAAAACTCTGTCCGAAAGTTCTAATCAATCAAAGTGTGGATCTCAAATTTTTAGAGAGCACCCAAACCCTCAACTCCTACACACTATAACTTCTTCAATAAGATTCCAAATGAAATGATTAAAGACAACACAAAAAGCTTTGACAACAAACTATCACTTCTAAAACTTTCAAAAGAAAATTTCATATTGTTCAAAAGTTGTAGCTCTTCAAAGTTACGGCCTTCTCATAACAAATGCGCAGCCACCTCCAATCCTTCACACCTCCATAATTTTCTTCTCTAAGCTCTAAATCTCAAGTTTAAAGACTTTCTAAAGAGCTAAGACTAAGATGAACACTCCTTTCAAATCTTGTTGCAAAATAATATGCAAATCATAAGCTATGGCTTGTCAAAGTCTCAGCCTTTCTTCATAGTTTGACTTTTTAACTCTAAAATTCAAACACTCATAACTTTTGCATCACAATTCCAAATTCAACTTGCAAACTCATTTTAAAAAGGTAATCACACAAGAAACAACTTTTTTAAATTTTAGTTCAAAATCATGTATACACAGAAAAATTCTCTTACTTCAAAGTTTTGAGATTTTCTCCCTTCTTCTTACTTACACTCAAACACTAACTTTCAACAACTAAAGAATCTTTCCTCCATAATTTCGACCCTATCTAGGGTAAGGAGGTGGGGCACATCAGCTCACGCCCCTCTCTATCATAATCTCACCATAGATGCCAAACCCCTTTTCCTTTTACACCTTTTCCATTGACTTCTAAATCCTTAGTATTTTTTATTCAAGCAAAGACAAAATATATGAGCTTTTTAAAACATCTAGATAAACATATAAAAATGATTAAATTACAAAATAAACAACATCGTAAAATGGCTACGTGTTCTTGCGAGCATACAATAGCATCAAACGCTTGTCTTCAGTCTCCAAGTCGTGGACTTGGTTGACTAGAGAAGTAGTTGTCTTTGGCCGTCCGCCGGTCCGGGTTCGAATCCCATTGGACTCGTCAAGCGGTGATGGCGGCTCACGGCTTGGCAGTTTGCAAGACATGAAATTAGCCCAGCCAACTTGCTACCTATCCTCTTGAGCTGTGCATGTGACAAGACGGCGCAGTGCATTAAAATCTATGGCTGCTGCGCTGTCATCAAACCGTGGTCCTCACCACGACCACCTCTTTTGCCTCAACTGTTGAATTATTGAAACCAACACAAACATAAATAAATAACAAGTATCTACATGATAAAGAGATCTCCATCAAGATAGCGTGTAGCTCTGGTTGCTACATTGCAGCCTTCCATTTTGTCTAGGGTTTCTACTTACAAAATCACAACTACCAGATGTTAGTAGACAAGGTTTACAATCTTAATTTATTTAGGTTACCTCTTGCATTCGGCGATCTTTGTGCCCGCCACTTTGATGCTTTGAGCGCAGCTCAATAACATCCTTGCCTGCGCTTTGCAATGTGCGCCTTGCCTTCACTTCCATAGACGCCGTATAAGATTGTAAGCTTGAGAGCTACTGTTACTGCTTTGCCATAGCGTTGTTTCTCTTTGCTGTTGCAGCCGTCACTTGGGTGTTCTTTTTTTTATTGTAGTTCTGTGTGCTACTGTTTAGAATTCTAGAAACTTAAAATTTTATGAGGAAATGGAAAATTGCTTGAGGAAAGCGTTATTCCATTCCACATTGTCAATTTTGGCAGCTGCGCCGCTTCTTGGTCGTTTTGAAAATCTCAAGGCTCAGATTGTGCCTCCGGCATTCACTAGGATCTAGAAATGAGACGGCTCAATTTGAAATTTTGGTGACGTCGAGATCTGCAAGTTCCAATTCTGTTATTGCTTGGGGTTTAGAGTGTTAGGATGTAGCCCTGCTACGAGCAGTTTACTTAAAAATAAGCCCCTTTTACTATCTCTTACTTGTGCAAACAAATTTTATTTGCTTTGTGCTCTTTGAGTTTTTTGGCAATTGCTTTTGCGATTTGTGTACTGCCGGTGTTTCTTGGGTTTAGAGTTGCAAGATTGCAAGGGGATGCGCCTGTGTAGTTTTAGAGTCATTTGGAGGTCCTATAGTGTGGGTTTGCCTGGTTTGTGGAGGTGCCGTAACTTAGCATTCATGGGTCCACTGTTGAAATTGCCCAAAAACTTTTGGGTGAAGTTGTTTTGGTCCAGCTGTAATTTTAACTTTTTAGGCAAATACCTCCCGCCTGTTCTTGTGGGCGCTTGTGTTTCGGAAACTCGACTTTTGGAATCTTGCTCACAGCCTATGAAGCGTCTCTCTCCAATTTCAAAGACGACCATCGTGTCGCCAGAAGAAGCATTGCACAATGCCAAGGGTGCTATCCTTGGGCCGGAAGGAACAGTAGATGACTATGATGTTCACGAGGGCAAGTCTGCCAAAGAGGAAGAGAAACTAGAAGGCCCAAGTTCATGTCAAAAACGTTGGAAGATCTCTGCTAGGACCACCAACAGACGCTGGTAGGAAATCTAGTCCTACCGTTTTGCATGGGCGGAGGGGGAGTTTGATTGTGCTAGTGACTTGGTGGGAGTGATTTGCCGTAGTTGTACTAGTATCACTGGGCGGAAGACAGTCATGGTCTCCAACGCTGACAACGTGGAGAAGCACAAGGGAAAAAAAATTTGCCGAGTGGAAGGGATTCCGCAGCCCCATGTGAAGAAGGTCGATGTGTTCACAAATCTCCAGTGCAAGCATCTAAAGATGTGTAAGTTGTGGGCTGGTCGGAAGCAGCCAAGCACTATTTTGGAGTAGCTTAGTATTTGCTTGGAGGGCAACGCACAAAAGAAGGGAGTATAGTTTTTGAGTCTTTCCCAAGTTTTGTGTCATAGTCGTCCAATGTGCGATTTTGAACGTGAATAATATCTCCTAAGGCACTTGCAAGTAAAACATGTGCCTAAAAAGCACTGGTCAGAGACTTTGGAGTGGGAAATGAGTGAACATATGCATGCTTCAATTCTATTTGCTTTGAAGTTGGTTGTTCAAAGTGCTTGTTTCATATCTATAAGTACTGACGAAGTCACTGCTGTGGATAATACTTTTTGGATTGGAGTGCATGTATATGCTGTGGATGATTGGCAACGAATCCCCCACTTGCTGCACTTGTCATGCATTTCTGGGAGTGGAACGGCAAATCACTTAACCAATGTGATTATGAACTCTTTGCTTGGTGAAGAAGGACTAACTCGTGAGGAGATAGCCTCTAAACTTGTTTGTTTTGGTGCAGATGGAGTAAGCACATTCTAGAGGCCCTAAAATGGAGTTACTATTCAGATCAAGGAGAAGTGGGCCCCCTTCTCTTTGGGGGCAAGTTGTGCCTCTCATAGGATTAATTTGGTTGTTGAGACTTTATCCAGATATCCTCTTATTTCTTGCTAAGAGGGCTTGTTTTAGTATGTGTGTTCTTATTTTTGTCGTAGCCACAAGCGCCATGTTGAGCTCCAAAAGCTTGCTGATCTCATGCAAACTAAGGGAAATAAGATGCTTAGAAATGTGGAAACCCGTTGGATTTCCATGAGAAGTCCTGTCCAAAGAGTTCTTGCAAAGTACAAGACCTTGATAGCAAAGATGGACATGGATATGGTAGTTGGTCCAGGGTAGAAGCCAAATAGTGCTGCAGCAGACAATTTTGACATCCTAAGTGACATAGAGATTTTGCTGTCATTGGCTTGTTTTGTTCCTCTTCTGAATGCTGTGCATTGCTTGATTAAGCTATCCCAATCACAAGATGTCTTTATTTGTGATTTCATGGAAGCCATCAAGGTTTGCCAAAGTGAGCTTGCACGCCTTTTCATTGATAAATCTACCTCTTACAACAAAGGTGATTTTAGAGTGTATAGTGATTTGGTTAACATGAAGTCAAATGATATTTCAATTGAGTGGAAGGAGCTGCCAAATGAAGGAGGACAAGCACACCTACTTTTCAATTTCCGGGTCACTAACGTATTTGCATGCTGCCATGATAGGGTGACTAGGAAGCACCTGTTTGTGAACCTGAACCAATTCCACCTAGTGCAAGAAAACGTGGAACGGCAATTTACAGGTTTGTTTATTTTTCTACTTTTGTCTTCTCTGGTATTTCAGAGTGGCTGATGGTTTGCATACGCTGGTTTTGGTAGAGGCCGAACTCATGAGAACAAGCTGCTGATCAAAAGTCTATTTATTAAAGTATCTGTAATTTTTGCTGTTCATTTTGGTTATGTTACTGATGTTGGTTGCTGGTTTTGCAGGTAGGAGGTTGTGTTGTCTATGGTTTTGCTTGGATCCAATAAGTCCAAGTTTGCTTTTTATTTGGGATTGGTTTGTGGCGGTTTGCCGTGGTTGGTTGTGTTGCTGATGTCTTGTAAAGCTTGCTTGTTTACTTCTTCTCATGGTATGCATTGGGTTCAGGGTGGCTGGTTGAGACTTTAGTTGTTTAGGAAGAGTAACTTTGTTTTCTATGTGACAAAACTACCTTTATCTCTTTGATACCAGTGATTGGATGCTTGCATACATGCTGGTTACGGTTTCTCTATTTTTTAGGAATAAAAGTTCTTTTATCTTTTGTGCAATCACTTTTATCTCTTTAATAAGCGGTAAAAGGTGTCTTCTGTATTATGCAATCACTTTAATCTCTTTGATAAGCAGCTAAAGTTGTTATGTCTTTTATGCAATCACTTTTATCTCTTTGATAAGCGGTAGAAGTTGCTCTCTATTTTATACAACTACTTTTATCTCTTTGATACCCGGTGCTTTGGTGCTTGCATACATGCTGGTTATACCCTAATGGAAGCTACATGCATCATTGTCTACTTGCTGTACACAGAGATAGCTCAAAATCTCTCAGACGAGCTTGACAGGAGATTTCCTCAACAACATCTTTGGATGCCTTTGGCATTGTATACCCCCAATACTGGAGGCAGCCCAGAGCTGAGGAGAGTTTTGCCAAACATTTGGAGGTGCTAAAACAGTTCTACTGTAGGGCCGTTGCCCTTGGTGGGGGGGCGCCGGGATTCTTTCCCTTTACTGCCTCTAAAATGCTTTCTTCATCATTGTTGGATAACCAACAAGGGCTTTTTAAAGTCACCATGAAGGCAAACTCAAAATTTGCTTGCGGACCACTTCATGATGTCAATCCATTGGTGAAGCTCTGGAGGAGATTGTCCCAATCAAAGCATCTGTCTAAGCTTATCTCAAAATACTTTAAGTTGGCACAAATTGGATGCACCCTTGTACTAGAGTCTGTTGAGGATGAGCGGTGCTTTTCCAATTTGAAGTTTCTCAAATCATGCCAAAGAAACAGATTGGGAAAACACCTCCCACTTGTGGTCCGCACGTTTGGACAGGAGTACTACACCCTAGAGTCTTTTCCTTATAAGAAAGCTATCAATTCTTGGAAAAGCGCTGTTAAGGGTGGTAGACATGGAGATGCATAACTCATAATTTTAGTATCCTCCCCAATTTATTTCCTCTTCCTTAGTTTACATGAGGTCAAGCAAGCTTTGGAGTTCTGAAGAAGCTTTGGAGTTTGAAAGAGTATCCTTAACATTGGCCACATACTTGGAGCTGCATTGGAGCTACATTGGAGCTGACTTAGACATGAGGGAGATGGAGGAAGAAGCCTAATGGAGGAAGGAGCTTCACGCGCATGCAACTGCAACTGCAATTTGCCATGACTTATTTTGGTTCTAACCTTTAGGGTATAGAGGGGTGGGTTGTTTGTATGTTTGTGTACAGGACACTAATTCTGCAAATATGGGCAGTCTTGCTTTGAAAGCAAGTTGGGTTTAATCTCCAAGTTAGTGCCACAGAAATTTATGTGTTGTTCATATTAAGTTAGTGCCACAAAATTCTATGTGTTGTTCATATTAAATTAGTGCCATAGAATTCTATGTGTTGTTCATGTTAACTTTCAATGCATGCACCCTAGTCTTGGATTCACATTTGACACTCCATTGTATTTGTTAACATTTATCTTAAGAAGTTGCACTCTAGAACCCCAAATTTACCAAAAAACTTGACACCCCCTTATATCAATTAGCACCTGCACCATTGGGAAAAAGCAAAAGTAGCAATTTTGAACCCCCCAAAAAATAAAAAATTAGCACCTTAAGCTAAATTGGCAATGCAAAAAATCACCAGAATCCACCCTTTTTTCTACGAATGTATAACTTTGTTTTTACTGTTTGGTTTCAATTTTAGCAAGAATGACTATTTACAGGGTCGAGTGTAGCTTTCCAGCAAAAACCCCTTAAGAGACCTTGAAAACGCTGCTCTGGATTGCTCAGAATTTTGCTAATGAAAATGGTGTAGAATATTTCACACCATTCCATCCACAAGGATGAAATGGTGTGGAATATTCCACACCTTTCTTTAGCTATGGCTACATTTGGGTGAATTTGTCAGAGTTTATGAAAGGGAGGCTTAGTTCAATGCACACATGTTGAAGGGGCCAGACAAGTTAGACAATTAAAAAAAAAAAAAAAAAAAAGTCAAGTTGAAGTTCGTGGATGATACCTGAAGAGAGGGAAAGGCAACCTCTCTTCAAACAATTGAATGTTATGAAGGGTTTGTGCGCTTCTATGGAAAAACCAAGGCAATATTTTTGGTAGAAAGCCAAAGAAGAGATAGTTCTGTGGCAATTTAATTTGAAATTTTGTGAGTTAGTATGAATTAGTTGTAATTTATCAAAGCAAAAGTGCATAGGATAGCTCTTTTTGATCATAGGTGGTAGCATTCATGATACAAAGGCAACTTCTAAATGGAGCACATGGGTCCCAAAAGCAACCACTACAAAATCAAGAATGCTCCAATAAGGCTTTTAAAGCATGCAAGCACCCATTCCATATTTTAACACTCAAATCATGATTGAGAACATGTTTTCATTAATTTTAGTATGACATTTCAATTTTTTTTTGTAAAAGACAAATCTGAATGCAATTTTGACCAATAAGCACACTCAACAATGGCTCATGTCACTCTCTCAAGTTCCTAAAATGGTGCATACACAAGTACAATTTTTGAACACAAAAAAAATGTGACTTATTTAAAAACCTATGTGCACTATTCTAGTGACCCTACATGGTAGGTTCAAAAATGCATGGTCTAAATTAGAGCCTCCTACCTTAACATTATTAGGAAAGATATAGGTTTTGCAAACAAAGAAATTGGGCAGTGCACCTTATTAACCTTGAACAACCGAGTAGCCTTTTGCAACCAATACAATACAGAGTATTTTTCTTGTATTTGGAGTGCATCCACACCTTTATTACATTTAAGATTGACAAAAAAGTTAGAATATAGATCAATGATGTTCTAGTGAGGTAGTTAAGATCCCAAATTAAAACTTTTTCTTGGTAGAAAATGTCAGTTATACAACAGGCTACATAGTATGTATTATAGTAGCTCAATCCTTTAAGGGTTAGGTTCTTCTGCCAAATTTCCTGTGCGGCGGGTGTGAAAGTTACAAAAGCCGGCAAAAGGTTATTTAGGAATGTATTTACGGTATCGACAAAAAAAAAGCAGCGCCTTGGTTACTTTACCATAAATGGAACACTTATGAATGAAAAAATGATTACTGCAAGTTGTGCTTGAAAAGTTACCAGGTGCGCTTTATTTCAACACATCTTATTGAACTTCTGCACGCCTTGCTCTTATTTCTCTTTCATTCTTTTTTCTTTTGGGAACATCAAAATTATCAGAATGTGAACCGATAATCTCTTCGCCTCCTTTGAGTAATTAGGATGATTGGCTTCAAAGGAAAACTCCACAAACTTAGTTAAGGTAGACAAATCCAATCCCATTTGTCTCCCAATCCCGCTCAAATCTACACGGGTGGTTCTTTTTAGGGTTGAAATCTAGGCATTTCATAAATGCCCTATTTTTAGGACCTAAAAAATAGGACATCTATTGGAGCTGCCTAAATTTTACTCCAAAAAAGAACCACTTGTGTAGATTTGAGCGGGATTGGGAGACGAACGAGATTGGGTTTGTCTACCTTGGAGTCTTAGACAGATTGTTAGCCTTCTTCAACTGATTGGTTTTGGAGTTCAATATTCAGCTCATCAAGAAAATATAATGTGGAAATGAGGCTACAACTCTACCTTGATAGAGGATATGAAGTGGCCACGTGTCAGGTTCCAAAAGCTTGGTGTTGGGCAATATTTAATATTTACATCAAATAAGATTCTTAAGCCACTAAAAGATCTTACTACAAGCACAAAATTGTGAAAGTAACTGCTAATTGACTATGCTTGAACAAAGTTTGGGCAGATATGTAACCTTCTTGAAATTGCAAATATGCACGAGTCATTTATGAGAACAAGCTTACAAGCATAGTAGTCCAAAGTACCAAACTATGTAACAGCTTGCATAACATATCAAAATCTAAAGCATTTAACTTACTACTCACTCAATGACTTCCAACAGCAAAGCTTGCAACAAGATGTTAACTTAGCTGTTTATAATGAAGGGAAGAAATGGTTCTTCACTTAGTACAAAACTTCAAAAATCAAAGTTGTAGAGTATGGGATCACACTAAAAAAGTCTTCAAATAAAAAAATTATGTTGTAATAGATTTGTTATATCTTGCGCAATAGTGCAACATGAAAAAGAAATTATGTTTTAATATCAAACAATGTCTCCAACCTTGCATGAGATTTCATACAATGTCTAAATGTCTAAAACCTTGCAATCGCCTAAAAACTTGCAAGGAATAGCAGCACAAAATGTTACAAAATTGCATCACATTACATATTGACAATATTATATATGTCACACTGCAATCTTTTGAGATTGGGGAAGCATGTTGCACATGTGTGAGCTTAACCCCTCAATGTCCAATGTCTCTCCAAATACATCAAAAAGAGGTCAATTTTTGTCCCCTTTATTGTTAAGGGGTCAAAGAAACCCCATTTGAGAATACAACTTCACATAACATTGTTCACATGATTATATTCCTCCCCCTAGCCATGGAGGGATATTCCCCCTATATACATGGGGGGAGAACCTAATTATAAATCCTCAAAGCTCATTAGAGAGGGCTACATCTAGTGAATGGCATTTGCTGGGGAATCCTCATATTGAGAAAGCAAAAGGGAACCCCCCAGTGAAGGTTAAAAATATTATGCACAATTGTCTCAAGATGACTAGTTAAACAATTTCAAAGTTTGTTTTACATCTCCTACAAAAATGTTCTCATTTTTTCCAATACAAATTAGAATTCAATACTTAAATACTTGAAGTCTTTGCAAATTTCATGAACTTTTTGATGTAAGATAATAACATTGTTCATGTAAATGATTTGTCATAAGAAAACAAATGGATTTGACTTCTATTGGAAGTAGAGCTAGGGACATTTTAATATTTGAAATCATTGTCATCATGAATATATTGGCCTCCATGCTCAACCTAGGCTGACTCTAGTTTACTTAGTTTTACTATAAAACTATCCACTTTAACTTTTGCAAATGATGCAAATAAGAGATTAGTAATGTGTAATTGTGTACATTAAATAATTACATGTTGGTCAAATGATATTTCTACATGCTTACACAATCAATATGGCAAATAAAACATACCAAAAAACTTGTCAATTACCCCTATAGGTAGATGTCTATGTGAAAAAAAACTCATTTCACAAAACAAAACATAGGTCTTTGCTTAACCATTGAGGCTCCTACTATATTGAAACATCTAGAAGATTAGTCACTTTAACCGCTTTGGGAACCTTTTTTTTTGTAATTTCTTAACCCAGGCAGAGGGTCTCACCATTTTCAAAGATCTTAGGATCCCATTATAATACAAAAGGTAACATGGGATATGTTTTGGAGTTGATGTGTGAATTATGAATGTCGTAGATTTGGCCTGAGAGATTTTGAAGTTAGTATTACATCCACGTGGTTGTTCAACTTGTATGAAAATTTCATAATTCATTTTTGATTTGATAATAAATAAAATATTGATAATCGTGAAGTGAATTTTGTTGAAAATGAATTCAAAGAGAAGTGGGAATGCTTCAGAAAAATTATGTTGTAATTAAGTCCTCGACATCAAAAGGAACAACTTAATTTATTAGAGTGGTGCATTTAATACTATATTCATACCCCCACTAACATAACATCTTTTTGACATACTCCAAGTTCTCCAACCTCTAAGTCCTAGGACCAATTCTTGGCTCTCCACCGATTCCACCAACAAAATTGCCTAATCCTCGTTTTTCCTCCAATGCAATGTGGCAACCGGGGTGGCAACTTTGGTACAACCAAGCAATTGAATGGCACAATATTAAACCCTAAAGGACCAAGTGGCTGTTCAACAGCCACTTGAGAACTTGGGTAGGGTCATATGGAGTTAATTTTTATTGAATGTTCTCAAAATTGTTACACAAGGTACAAATATGTATCTTCCAAGTGGAAATCTAATTTTTCCCAATGAGATGCTCGGTTTAGAAGTTATGTTGCCCAAAAGAAATCGGGCAATTTGGGCAATTTGAGCATCTTTGGAGAATCTTATGCTAAAACTCTCATTAACTTTTGAAATTTGGCAAGTATGTAACTATAAAAACATGGTGTACAATTGTTAAAAAAATAAACTAATTGGGGACTCACATCACATTCTAAAGGGAGTCAAACTTTGTTAACTATGTTTGGGTAGCTTCAAGAAAAAAAAAAATCCTCTAACTTCAAGCCCTATCATCTTTCAATCTATAAATCTAAAGCTCTTGAAACTTTTTTCACATATTCCAAATGTTTGTCTCCAACTTTTCACCTATCAGATTTCAAATAAAAGACTTCCACATTGCATAAGAAATCATGAAAGAATGACTAATGTATTGCCAATTTGCTAAACCTCCTTGCATTGGAGGATGATTTAGAATAAGCTAGACTCTATATTTGCATCTGAAAATTTTCAGCAGTGAACCTAACATCATATACTTGTGAATGGTCAAAAAGCTCAAGTTTGTGTAGAGCAAAAATTTTACTCTAGGAAGGGTCAAAGTCTGCTGACCTTATTTTGCAGGAATGAAAAATAGCTTTTTTTTATATTTCAAATGTTAAAATCTTACAATCTGCGTGGTCAAATGGGCTGAATTTTTTTGCACACATTAATTTATCTATTTGACACACTTTTGTATGGTTGTAGTTGAGAAAAAAGGTTTAAATTTTAAATTTTGGGCAATGCACTAAAAGTTGACAGTTTCTGAGATTTTTTCTCAAAAAACACCCGTCGTCTTTTAGGGGTTTTAATGCAATGACATGTGCCAAATTTGACCATGTTTGTGAGGTCCTAAAGTGAATCTTCAAGCAAAGATCATGGATCTCTAAGCTTATGGTTTTGAAAGTATTGCAAAGAGATCTTATTGTTTGCCAGGATCTCTCCTAATCCCCATCACCAAAGGCGCCGCAGTCTAATTGCCGCTTTCTTGACGTCATCTAACAATAAACTCTTGTCGAACCATCCGAGAGGTTTATAGCCTGATGTTGACGTCTCCAACATATGTCGTAGTGTCCCTGCTGTAACAATGTAAATGCATTGATGCAACAGCATCTGTCGATCCTGTGCATCATATTTTGGCCCTTCCGACATGGCAGCTTGCATGTGCATGTTGAAGTCTGAGCATGTGGCCTCAATGTGTTTCTTGACAGCCTCGCCATAACACTCACCAAAACCATTATTATTCACAATAGGACGCATCATTCCCAAAGTGTGTTGGTCGGCCTTGCTTCGCACAATAAACACCGGGATGTCGAAGCGTAAGCAGTTTTGAATTACACCCACGTCGATTGCCGTGAAACAAACGTTGTACTCTAGGATGATGACATCAAACACAAAGAGTTCCTGGTCATTGAAATACTGCCGACCAGAGACTACCTTGGCTTCAATACTGAGGATGTTGTACCACACAAACAGCAAATAAGATTTAGGCTTGAGGGGGTCAGGGTAGCAAGCAATTTTGGATGTGCACACAATTACCCTGATGTGTACTACATTGCAGCCATAGTTTCCCAATCCCTTGATGGCATTGATGAGGGTAGGATTTCCGCTACCAGAAACACCACAAACAACAAAATGGAGCTTCTTGGGGTTGTACTGGATCTGCTCCTTTGCAGCAATAATCTGCTCCAGAGTTGGCATCACGACAAGACTGATGCGGCCTTGCCAAAGAGCTTCCTTGGATCTCTCAGCCTTTGCAAGAGCAGCTTCTTCACGCTATTTGGTAGCCGCCTCCATCTTTGCTTTTTTAGCCTTTGCAAGAATAATTCCTTCACGCAATTTGGCAGAGGCCTTCATTTGCAGAGCAGCATCTTCACGCTCAAGAGCGGCTTCTTTGTTCTGTCTAAAGACATGTTCAATAATCTGTCTAGCGGCAGAGACGACAACTTCTTCACGTTGCCTGTCAATATCACTTTCTCTATCTTGAAGCTCTTGCCGCCATCGCTCGCTCTCCTCATGAAACAAAGTTGCAATATTGTTGATCAAGATGGTTCCAATTGCCAAAGCCAATGATAAATAACCTATTGCCACAGTTGAGGTTCTCGCCCAAGATTAGAGTTGTGAAGAATAATCTACTGCACAATCACCAAAGTGCAAAGTTATCATCAAGAGAGTGTGCTCAAAATATACATCTAAGTTTATCGGCAAGCTAGAGCTTAGCTAGTTTATCTCTCAAGTAAGAAGCAACAAGTTCATACAAATCAAAGATATGAAAGTGCTAGTTGCACATAATATTCTTCTAATAAATGTATGCTACTTTGTTTGACCTTGAGGTATCACCACAAGCTTGAGATTCAATGACCATGCAAATAATTGTACGCACCTAAAATAAGCATTGCACCAAGCATTGAACAAAGTAGGAACAGTAGATAGCACACATTTGAGAAACAAAGCAAAATGCTCCAAACAAAGTGACAGTAAAGACACAAGTCAAAATTGTCAAGAAAACACCTTGTGGATTGACCAAAGCTGCAGTGTCACTACTGAGGGACTGTGCATTCCAAGTGAATTTGGAGGTGACATATTGACATTTGTAACTTATAGGCGCATGGCCCATCTTCATCTTTTGTAGAACCCTCTTTCACCCCAGTAGTGGGTGTCAAACCTCGCCATATTTCAGTTTTCCGCACCCCATAACTTTGGCTTTGAGTCTCAGACCACCCCATAACTCAACCACTTTTGCTAGTTATCATGTATGATAACTTTATCAACCACCTCTAGAGGTGGTTGACAACTCTAACTAGTTATGGCCTCTCTTTATAAAAGTTATCAAGTGATCTTGTAGCTCTCTTGTAGCACGTTAACCTCCACTCACTACTAATTCCTAAATTCTACTTTACACAATTTTGTGATATGAAAGAGGTAGGATGTAATATTAAAGAGGGAAGGTGTGATATTAAAAAGAGAGGGTGTGATATTAAAAAGAGAGGGTGTGATATTAAAGAGAGAGGGTGTGATATTAAAGAGAGAGGGTGTGATATTAAAGAGGCAGGGTGTGATATTAAAGAGGTAAGCTGTGATATTAAAGAGGGAGAGTGTGATATCAAAAAGGTTAGTGTTGCTACTAATCATACTACTAAAACTCAATTACCTTTGTAATATCACATCCTAACCTTTTTATTATCACACCCTCCCTTTGTAATATCACACCCCAACCTCTTTAATATCACACATCAATCTTTGTGACATTATCCCATACATACGTTATGAAGACAAACTGAAATTTTTAACAAACTATAGTTTGTGAAGCTTTGCAAGGGTGATAACTTTGCAGAAATTTGTTTAGCCATCGGCTCACCACCCTATAACTTAAAAAAAAAAAAAACACTTGATAGAGTTATCCCAAAACCTTAAAAAATGCCAAGTTTAACACCCACTACTAGTGGACCTAGGGTGAGGAAGCTACACAACAACAATTTTCCTACAAAGAAGAATAAGCATGTAAATTTGCCCATATTTTGTTATTGATCAAATTTTGCTTCCTCAAATTTTATTTCCTTAATCAGTTTACCATGGTTATTACTTTGGGCAAGATTTGGCTTTTGGACAGCACAACTGTACGCACAATGTGAAGCACAAAATAAATGGCATGGACAGATGTGTTCATCCACTCTTGCATTTAGGGAATTTTTTTTAGGATTTTTGACCTAAAAAGGGAAGAATCAAATTACCATTTTTCATTTTTACTACGTGATATGGTTTTGAAGTCACATTTTGACTTCATGTTGGCAACAATGAGTATCACCATCATGTACAAATCAAGCTTTTTTAATAAATTTTATCATCTTTTGGAGTGAACTATGAGTTGTTTATTGATCAAATAGACATGAGCTCCATCAAGTTTGGGCAAATGGGCAAGTGGATAGACAAGCAGTCCAATGTGAAAACCATACATTACATAAATTGATTTACATAGTGCTAGATTTTATAATGTAAAACCCCTTAACTTCACACCAATTTGGATGAATTATGTCTAGTTAGTATGAAGATGTGGGGCATGATTGTTATGTTGGGCAACTTACTATTCATTTAACAAATAGTAATTTACCTAATATGACAACCCATGATTTGGCATGCATTTTGTTTTTATTCTTCAAGTGGGATTTTGGTCACAACCTTTTAGTATCCTCAAATAGCAATTTGGTGGCATAGTTACCATATTATGGCATTTTTTGTAGGGAAAATTTCATGGATATCCCTAAAGTTTGCAATATTTTCATAGATAACCTAGCTTTTTCAGAAATTGCACAAAATTCCCATGGACCATTATTTTCATGCATTTGTTTGTTGTGCTTGTACTTCCTTCATGATCAATGTTGAAGAAGGGAATGTAATGAAACACAAAAGAAGCAACATGCGCACACAAGAAAAAGGGAAGTGGCATGCACAACAAAACAAAGGCTTGAAATTTTTGGTCCAAGGATATTTTGTGCAATTTTTGAAAAAGCAAGGGTACCTATGCAAATACTACAAACTTCAGGGGTATCCATGAAGTTTTCCCTTCTTCACACACTCTCAAGTCGAATTACAAACTTGTAAAATCTCTTTACAAATTTGGCTACTTGAATCACACTACTTGAGATACTAATTATATTTTGCAACCCACACTATAGTGAATTAACCTAAATTGCTATTGAATAGATTATTGATATGCTTTACAAATTCACCTATTTCTTGAGTATTAGTGCAAGTTAGCATTGTTAGTGCATGGCGCAATAAATGAAGTGACTTGTGAAGTATTGACTTTCTTCTATTTAGGAGTCCCCAAACCCAAAAACAAATTTTAAACATCCAAATTTTTACTTCTAAATTTTTGAACCAGAGTTTTGGAAAAACTTCTTGAGGGGAAAAACCAGGTGCATCCAGAGACTAGATTCCAACATTTTATAGCAAGTGAAAAGTCTGGAGTTTTCCATCCTTGGGTCTAGGACTATGGGAAAAAGGAGGATTTTGGAAAAGATGAAAGAGGGCCGTTTGCCTATTTAACCCCTAAATGCCCAAGGCACCAGAATTTGGTGACTGTCCAAAAAATTTCAAAAAACTTTGAAACCTTGTTGAAGGCACAGATTTCATTTTTTTGTGGTTTTTTTATGGAAAAGTTGCATGCTAAAGTTAGCTTCACCATTCAAATTCAACTTCCTCCATATCTTATTCCATTTGTTTTTGGTGGAAGGTTAACTACAAGCATACATTTTTAACATGAATAGTGACTGTTGTGAATAGTATCATGAATAGTGTTGTGAATAGTGTCATGAATAGTGTTGTGAATAGTGTCACAAAGCCTATGAGAAGTTGCCACATTGAAAAGACAGCCATCAAGTTGAGCAGAAGGTGAAGATTTCTCTTGGGCACTCCCTTGGGCAATAAGGGCTTTTTTTCTGAAATTTTGACATCTAACAAAATCTAAAAGTGCTTTTGGACTAATTTCACTTGGAATGTCTTTGTTATACTAATTAGAATCTATTCACCATTGAAAATTCTTTCATTCATAATGATTTGTGGTCAGTAATTGAAGCTGAAAATTTTTTATGTATTAGACGGTTGCATTTTGACAGTTGCATTGCAGGCTCATTTGTGAAATTGTGGTCATGGATTTGGAAGAGGGGCCATTGGTTTTGAAGTAACAATAATAAACACTAAAACATCCTAAGTGATTGTTTCCCAATTTTGTATCCAAAAGTCACCAATTTACATTAATAGTTTTGGGCAGTTCCAAAAAAAGCAAAAAATTCCATACTCATCATCATTCAATCACAAATATTTTGAAATCTGTGCGACCATTTTGGGTTTTTTTTGGGTAGTGCCATCTAGAAACTTTGAAATTTGAGATTCAACAGTTACAATTTTGTTTTGATGTTTAATAATGATCTTATAAAGGCAATTCAAAAACTTCAAAACTACCTTCTAAAAACCAGAAAAACACCCTCGGACATTGAGGGGTTAAATCTCACTTTCGAGCTGATTGCGTAACAGGTACAAAAAAAGTATGCGAAAGCCGTCTATAAGCAAGATAAAAGTTAATTACGGTTTCGACCAAATACAGTGCCTTAATTTGTCACGAAAGGAAACATTATCAATGAAATTTTGATTTATTGCAAACTTTGCGTGGAAAACAAGCAAGTGAGCTTTAACTTGGTCATAACTCAACTCATTGACCCCTCAAGGACCAAACCCGTTTTTTTCTCAAAGACATTCCAAATTGACATTTCGGGTCATTTGATCCCTGGAACAAGTTTTTTTTGTTCTTCAGAAATCTTTTCTGTTCTTCAGATATCTTTTCTGTTCTTCAGAAATCTTTTCTGTTCTTCAGAAATCTAACCGGTGTAGGGTCTTCCGGCGTAGGGTCTTACACCAAGGTAGCAACACCCATAAGCATGAAACTAAGGGTTTTGGAGTAGGAAAACCAGTTGATGAACTTTGAAAAAAATGGTGTTAAATAAAGAAGAGGAAATTAAAAATATTAACATGAAATTGGAAGTTCCAATTGTAAGCATTTGTGTAAGAAGAAGTGCTGTAATCTTGCAATATGTGATAAATGAGTAGAATATAGACTAAGATATAAGAAGTTTTAGAAACGTATATATATACTAAACTGCTTAATCTAATGAGCCTCCATGGATGGACTTTGTCTAATGGATGTAAGTTATGTAACCCTAATTACGTTTGCTAAGTAGTCTAACAATTTGTTCACAAATATTTTTCAAAATCCAAAATCATTGAAAATGAATAGATGCATGTAGAGATGCCAAAGTAGACACTTAGTGAAGTCTTTAGTGTGCTCATATGCTTATTATACTAACTAAATGAGTTCTTAAATATTGAGATGTGGCACTCAGAATTGTCATGCCAGTCACCATTAGAAAAAATATGAACTCTCCACAAGGCCCTTAAGAGCTAACACTCTTAACGTTTATTGAGCCTAGGCCAGGTACATTAAAAGCGTGTGTGAAGTGTCTCTACCTTGTATGACTTTCCTATTGTACAGTCAGGTACAATAATCTTACGAATTTTTTTGCAGTGAAATTTCAACCAACTTCAGGACCTTCTGAAGGCCATAACTTCCTCAAAAATTGTCCATTTTTGAAACCAAAAATTGTGTTGGAATACTACTAAAGGGTACTACATGATTTGATATTAAAAAAAATCTGAAATTTCATAAGTGATAAAAAAAAATTGGGCTACTTCCTATATAGTGTACTTCCACCTCTTGCCAAAATCACCGCTTGAATTTGATTGAGCTACGCCACCACCAATGGTCACAGAACAAGCAAGAAATGACACACACCATTCAAAGAGTATGGGATGAGGTATCCATGGAGCAACTAAAAACTCTTATTACAAGTATGCCCAATCAATTCAAGCGATGATTTTTGCAAGAGGTGGAGGTACTAGATGGGAGATACAATATGTGAAGTGGCCAAACTTTTTTTATCATTTGGAAAATTTCAGTTTTTTTTTATCAAATCATGTAGTACTCTTCTATGTGACTCCAATGCAATTTGCGGTTTCAAAATTGAACAATTTTTGAGGAAGATATGACTTCTTATAGTTGCTGAACTATTGGCTGAAATTTCACTGCAAATTTTTTTGTAGGATCACTGTACCCAATTGTACATCACAAAAACCATGAATAGAAAATGGCAATCTAGTACTATGTCACAATTTCTTAATTATTCTCATACTATTGTACACAATCATAACTAGTGTTACCCTCACAATTACTAAGTTAAAGATTTTAATATAGAGAAAAAGGACCATGGTAATATGTACATGTAATTGTGACGCCCAATGAAAATTGGACATACCAATGTGAGCCATGATTGTAGTCAAAGGCATAATAGGGTGTAAGGAATTTTTATTACTCCAAAGTACAAACTAAAAAAATTAAGGAGACCCCTTGAGAGGGGTTCTTAGCGGCCTTCCCAAGAGCTCATATCTTTTCTAATGCCCAAAATCATCCCTTTGTCACCCATAACTTGTTTGTTTTAAAAGTCAATCACTGACATCTCTGACAATAGCACTGACACAAGTAGGTCTTGGGGATGGAGACACTTGTGGAGACTGAGGGCTGCTTTACATATGGAGGCCGGGCCAATTTGGCTAGGGGCCGATTGCCTCAAATTTCAGCCCTTATTTTGCTTAAGGCTGGCCTCCACTCCTAATTAAAATAAGATTATAGTAGGGGCCAATTGTCTCATATGTAAAGGCCTTGAGGCCAAGGAGTTAGGCCAATTCAATAAAGTTTACCCATCTTTACACTAGAGGTGAGAAGTTGTGACAAAAATCTCTTATGGGCCATGGCTTGTTTTCAAAAAGCTAGCATTTGGGGATAGTGGCTTCTTGTTGCAATGTAAAGAGAGAATAGGTCACAATTTTTTTTAATTAATTAAATTTTTTATTTTTTATTTTGAAACAATGACATGATGATAGATACCAAGAACTAGAGTTGGACAAAGGGGGGCGTTGCCAAAATGTGCATGAACCCTAAACATGAAGTTTGAAACAAACTCTTATCTTTGTTTACCTTATCAAAGTATATTATACCAATTGCCTTTATTATTTTCTTTTTATCAACCACAAAGCATTTATAATATTTTTGCATATTGATTTGTTCTTCCATAAATCAAGTTTTATGCAGATAGTATCTAGCAGAATATATACTTTGAGTTATGGATCATCAAGAGTATCTTGCATAAAAGATCATAGAAAAAAAAATCAAAATATCAACATATGCAAGGTTGAAAACTTCATGAGAAGCATAGAAGGAAAAAAATGGTTTGCAAATAGATACTCCCTCTGTCCTATTATAAAGCTCCAAAAAACTTCTCCATGAGGGATTAACTGTAGTTTTAGTCATTATGCTAGTAACAAATGCATTCTAGAATCAATATTCCACCTACCAAATGCTTGAAAAATCTCCAATTTTTATATTGCTGTTGACACCCAAATTCCATGCAAAAAATACCATATTTGTACATGTTGCTAGCTCCTCATGATTGATGATTTGAAAATTAGTAGCAACAATGGTACCTCATATGGGCAAGGCCAAGCTTGTTAGGAGAGGAATGCTTTGTACTTGCTTAACTTACCCCCATGAGATCATTGGACATGACAAACGCTTTCTCAACAATTGAAATTAGCAAAATGGAGCTTTCTAGTGGGACAAGAACTATGCCTCATTTGGAGCTTTATATTGGGATGGAGGGAGTACAAAATATACAAGCCTACACAAGTAATTAGTAAACTCATTTAGCAAGCTAAATGCCCCATGCCCCCCATGCCATCCCCTCCATCCCCCTCCATCCCTCTCATCCCTCTCATTCCCCTCATCCCCCTCATCCCCCATCCCCTTAGCTTCTCTCTTGTGCCCCCGGGCTTTTGATATAATGGATTCTATTGGAGAAAATTTAATATTTTATGATTTTTTTTTTATAATGAAACTTGACATTGGCCCCAAGGCCAAGAATTGGCCTCCCATTTTTGGTGCACCCAATTCAGAGAGCTTGGGCCATGTCAGATCTTGTCTTTGTTGAATAAAAAATTAATTCCACCAAATTGGCCTTGTCACTAGGTGTAAGGGCCTTGGGGCTGATTTCAGCTTTTTATCCAATCAGAGGACTAGATTAGTGACCTTTGACGCAATTAGATGGCCCGGCTTCCATATGTAAAGCGGGCCTGAGGGGCGTTCCTACCTTATGAGTAGAGAAGAGTTGAGAAAGAGAAGAAGAGAAGATGAAGAGAAGTAGTTGACAAATGGAATGCTTCAAAAATATCATGTCACAATTAAGTCATTGATATCAAATTGAAACAATGTAATTTATTAGAGTAGTGCATTTGATACTATATTCATATCCCCTCTAACATTTTTACATCATTTTGACATAATTCAATCCACAAGTTCTAGAATTGATTCTTAGCTCTCCATTGATTCCACCAACAAAATTGCTTGATCCTTGGTTTTGATTCCAATGCAATGTGGCAACCGGGGTGGCAACTTTGGTACAAGTAAGCAATTGAATGGCACAAGTATGAATGCAATGACATGTGCCAAATTTGACCATGTTTGTGAGGTCCTAAAGTGAATCCACAAGCAAAGATCAAGGGTCTCCAATTCTCCATGTGCGGGTTTTGAAAGCATTAGAGAAATCCTATAAGGTAGTGTGCTCATAAATTGTCCACCTAAGGGCTGAAATTGAATTTTGGAGAGTCACTCTTCTTGAAATATTTTTCAGTAAACTCTCCTTAAAGGACAAGAGGAATTGATATCTATCCAGCTTTTTTCATAATTTTTGGAGCTTTGTGGAATTAGCTATCAAATTTTGAAGTGGAAAAGCCATAAGGCTATAAAATCATCCACTTCCTCAAATGCATGTTATCTGTAAATTGTTGAAAAGCTTAACAACATGTACTAGCAGAGTACACTTGGGGAGGTGACCGTTTTTAATGCATGGGTGGTATTCAAGCACACTACCTTATTATGCCAAGATCTCTCCTAATCCTTATCACAAAGGAATCTGATTGCCGCTTTCATACCATCAACTAACAACAATTTCTTGCCAATAATATTGCTTTGTTGAGCCATCTTGTATAACTTGTCATCTCTGACAAACATCATAGCATCTCGGCTTCCACAATGTAAACGCATTGGCCCAACAGCATCTGTTGATCCCGTGCATCAAGTTTTGGTTCTTCAGCCATGATTTGCATGTGCTTGTTGAAGTCCAAGCATGTGGCCTTCACATATTTCTTGGCCATGTCGCAATGACGCTTGTGGACATCAGTATTGTACTCACGAGGACCATACATTTTGTAGATGTTGAAGCGTAAGCAGTTTTTAACAACAGCCACGTCAATTGTTGTGAAACACAGGTCGTATACCAGAATGATAACATCAAACAGAAAGAGTCCCTGGTCATTGAAATTTTGCGTGCTAGAGATTGCAATGGGTTCAGCATTGGGATGTTGTACTACACGAACCGCAAAAACGGCATATCGTTGCAAAGATCAGGGTAGCAAGTGATTTTAGGTGCGCACTTGTGTTCCCCAACGTGTGCTATGCCGTTGCTATTGCTGTTCAATTCCCTGAAGGCGTTGATGAGGGTAGATTTTCCGCTTTAGGAAACACCACAAATAGCAAAATGGATCTTCTTGGGGTTGTACTGGATCCACTCCTTTGCAGCAAGAATTTGCTCTGGAGTTGGCCTCATGCCAGGACTAATGCCGGGCCAAAGAGCTACCTTGGCTTTCTTAGCCTTTGCAAGAATAGCTTTGTCACGCAAATTGGCAGCGACCTCCATCTTTGCTTTATTAGCCTCCGGAAGAACAATTCCTTCACTCAATTTGGTAGCGGCCTCACTTTGCACAGCAGCATCTTCACGCTCCTGAGCGGCTTTGTTATTCTGTCTAAAGACATGTTCAAAAATCCCTCTAGCGGCAACCCGAGCGGCAGAGACAACAGCTTCTTCACATTGCTTGCCGACTTTGCTTTCTCCATCATGAAGCTCTCGTTGCCATTGCTAGCTCACTTCACCAAGCACTTTTGCAACACCGTCAATCAAGGCAGTTCCAATTGATAAAGCCAATGGTAACTTATCCATTGCCGCAGTGGAGGTTTTTGTCTAAGATCAAGGTTGTGAAGAATATACTACACAATCTGCAAAGTGCAAAGTTACCAACATGAGATAGTGCTAAAAAACATTTACCAATGTTTAAGCTAGAGCTCAGCCAATAGATTTCCAAAGTAAGAAGCGACGAGTCCATGCAGATTGAAGACATGAAAGTGCAAGTTGCATATACTATACACTTGATACTTGTATGCTATTTTGTTTGACCTTCAAGTATCACCACAAGCTTGAGAACCAGTGACTATGCATAGAACTAAGCAGAGTCACCTAGCAATCTAGCATGAGCATTGCACCAAGCATTGAATGAAGGAGGTGTTAGGAATAGAAAGCACAACAAATTAAGCTAGAAAGAGATATATAACCAAAGTATGCAAAAAGAAAGAAGGCATAAGTTATCTTATTTTAAGGAGGTTTCCAACCATATACAATTTAGGAGAGAGGATATATAGTAAAAGTCCTAGTCTACTATTGGTCCATGAGTTTACTTCATCAAAGTAAACCCTAATCATGAACTCTAGTTAACTATAGTGGAGAGTATCTTATCTTACTCTTCTTATTATACAAAAAGATTTGGGTGCGTGTACACGTCTGTGTGTGTCGGTTTGACAAATCCATTAGTTCAACTCCCACTTAAAAATAGAGTGGAGTGCAAGTTTCATTAAAGTAAAAAGATTTAGAAATAGAGTACAATACAAGTTTTTAGTAAAAGTAAAATTTGAACAAAAGCAAAAGTGAAAAAGTAAAAAATGACTTTTTTAAAAATAAATCTCAAACTATGCTAAATGGATTTACCTATTCTAAATGGGTACTAAATGATTGCTAAATGGATTTGCTTATTCTAAATGGATGCTAAATGGATGCTAAATGGATAATATATAAATTTACTTATGCTAAATGGATGCTAATTGAATTGTTTGAAAGTTTTTATACAAGTCCTAACCTATGTTAACCCCTAAAGGCCCAAGCCAGGGGGTAAGGGCAAAACATAGATGTGTTATAAAATGGTACTTCTGTAACTTTGATGAAGTTTTTTTCAAAAGAGAAAATAAGAATCATAATGTTTAGTAATTATCCATACAGTCAAACACTCATAAATTTTTTGGATTTTTATGTAATGAATTTAGAAGCATTTACCATTTCATATTCACCAAAAATTTTACTCATAGATTTCAAAATCTGGTACGATTGATCAAAAATTGAAAATCTATCCTAAACTTCAAAAATACAATTTCTTGAAAGGAGAAAACATCATTTGTTTCCCAAAATAGTAAATTTTACAACACTAGCAAATATTGAAGTGTTTGTCTTTGAAAAGTTTTCCTTGGTGGAGTTTAACCTGGATTGACATGATTCAAGTTAAGTGGGAAAGTAGACTTGATTTTCTATTATAGAAAAATGGTTTTAAAATAAAAAAATTGTCTCAAGTAGCTTGAAAAAATTGGGCAGCAAGTGATAAGAAAATGGTCGATTGGGTGCTTAGGGGTTAACCCCTAAAGGACAATTGTCTCTTTGGAGGACAAATGGGATTTTGCACAAGTACCTATGGCCTCAATATTTGTTTTCATTTTTTGAAACTTTTTTGAAAGAAAGAAAAACACATCAGCTTTTGGAGAACATGTTTTTTAGGGGAAATTACAAATAGGGGCACAAAAATGAAAACAATCACAAATAGGGATATAATTTCAAAATAATTACAAATAGGGGCACAATTTCAAATTTTTTTGTAAATTTTTGTAAGACTTTGGTTTGGGCATTAGTTAATATCACATTAAATGTTAGCTAACCTTCAAAAAACTTAAAAGGCCTCTCCAAATCAAGCCTGAATAAGGAAATTTTAGTAAAGGGGACTTGAAATTGTGTCCCTATTAATAATTATTTTGAAATTGTGCCCCTATTAATAATTATTTTGAAATTGTGCCCCTATTTGTAATATTTCTCATTTTTGTGCCCCTAATTGTAATTTCCCCTAATTTTTATTCCAATCTATGCTTGGGAGAAAAAGTTATGTCCAAATAAGGAAAAATTTGAGGAGATTGGATAGTACATTTTTTTTACAAAAACTTGATTTTTTTTTTAATTTGTTTTTTCTCATAGGTTATAGTTTTTGTCTAAATCTTAAGCTTTTATTCATTCCATTTGGACTAGTTATGAGAAAGGTATGAACAATCTTGTTTTTTGGGCAGTTTAAGCATCTTCTTAAAAAAATAACTTATAAACTTCATTTTTGAATGCAATTTGAACATTTTTTCAAAAAAATTGTTGAAAAGGGTGAAGATTGCCTTTTAAAACAATCTCACCATTGGCATTATTGTGTTTCAATTCCATGGCAAAGCTATTTACAATTTAAGTTTTTGTTCACACTAGAAGAAACCCTTGTTTTTTATAAAAGATTTTTTTAGACATCCACTTGTTTTCATGTTAATAATGACATCAAACATAACATCAAAATGTTAGTTTGAACATCAATTGTAACATGAAAACAAGTGGACGTCCAAAAAAATTTGTTATAAAAAACACGGGTTTCTTCTAGTGTCAATCTCATACCTTCTTCTACGACCTAATATTTTTTTTAAGAATAAAAATTCATTAGCAAAAACATGAGCCCTCCACAAGGCCCCTAACAACCCCTTTCAAGGTGTCTCCTTAATTATTTTAATTTATATTTTGGGAATACAAAATTTCCTTATACCCTACTATGCCTTTGACAACAATCATGGCTCACATTGGGCATGTCCAATTTTCATTGCGTGTCACAATTACATGTACATATTACCATGGTCTTTTTTCTCTATATTAAAATCTTCAGCCTAGTACTTGTGAGGGTTACATTTAGTTATGATTGTGTACAATAGTAGGAGAATAATTAAAAAATTGTGACATAGTACTAGATTGCCATTTTCTATTCATACTTTTTGTGATGTACAAAAGGAAAGTCATACAAGGTAGAGACACTTCACACGAGTTCTCACATGCTTCTAATGTACCCGGTCTAGGCTCAATAAATGTTAAGAGTGTCAAATTTTAAGGGCCTTGTGGAGGGTTAATTTTTTTGCTAATGAAATATTTTTTGTTTCAATTTTTTTCCAAAGATTTTCAACTCAATTTTCCATCATAAAAAATTAAACTTTCAAACTTTTTGGTGCAAAAATTTTAAGTTTAGAAAGTTCAAAGTCAAGTAATCTAATCATGCAAGGTACAAAAAAGTTTGTTTTTTACACAGTTAAACAAAGTTATCTTGCAATTCTATGCGGTCAAAGTTTTTGATTTCTTTCTCTACATTCTTATACTAGTCTAGTACAAGATCATGTGGTTAGATATGCAAGAAGAGCAATTTTCAAACTTTTTACTCTTTGCCATAGAAATGGCAGGTTTTGAGTGTTTCTTGACAATATAAAGGCCTTGGTCTGTCACCATTACTCATTTAGCTTAGTGTGTATGAGTGCATGTGTGTTGGTTTGATGAATTCATTTTTAGTTTGATTTCCACCTTAAAATAGAGTAGAGTGCAAGTTTAACCCCTAAATCCCTAGGGCCTTTATTTTGTCAAAAGACACTCAAAATTGTCATTTCTATTGTAAAGAGTATTTTTTGTTTTTAAATTGGTCTTTTTGCATATCTAACCATAGGATCTTGTACTAGACTAGTATAAGAATGTGGAAACAAAAATTCAAAAACTTTGACTACATAGATTGCAAGATATTTGCATTCAATGTAAAAAACAGACTTTTTTGCACCTTGCATGACTAGACTATTTGACTTTGAACTTTTTTGACTTATTTTTTTTGCACCACCAAGTTCTGAGGTTTATTCTTTTAAGGTGGGAAATTGAGTTGAGAATCTTTGGAAAAAAATCAATACAAAAAATACTTAATTTTCATTCTTAAGAAAAACATTAGGTAGAAGAAGGTATGAGATTGAACAAAAACTTAAATTGTTGATAACCTTGCAATGGAATTGAAACTCAATAATCCAAATGGTGAGATTGTTCTAGCAAGCAAACTTCATCCTTTCCAACAATTTTTTTGAAAAAATGTTAAAATTGCGTTAAAAATTGAAGCTTATAAGTTATTTTTTCAAGAAGATGCTTGAACTACCCAAAAAACAAGATTGTCCATAACTTTCTCAAAACTAGTCCAAATGGAATGGATCAAAGCTTCAGATGTAGACAAAACTATAGCCAATGAGGAAAATAACAAAAATAAAAAAAAATCAAGTTTTTGTAATGTTTTTTTGCTGCCCAATTTGCATAAAATTTTGTGTTTCTAGGCATAACTTTTGCTTTTGGGCATTGATTGGAATAAAAATTATATTCCCCAAAAGCTAATGTGTTTTCCTATCTTCAAGAAAAAGTTTCAGAAAATCAAGACAAAAATTGAGGCTGTAGGTACCTGCCTAGAATCCCATTTGTCCCCCAAGGAGACACTCAGGGATTTAGAGGTCAACCAAAGTTAACCCCTAAAGGACCAGACCCCCTTTTTTAAGAAACATAGCAATTTCAGGCAGGTACTTGTGATTGGAGCTTTTCATATTTTAGGCTGAAATTTTAAGAAAATGTGGGAACCAAATTTATCTTTCATATGCACTAAATTTCATGACATTTGGAATTATGAGTAAAAAGTTATGCCCTAATATGTTGTTTTTTTACGTTTGGCAGGCAGCCTAGGCAGATTTTTAAAAACCATTTTTTTCAAAAAATAAAAAATAAAGATGGGTTTAGGAGATTTATGTGAATGTAGGAAGCTTGGAATCATTCTGTCTAGATCAACAAGATGAAAGTTATGAGGATTTTTTGTTTGTGGGTAGTTATGGATTCTGTACTCCAAAATAAACTTTGAAGTCCTTTATTTTACTCAATTTTCAACATTTTGGAAAAAAAACAAAACTAAAGGATGAATATTGTTTATGACAACATAATGAACATTAGGATTGGCATTTTTCATTTCCATAATTAAATTCTTAACAATTTTGTGTTTTGAATCATCGTCTACTTCTTTTTTCTTACTAATTTTTTTCCATATGTTATACAACTCCAAATGATTTGAAACTTTTTTGGCATGTACTTTACTTAGGTGGGATAAGGAATTTAGAAAAGCACCACCCACATGGCCTTTTTTCCTTAGGAATTTCACCTTCAGAAGGGTAGCTGCCAAGTTTTTCACAAGACGTTTTTGAATATTCAAACCATTCTAACTTCCAATCCACAAGGTGGAAAACTCTGAATTTTTTTTCACATCTTCCAAAACTATTCTTCTACAAGATCCTACAGTCACATATGCATAAAAATGTTTTTGTTTTCAAATTTGGTTGATGCTCTAAAAATGACAGTTTTGAAGAGTTTTTGGTGAAAACTTTGCTTGCTCCTTTAGGGGTTAAAAATGTTAAACATAGAGTAGAGTACAAATTTGGACAAAAATAAAAATGAAAATTTTATAAATGGAATTCTATGCTATATAGATGCTAAATGGATTTTCTTATGCTAAACTAGTTTACTCACTCGTTGTACCAACGGGTTGATCATTATAGAAAATGTAAAAGGTGCAACAATAAAAAACGGAAAAGGTGCAACTTGTTAAATAAAGGAAATGTAAAAGGTGCAACAATAAAAAACAGAAAAGGTGCAACTTATTAAATAAAGCAAATGTAAAAGATGCAACTTGCATGCATGGAATGCAACTTGCATGCATGGAATGCAACTCATAGTTGCACTCAAACTCTTTACTTTTCATCCAAAACAACCCATGGGATTCTTTTATAGATATAGATGGATGCTAAATGGATTTTTTTCAATTTTATACAAATCCTAACATATGCTAAATGGGTTTACCAACTAGAACATGTTATTTGTTAAATTGGGAAAAATGTAGGTACCATTTTGTATTTCACCTGAAACCCAAAAACTTACTTTAAACCAGATTCAAGAGTATCAAATTCAGTCTGAGCCACTAAGATTATTTCCCTTGCAAATTCCTCCTCTCAAGTGAGGGCACATGTATAAAAAAAAACGTTGTGAGCTAGAATTCAGGTGATCACCTGAATTCTTGAAAGTCCCACTTTGTACTGTTTTTCCCATTTTAACAAATAACGCGTTCTAGTTAATATTATACTTATCTTAATTAATACTATGAGTTGGATTTGAATCTAAAAAACAAAGTTAAAGTTGCAACTTCTCTATCAAGTTAGATTTTCACATTGACAATGTTTTTTCCGTGGTCCACACCTATTTAACTCCTAAAGGACCATTGTCCCTTTGGGGAACAAATGAGATTTCAAGCATGTACCTATGGCTAAGCTACTTTGTGTGATTTTTTGAATCTTTTATGAAAGATGGAAAATTCAAAGATCTACATGGACATCTAATGTTTTCTTCATTTTGACATTTGACAAAGAAGGTATGCATGAATTTATGAAAATTTGGGGAGGATTGCCCGTCCGGGCAGCCCAACAAAGTTCTTTAAAATTCCCAATTTTTTAAAATAAAAATTTGAAATTGGTTCTTTAGATTATTTTGTATGTGGGAAGCTTTGAATCATTCAATTTCAATCAATGAGATGAAAGTTATGAGGAGTTTTTGTTTGCGGGCACTTATGAATTCTCTACTCTCAAATAAACTTTGAAGTCCATATTCTACTCAATTTTCAGTATTTATGTGAAAAAAAATGAACCAATGGAAGTAGATTTTTTATTACAACATTATAACCTTTGGGATTTGCATTTTTCATTTCAATAATTAAATTCTTTAACAATTTAGTGTTTTGACTCATTCTCTACTTGTTACGTACTACTTTTTCTCATGTGCTATATAGTTCCAATTGATTTGAAAATTCTCTCACATATACCTAATTTAATCTCCTACTTGGTAAAATAAAGCACAACTTTGGGTAGAGCAATTTTTTCTTTATAAGAGTGGTCAAAAGCTTTTGGAATTTACAAACAATTAGGAAAAAAACCTTCTCCCTTCACTCCAAATGTAAATATCTCCCTCCTCTACATTTAGAATGAGGTGATTTTTTTCCCACTAGTACCTCTTCTAGTCTAAGGCAAGATTCTATGGTTGGATTTCCCAAAAAAAAAAATTGCCTTCTTACTCATACCCTCTAGAAGTGGCAGTTTTGAATAATTTTGGCAGATAAAAGGGCTTGGTCCTTTAGGGGTTAACATTGTAAATATTGACTATGTACACGAGGGTGTGGTAGAATAGTTAAGGAGTGGTACATGTATCAATTTGCAAAAAGTTACTAGAGTTTTTTTCCTAAATTATTCTTTAAGTCAACTCAAAAGAGAGACACGCATTGAAGCACATGCAAGGCATATTTGTAATGAAAAAGTCTTTATGAATGACTTCAAAAATCAACTTTTGACTTGGAAGCAAGAATGTTATGTATTCCAAATTTGCTGCTAGGGCTTTTGTGATAAATATTTATTTCCAAAATGTGCTTGGCTAGTGTAAGGTGGAAGCACCTATATCCGATAACTTAAGCAATTTTGCAAAAAACTACAAAGAGTTTGAGGCAAAAAAATTTCCACTACAAGGAAATTATGGTCGAATTTACAAAAAGTTAATAAAGATTGTGACCTAACATACATTATACCGTAGATTAGGTCACAATCATTGCTAACTTTTTGTAGATTTGCTTGTGGTTTCCTTGCCGTGTTCTCATGTAGGAAGATAAGAAACATTGGGATTGCAAATTTTTCATAATTTTATTTGCAAAACTAAAATTACTGTGAAATTTGGGAGTCAAAAAGTGTTCCGGACCCATTACTAATGTCTAAATGTACGTAGTTCCAATAAGGTAGAAGCACCCACAAGAGTTAGTGTCCCCATAACCATCACCTCTAAAATCTTGGAAAATTTGTGAAAGTAAATAGATGTAATTACAAGGATGTACAACATGTGAACATGAAACCTTAGTGTTGGTTATGGGTGCAATGGCGGTTTGCTCTTTAAAAGTTCACACCTTATTCTCATAGTATCCAAATAATACATTTGAAAGTGCAAACTTATAATTTTTTTGTTCCTAATAAGATCTTATAATTTGCTAGATGTTTATTAATAGTCATCATGTTCAAAACCCTTAGTTTGACGCTTATGAGTGCTTCTACCTTAACCCTTTAACAACCACACCCATTTTCACAGAATCCACTGAAAATAGGGGTTGTAAGCTTAGATTTGGAATTGACTCAAATATGGACTCATTTTCAATAATCCAACCGTACAAATGGGAAGTACACCTTGTTTACTGTAAAGCACCAAAATTTCAGCTAGATCTACTGTAGGAGGTGAAACATTGTAATGATTGAGTGAGCCGTATGCGGAAAATCTCTTATGTTTCATTCTTGTTTAGTTTTGAATGTTAACCTTTCATGCAAGCTTTGATTGAGAAGAGCCTTACATTTCTAGAAAGCATGGTTTCCCACCTTTCCAACAAGACTAGTTTCACACAAAATAGACAAAAATAGCAATCACAAGGTGTAGCTAAGTGGACAAAAAGGGTAAAAAAACCCACTTTCTTTGCTACCCTAAAACGGTTCTACAAGAAATTTGATAATTATTCTGGAAAATCCAATTTGTGAAAACAATCAAGAATTGGCCTTAAATGTAGGATGACATATTTTAAAGCCAAAATGACAACAACATTTCAGTAGATCTCCAAATACTACAATTATACTACTACCATATAGGAAAATAATACAAGCGTATTTCTTAAGCAATTTGAAATATTTTAGAATTGTGCAATTGAAATTTGACATTCTTCTTGCATACTTGATGTATTGTGTTGTTGCTTTGATCCATCTTTGACAAAAATTGGATATGTATTTTGAAGCCATGCCATATAAACACCATTATTTATCAACTCACATACCCAATTGCATTGTTATTTTTTTTGGATGGATGCAAAATTCTTGTGATCACATGCATCTTTCAAGACCAATTTCCAAATTATTGAGCGATTTCAACCTACAGGCCAAAAATCACTCCCAGCGACCAAAATATGGTCGCGTGGTCCTTTAACCCCTAAAGGATGTTGTTGTTTTGTATACAGACTCTTGTGTTGTATACGGACAGGGTATTTTGGTAGCACATGAATTCTGTTAGAGTTGTAAATTTCAAGCCACGTCATATACATACTATTGGGCAAATAGGATTATTTTGGGAATTTTTGGCATTTGTTATAAAGTCATTTCTTCAAGTACTAAATGGTTCTTGTACAAATACAAACAACACTTTTGGTAGGCAACATCCTTCAAGGACCAAACTACTTTCAACTCAATACTTCCTACCTCACTTTGAGACATGTGACATGACTTAAATGACTCCAACTTTGAGACGGACAAAAAAACGCATTCCAAAACACCCATCCTTGCTCATGATAGAAATAACACACCCTAACTTACTAGTTGGGTATGAAGCGTTGGTGGAAATGCGTGCTCCCACCTTAGTCATACTAAGCTTATGTGAAATATATGGCGTGGTTCAAAGATACTGCAAAATCTACCAATTTAACTGAGGTGAGTGACTTCCCTTTTTCATGTTTCTCTTCGCAAGACACGTTGACGGAGCTCGAAGCAGACGCACAAGCAAAGTGTTCGAATTTTCTACTAGACCGACTCCAATCATGAGCGCCAAACCCTAATTCGATCTCGTCCATCATCTCTCTGAACTCTTGCTCGCATCATTTCTTTCGGAATTGATAGAAGCACGATCGACAACGTCCATGTGCATAGCGAGACCGAGGTAGAGGCAAGGGCAGGTTGTGAGCGATGGGGAGCGTGGATGCAGCATCGGAGGAGGGCGAGGCCGCAGGAGCTTTGAGCGATTTCGATGAGGATGAGGAGCTTGATGCCGCCCCTGTAGAGCTACCTCCAATTTCAACCCCGGGCTTAGGACTACCAGAGGACGAAGCAAAGAGCGTGGAAGAGCTTGCCGCGGAGCTCGAGGCGGAGCGGAAGGCTCGGAAGGTGCTGGAAATTGCGAAGGCGGAGGGCGATGCCAATTTTGTGCGACTGAAGGCTTTGATCACGGAGGCCGCGCGGCAGCGCGACGAGGCTTATCGGGCACGCGATCAGTCGTTACGGGACGTTGAATCAATCGTGCGGCGGGAGGAGGAGATTTCCCATGAGAGAGATGAGCTACGACAGCAGCGAGATGAGAGCGTGCGTGTTAAAGAGGACGCAATTAGGGCTAGGGATATTGCAAAAACCGAGATCGGGGAAGTGGCAAGGTTGCTTATTAGCGCGAATGAAAAAATTTCGACTATGGCGAGCGGTGTTAAGAGCTTTGGACGGAATTTGCCTGCGTCGAAGTATACGGGAATACAAGCTATTGCGTTTGGATTCGGCAAGCGAGTTGAAGAGATTGTGGAGGAGATATTGAGGCAGCGGGAAGCAGCTATGAAGGCGGATCGTGAGAGCCGCGAGCAGATGGAGCAACAGAACTACACCGTTGCTATTGAAGTATCCGAGATGGAAGCCGCAATTTCGAGATTGACAGAGGATTTGGCGAAGACAGGTTCTGAAGTTGAGGTGTGGAAGGATCAGGCTAAGCGTAAGGACGACATGTTTCTGGAGCTGGAATTAGGGTTTTCTGAGAAGCTGACTGCTGCAGAGAGTGTGATTAGTACATTGCAGCAGTCATTTCAGGAGGTTCAGAGCCTGGTGAACAGCCTTACGGATGAATCAGTTCAGCATAGGGACGTGCTTCGAGACGTGTTAAAGTGCATTGGCAAACTGAGGAAATGCTTGCTTGAATTACCTCATGAGTTGAATCCGTCAGAGGATTCTGGTACTACTGTTGATTCTACGAATGAGAATGTGGATGAGAAACAGCGTATGCCGGAACGATGTTTAACGGAGCTGAAGGCGCTCTTGGAGTTTGGTACGAGAATAGGAATCTCATGGAAAGGAAAGAAAGAGGATTGGGAGAAAACTAATCACGAGCAAGTGGCCAGAATAGGGCGATTGGTAGGGCAGAAACAGGACGCTGCAGAGCTGTTGGCTACGGCTTTGTCTGAGAAGCAGCAAGTGCTGGAGAATATTTCAGACCTTCGAGTAAAATTGAGCCAAGAGAACCTGGAGGTGGAAAGGTTGCAGGCCTCTTTGAAAGAGGCGCAAGAGTTGGCAGAACAAGGCAGAGTTGACGAAGAAGAGAACGAAGAGCTTGCCCGAATTAGGGTCGAGCTGAGCATGGTAGCGCAGGGCAGAGATGAGGCTCTCTCGAAGGTATTTGTTGTATCGACGTTTCACAGTTGTTCTCCCTGGAGGCGGAGTCGTTACACACTAGAGAAAACTCTGTTTTTCTGTTGTTTTGGTCGTGTTGATGAGTGCACTTTTTTGTTGATGTTCAACAGAACTCTGTTGATTTCTGTTGTTGATTTCTGTTGAACATCAACAAAAAAGTGCACTCATCAATACGACCAAAACAACAGAAAAAAAATGAGTTTTCTACGAGATGGACATCTCGAAATGTATGAACTGTGAGGCTCCTCATCGAGACGAGCTTTTGTAACTTGAGTGTCTTTCTAGCAATACCATGGTATAGAGTAGCACTAACTGTATTGTGTGAGCTTGAAGTTTTCAATTCTTTATCCCTTGCTTTTATCCTGAACTCCGCGTTATCTCTTTTCTTGGGGTTCTAAATCATGTACAAACCTGTCACAATCTTGCATTACAGGTGACTGCACTCGAAAATGAAATTAATCAACTTCGGCAGCAGATTGGGGAACTTGAAACGACCTTAGCGCAATCACGGTATTTTGTTTAAAGTTTTATTCTTTTAACTTACCACATGTAACTAGTATGGCTTCGATGATAGCACCACTGTGAAGTTTCGCTATTCTGATTTCTGGCAATGTGGATTCTCAGTCAAGCGGTTTTGCATTCACAGAAACACAACTGAGGTTTGTTTATAGTAATATTTGGGATTGCAGAGTACATATTGAGCGACCTTCAGTGATGGCAGTCGATCTGCCGTCTCAGAACGTGTTATATATCATACATCTTCATATATTACTCAAGTCATTATCTATTTATATTCATCTATGAGGTTTTTGGTTGTGCAGTTCAGAAGTTGGAGAGTTGAGGACACTCTCAAACACCCAGGTCAACGAGTTGGCGGAGAAAGCTGCACAGATTAAAGATGTCCTCTTGCAGGTGAATATTTCAAATACAGTGTTTTGATTCTGCAACTTGTGTTTGAATTTATCAGTTTTTGCTTCAGAATACTCATTCTCCAGTACAATATATTCGCACTTGAAATTGCTGTACATTTTCGAAGCTTCATGTACAAACTTGTATCTATCCTCCTTTAAGTTATTTGCCTGCCACTCAGATTCATGATGTCAACAAAGGATTAAGAACTGGCTTTATCAAACTCAGCATTTTGAGACAGTATCTCATATCGTTAGTGATTAGACTATTCGTGGTATGTAGAGGTGCTGCAGCGGATGCCATTAAAGCAAGTTTTGAGCGTATGTTCGATAATGGATCTGATACTGGTTGATCATGCCTCTCTGGATCGCAGGTGGACGGTAAAATTGCAGATATTGAGGCTTTGGAGGAGGAAGTTGAACGATGGAAGCAGACATCTACAGACGAAGCAGCTGCTGGTGCTGCGGTCATGGAACGTCTTGAGAGATGTCAATTTGAGGTGATATCATTGTACCTTCAAATAGAGGCTGGCTGATTTTCCAATTAGCTATTTTATTTGTGACGTAGGTTGATACTGACACATTCATTAGCCACTCCTTTTGCCCGTCAAAAGCATTTATTAGCTTGTGATTTCTTAAATAGCATGTACCACTGAGTAAGATGTTCCTTATTATGGACGTACTGTTTTTAAATACATTTTAACAATGTCCTAGCAGGTCTCTGAGCTCAACAAACAAATCGATCGATTAAAACACTCTGGAGAAGAAGCTGTACTGAAATTGCGGTCGAAAGAAGAAATGGCTGCAGCAGCCATTGTCGCTCGCACTGCAGCTGAGCGCTCCCTTCAAATGGCTGATGAACGAGCATCTGAGTTGCGAGAAAGGCTCGAAGAACTGAACAAACAGATGGAAGAAGCTGATAGGAACAGGGAATACAGGCTGGGACTGGGCTGGTTAGATATGTGTTGTCCATGGTTGCGGAATCGTAGAAGATCAAGTTATAGGGGTTCTACGCAAATGGCTGCGGAGATGGAAGAGCTTTTGGAACCTTTGGTGTAGCATGTACTGTAACTATTCTTTGGAAATCCTTGACTGACTTGTCAAGTATGTCCTTCCCTAGTTCATGTATATAACTTAACGAGGAATGGGGATTCCTTTTTTTGAGACTCCCGTACTTCTTCTTGTCAGGGTTGCTCTTCACCACTATGGTTGTTTTAGGACTCCATATTATGCAGCTCCGGTTGCGCTTGTCCTCAATATTAGTGCATACTTATGCATTGATTTCCTTGAACTCTGAAATTTTTGAGGCATATCATCATTTCTACTTGTGTTGACATGACTATTTGGGTTTTATCAGTTGATTTGCTAGTTTCGGCTATGATTGGCGTTCATACGATTTCTGTGATGCAGATGCGAAGCCTTTACATCACTTTTGAGTCTTGAACAAGCTCTTTATGGTATATTGCAGGCCAGACATCTCACTCAGAATGGATTATTACCCGCTTAGCGACTTATTTGAATCAAACTTGTGGGAGGATTGAACGTATATTACAGGTGAGTTGCATTCCCAAACCTGTTTATATGTCACTATTGTCTTTAATGGACCAGGGTGAATGACTCATTTTGAAGGAAAAGTTGGCAGATTTGGTCACTGAGTTTCGTTTAGTTCTCAAAAGATTGGCCATCTGGCTAACAACGTAACGAAAAGTCATACTGGTACACCTCTCAAGATTCAACGGCTGTCTCTGTCAAGTTCTCGAGGGCTCGTGCTTTAGTGAACTAAGAGTCTTGAAGGCCAAAGGGCTAAGAAACCTCTTCTAATGATGCGGGAAATCAATTAAGTGTTATACTGCCTGGGTTCACAAGAATGATCATAGTAGTGTAAGATTGAGTGAGCCAGCGTTGGAATGTTGAGAAAGACCTATTGTATATTGCAGGTTTGGGATGTTGTATGCATGTTTGTGGGTCTTCAAGGTTTGACCAAGATGGTGAGTTGGATGGGGAGGTTTGCAGTGGAGGAGCGATTGATGCCGCAATTATGGTTGGTTAGCCTATCATTTCAAATGAAGTCAACAAAACTGTAGGAGAAGGTTTGATTATTGTATCTGAAATGATAGCAGCGAGAACATCTGCGTGCACGCAGCAGTATCCCCACAGGTAATTTTTGACTAAAAGCCTACTTTGCATAATTGATGGAATGTTCAGTTTGCTAGTGATAGGTGACCAACTCTTAGGACAGGCAAGTTGGAAAAGACGATGGCAAAAAGAGCTCCAAGAATTTGGAATGATTATGGTGAAAGCCATTAACAAGTATAATTTTAGGCAAGATTCAATGGTCCAGTTCACTCAGTTGCTCCACCAACTCTTGGCTGCTGCAATTTAGGCCTTATTCCATCAGGCTCATATGCGGGTGGATGCTATTAGATCAAGGCTTTGCGTGCCTAAAATTCATGGATGTTGGAGCTTCTTACATAAGGTAGCCTGCTGTGAAATGGAAACGCACTTTTTATGGGGACAATTTATCCTTAGCGTACATTCTACTGGAAGCTTTGTGGCCCTCCAGACATGCCTCGCCCTCCAGCAAACGTCAACACATGCTCTGGTGGTCAGTATTTTCGCTTTAGCATGTACCTGCAGGATAGATTCTGCACACAAAGGGTACCCGTCCATTGTACACGAATAGATGGGCTTCCTTTAAGGAAGCTGTTGAAAGACTCGCCAAAATACAAAATATATATTCCCTTGATAGTAATTATGCCATAACTACTACTGGTAGTTGGAAAGAACATCGCATATTTTTACTTGGGAGCCTAGAGGAACCAATCATTCAATGAACACTTTGCAGATTATTGAACACTATTAAGAAAATTTCCTGTACTAAATGACTTGCAAACTATTCTAAACCTCGGCACATACATATAAGCAAGCTATATTTGTATTAGTTCTTATCCATATTGGAAGCATTAGCCAATAAAGTGTTGTTTGTTGGATAATCCATACCAAGTAAGTTTCTCAAACAAGTTGCTAACCCGATTTGATTTTTCAGTTACATATAATCAAATTTCTTCTCAAATAGAAAGAAGTTCAAGAATAATCTTTGAATGTTATGGATTTATATGATAAGGGGTCAATGTTCAACTGGTAGAATTTCCAATCGTATTAATGCTCAATCTGAACTCTAAAGAACAGAGATTTCATGGATTAGTAATTCCTTATCTTCACTATTGAACAACCTTAGTAGAATTTAGTTTAAATGTTGACAGTTAAACAAGGTAGGATCACTTGATACGAAACAAAGAGTATATCCAAAAGCGAGCCAAAAGATAATAGAAAAAATGGATGTATAACCCATGTCAATGCTTCAAACGAACCTACATAGTGCATTTATTTGATTGATGATCTGATGCAGGTGGGCAGAGGACATTCATGCTTCCAAAATCAAGCTGGAATTCACCGAATTCAGCCTCAGCCCTAAGGCACCAAATATCCAACTCTGCTTCACTAAGGCTGCTGTTGCAAATCTTAGTTTGCATAGCAAGCGTGGTTCTCGGTCTCCGAACATTTCAGCAAACGTCCCTTGTGGTACTTATGCTCCGCCACACCGAGCAGCCACAAGAGCAAGCACGAATCTCTCCTCAAAGCAGAGTTCAAAATGCACCTGGTTTTGCAGATATTGCCATTACGGCTGGCACAACGAAAAAGGACATTGCAAAGGTACAACAACATCATCAACAACAACAGCCAGTTGCACAACTTATTCCGCAGCCGGTAGCTTACAGTTGGAACTTCAGCCGGTCAAACTTTAGCACAAGGACTCGTGTTGGTCGCCAGAAAATTCTGGTACGAGAATGGCCTCACCCAGATGCTACAGAAATGATGAGAGGCTTCGATTTGATTGCCAGAGTTCAGCTGGCCCACCGTTTGCAACGTCGACATAGCTGGAAGCCTGTGATCGTCATCACTCCTACGCATGCACGCATGTTTCAAGCCTTGCATTTGACAGGTGCTTCATTAGACTCTGTTTTGCGGCTTTTGCCCTGAAAACAGCCTGCCAGGCTGTTTTCGTTAATTTGGGAAGAAACCCTGATTTTGGGAATGAACTAGGTTTAAGGTAAGCACCTTAAACCAAGCTCTAGGTTTAAGGTGAAGTACAACTTGGGAATTTGGTTTTCCCAATTTAATGAATATGGTGTTACCGCTTAGTGTGGGGCTAGAAACACAGTAAACTCTTTTCAATTTCTTTGGAGGGGTTTGCATATGAATTCCTTGTAACACCATATTAGGTAAATTGGGAAAAAGGGAGGGACGATTTTGTACTCCACCTTAATCTTACATACAGTAAATGTAGGCACAGCTATAGCTCAAAGTTTTAATTATTTGAAGTTCTTGGCGGCAATCACTGAGAATTCATTATTGTTCAAGAAAATGCACGCTTGTTTTTTTTAGTATGCTAAATTGTACATTATGGCAAAAATAGTGAAAGTCCCAAAATATACTGTTTTTCCCAATTTACCTAATATGGTGTTACTGTGTAGAAATGTGACAGAGGGAAAATCATGGAAGAAATAGATAGAAATGTTTAAAAACCCACAGGGAAAATGTGAAGAATTCCTGAAACTGACAGAGGGAAGTTGACAAAAGTTTGCTGTGAATAATTGTTAAAGATTTAGATATTTTCATCAAATAACTGCTGTTTTCTAGTAGACATTTTTGTGATATCTAGTGTAATCGAACACTTAGCAGGTTAGGTGTGTGAGTTTTCTTCAGTTTCCAAGTAGTTGTTGACCATTCAGGAGTCAAGGTTCAAAGTTTTGTGTCTACTGAATATTGTCAGAGAATGTATAATTATGTCATCATACAAGACTAGATGCTTCTACGGGTTTGTGCAACAGTTTATGCATGAAGTGAAGGGACTTGTGGACAAAATGAACATGGAAACTCGTCAAAAATGCCATTAATTTAGATTTTGACATCCACACAAGTTATCTATGTGAACGCCTAGTTGGTGCTTAAACCCAGAGAAATAGGACTTTCAAAGGTTTTGAACGTCTTAATGAGGGTCATATCTGTAGTTAGAGCCAGTGAGTCGTTGAGGAGATTACTGGTTTGGGAGACCCGAAGTATTGTTGTGCGTATGTTGATTTGGCAGGGCTGATGCACACATTGTCGCTGGTTCAAGCGCCGGTTACATGGATTGTCGTCGAGGCAGGCGGAAGATCACACGTTACAGCAGAGTTGCTAAAGCAAGCACGTGTGCACCTTTTAGTGCATGTAGGATATCCCAAATCAATGCCAGTGGGAACTGAAGATTGTTGGATTATGGAGTCTCACATGAGAGTTGAAGGCTTGAGGTAATAAAAGCCCTTTGCTCTTTGGGCGATGGCACGATCAGGGTACCCCCAAAAGGACTGTCTCGCTTGTGTTTGGCCTTTAGTTATCTATGATCTTTCTCCTCTTTATTAAGTTTTAAACCTTAATGGATAGAGTTGTGTTATTTGCATTTTGAATATAACTCATTTATACTTGTAGATTAGTAGAATAACAAAAACATTTTCAAAAATTTGGAATGTTATCATGTGTAGATGAGTCCTTTTGTAAGAAATTTTGGAACTGTCCTGTTTCTTAAAAATGAAGTAAAGGACTCATCTTAACAACATATTTGTTTGATAGGATCCAAGAAAATGGAATTATAGTTGTACAAACATGTATAGCCCATATATTTAAAATGTATTAGCCCATAAAGTACTAAAATTAATTGTTATTGATGATCTGAACTACAATTTCAAGTGATCTTTTCCATACCCAATATAAGATATTAAAGAATTGCAAATATTACTTTTCAAGTGGCAAAAGCATACACACATACTTGTCTTAAGTGCACATAAGGTCAAATAGTCAAAATGTTGATAATTCATTTTGTATATACAATTAAGTGGTTAAAATGAGGGTTTTTGGGTCTTTTTGGTCATTCCGGATGGTCCTTTTTGGGTACCCTGATCGTGCCATCACCCTATAAGAGAGGTTCTCATCCACTGTTTTTGATGTTTGCAGATTTGTGAGGGAGAAGAAGCTGGAGGGGGTGGTGATGTTCGCAGATGACAGCAACGTGCAGGCGTTGGAGTTTTTCAGTATTATTCAAAAGGTTGAGTGGGTAGGCGTGGTTCCATTGGGCATCCTTGGCTACGCTGGATTTCGAGATGGTAGAAAGATTCCAAAGAGGCGAGGCAGGGAATCATTTGGTTTCGAACGAGTCCAGCGTAAGCGTCGAGCTCTTCAAGTGCACACACTGTCTCAACACGCAAATGGAACTACCAATGGATGGCATGTCTCTAAACCTCTGCCATTAGATCTTTGGACTATGATGCATGGTGATTCTTCTGCACATCATGAGATGCAATGGGCTGGCTTTGCCATTAATGCTCAAGCAGTTTGGAGGACCGGAGGATCTGTAATTCGACCACGTTGGCTTCGAGATTGGCAAGACTGGGCACAGTTGGCACAGCACGGGTACATCGATTTGCGATCTCTCTTGAGGGATGAATCCAAAGTGGAAATGCTTGGCAACAACAACGATGTAAAACATTGGTGGATCCGGATCGAAGGACGTCGACGCCACCAGTTTTTGTCACAGTAAGAATAATTATTACTTCCGTTTATCACATTCTAGACATTGATTTTCATTTCGCAACAGCCTTGAACATCTTGGCAGAGAACCCGTCTAAAGCTAGAATGCTGTGTCACTGCACAAGAATTTGTTTTGTTTTTCTAAGAGTTTTAAAATTTTATGTACAAAACTAAATAATGTAATCAACGTACTAGAATATGTTAATTTTTCCCTACAAGAATTTAAATTGATTTTTAGTATACAAAAATGCTCACAGATTTCCCTGTTTGGTTTTCTTCATTCTTCTTTGTAGGGATTTCTTCTCTATTTCCCTCCATGATTTTTCCATGTCTCACATTTCCCTGTAACATCATATTCCCTACGTTTTGTTAAATAATGCATTTCACACAGAGAATTCATATGAAATCTCTACAGGGAAATTTTCAAGAGTTTGGACCTAGCATAAGATACGAGGAGCCAGACTCTTAACCGATCTATTCCTTCAAAACCTTGAATTCGCTTAGTTTTCAAAGAAAACATACATGCAAAGAGCTAGATCGCCAAACCATGAAAGTAGTGCTTCTAGAACTGTTTGAAAAAGTATATCTTTTTTCACGATGAGTTGCTTCCTGACGCCAAAGATGTGCTTAACTTTTCAGATGGATTTTGGATTCGGTACCGGAGATTAATGTGGCGCTTGCTAGAAGCACTTCATGGACTGAATTCCATCGTAACGCCTCAATCAAGCTAAAACCATGAAACCAGCTAAAACCTTGAAACCAGGTACTGGCAACAAGTCGGACAAATCTTCGTCTTCAAAGCAAATAATGTTAACTTCGTTCAAAACGGCGGTATGCTATAATTTTGGCGCGGTTTAGAATGGATTGAAATCTGACCTCTATGAAGATTTTGTCACTACTTTTGGCTCATGGATTCCGCATATTTAACGTTAAATGTTGCAGACAGCCGGAGAAGCATCAGATGACTCGGACTTACAGGGAATCATTCTAGAACATCGTCGAGAGTCCTCGAACCATTGTCTCCGAAACGTGCATGCAGCTCTTGTAAATCACAATCTGTAAGGTAACACCCATACCTGAGCGTTTAAGGGTTTAGGGTACTTCAGTGTCTCGGAAAATTCAGGAATTTTTTGAGCCTTTCAATAAGCTATCATGCAAAGTAATTTTTGTGGAAAAAGGTATAGTAGATTATTTTATATTAAAGGATAAAGTTGTAGCTCATAGGTCCCTATTAGCAACTGTAGACTACCCTTGAAACTACTTTGATGTGTTCCTATACATATGCTTGTCGGTCCCAATCCCAACCATCTCACAGCAACTTAGCAATTGACATGTGGCAAGATTTTCTTGTGCAAGTGAAATTCACTACTCCACTTTGGGTTCACAATGAGTGGTGAACACCTCATAAGTAGGGCTCCACTTTGGGGATTGCTCATGTATAGGTGCTCTTACCTTAAACAAGACATTCTAGACCATTGTATTCTTGTACCAAGTTTTTTTTTGAAAATGATTTATATTAACCCCTAAAGGACCATGCCCTTTTTTTTGCAAAAATCACTAAAAACTGCCACTTCTAGGAGGTTCATAAAAAAGGGATTTTATGTTTTGTTTTTGGGAAATCCAATAGTAGGATCTTGCTATAGACTGCAAGAGGTACTTGTGGGAAAAAAATCACCTCATTCCAAATGGAGAGGAGAGAGATACTTATATCTAAAGTGAAAAAAAAGTTTTTTTTCCATGCTGCCCAAAAAATTCAGAAGCCTTTGACCACTCTTATAAAAAAAAATTGCTCTATCCAAAGTTGTGCTTTATTTTACCAAGTAGGAGATTAAATTAGGTATATGTGAGAGAATTTTCAAATCAATTGGAACTATATAGCACATGAGAAAAAGTAGTACGTAACAAGTAGAGAATGAGTCAAAACACTAAATTGTTAAAGAATTTAATTATTGAAATGAAAAATGCAAATCCCAAAGGTTATAATGTTGTAATAAAAAATCTACTTCCATTGGTTCATTTTTTTTCACATAAATACTGAAAATTGAGTAGAATATGGACTTCAAAGTTTATTTGAGAGTAGAGAATTCATAAGTGCCCGCAAACAAAAACTCCTCATAACTTTCATCTCATTGATTGAAATTGAATGATTCAAAGCTTCCCACATACAAAATAATCTAAAGAACCAATTTCAAATTTTTATTTTAAAAAATTGGGAATTTTAAAGAACTTTGTTGGGCTGCCCGGACGGGCAATCCTCCCCAAATTTTCATAAATTCATGCATACCTTCTTTGTCAAATGTCAAAATGAAGAAAACATTAGATGTCCATGTAGATCTTTGAATTTTCCATCTTTCATAAAAGATTCAAAAAATCACACAAAGTAGCTTAGCCATAGGTACATGCTTGAAATCTCATTTGTTCCCCAAAGGGACAATGGTCCTTTAGGAGTTAAATAGGTGTGGACCACGGAAAAAACATTGTCAATGTGAAAATCTAACTTGATAGAGAAGTTGCAACTTTAACTTTGTTTTTTAGATTCAAATCCAACTCATAGTATTAATTAAGATAAGTATAATATTAACTAGTTGGTAAACCCATTTAGCACAGCTAAATGAGTAATGACGACTCCATTTAGCATACGTTAGGATTTGTATAAAAATGAAAAAAAATCCATTTAGCATCCGTGTAGCAAAAAATTCATTTAGCATCCATATAGCATAAAATTCTATTTATAACTTTTGCACTTTTACTTTTGTCCAAACATGTAGTCTACTCTATGTTTAACTTTTTGTACTTTGGTTAAACTTGCGCTCCACTCTATTTTAAGGTGGAAATCAAACTAAAAATGGATTCATCAAACTGACACACACGCACTCACACACACTAAGCTAAATGATTAATGGTGATAGACTAGGGCCTTTATTTTGTCAAAAAACACTCAAAACATGCCATTTCTATGGCAAAGAGTAAAAAGTTTGAAAATTGCTCTTCTTGCATATCTAACCACATGATCTTGTACTAGACTAGTATAAGAATGTAGAGAAAGAATTCAAAAACTTTGATTGCACAGATTGCAAGATATTTGCGTTTAACTGTGTAAAAAACAAACTTTTTGTACCTTGCATTATTAGATTATTTGACTTTGAACTTTTCAAGCTTTGCAAGACAAAGTTTGAAGGTTTAATTTTTATATGATGAAAAATTGAGTTGAAAATCTTTGGAAAAAAATTGAAACAAAAAATATTTCATTAGCAAAATTTTGAACCCTCCACAAGGCCCTTAAAATTTGACACTCTTAACATTTATTGAGCCTAGGCCAAGTACATTAGAAGCATGTGAGAACTTGTGTGAAGTGTCTCTACCTTGTATGACTTTCCTTTTGTACATCACAAAAAGTATGAATAGAAAATGGCAATCTAGTACTATGTCACAATTTTTTAATTATTCTCCTGCTATTGTACACAATCATAACTAAATGTTACCCTCACAAGGACTAGGTTGAAGATTTTAATATAGAGAAAAAGGACCATGGTAATATGTACATGTAATTGTGACGCCCAATGAAAATTGGACATACCAATGTGAGCCATGATTGTCCTCAAAAGCATAATAGGGTATAAGGAATTTTTATTCCTCTAGTACAAATTAAAATAATTAGGGAGACCCCTTGAAAGGAGTTAATAAGGGCCTTGTGGAGGGCTCATGTTTTTGCTAATGAATTTTTATTCTTAAAAAAAACATCAGATCGTAGAAGAAGGTGTGAGATTGAACAAAAACTTAAATTGTAAATAACTTTGCCTTGGAATTGAAACACAATAATTCCAATGGTGAGATTCTTTAAGAAAGCAAACTTCACCCTTTTCAACAATTTTTTTGAAAATATGTTCAAATTGCATTCAAAAATGAAGTTTATAAGTTATTTATTCAAGATGATGCTTAAACTGCCCAAAAAACAAGATTGTTCATACCTTTCTCATAACTAGTCCAAATGGAATGAATAAAAGCTTAAGATTTAGAAAAAAACTATAACCTATGAGAAAAATTAAATTAAAAAAAAAAATCAAGTTTTTGTAAAAAAAATGTACTACCCAATCTCCTCAAATTTTTCTTTATTTGGACATACTTTTTCTCCCAAGCATAGATTGGAATAAAAATTAGGGGAAATTACAATTAGGGGCACAAAAATGAGAAATATTACAAATAGGGGCACAGTTTCAAAATAATTATTAATAGGGGCACAATTTCAAGTCCCCTTTACTGAAATTTCCTTATTCAGGCTTGATTTGAAGAGGCGTTTTAAGTTTTTTGAAGGTTTGCTAACATTTCATGTGATATCAGCCAATGTCCAAACCAAAATTTTGCAAGAATTTACAATTTTTTTTGAAATTGTGCCCCTATTTGTAATTGTTTTCATTTTTGTGCCCCTATTTGTAATTTCCCCTAAAAATGATGTTCCCCAAAAGCTGATGTGTTTTTCTATCTTTCAAAAAAGTTTCAAAAAATGAAAACAAATATTGAGGCCATAGGTACTTGCACAAAATCCCATTTGTCCTCCAAAGAGACAATTGTCCTTTAGGGGTTAACCCCTAAGCGCCCAATCGACCATTTTCTTATCACTTGCTGCCTAATTTTTTCAAGCTATCTGAGACAATTTTTTTATTTTAAAACCATTTTTCTATAATAGAAAATCAAGTCTACTTTCCCACTTAACTTGAATCATGTCAATCCAAGTTAAACTCCACCAAGGGAAACTTTTCAAAGACAAACACTTCAATATTTGCTAGTGTTGTAAAATTTACTATTTTGGGAAACAAATGATGTTTTCTCCTTTCAAGAAATTGTATTTTTGAAGTTTAGGATAGATTTTCAATTTTTGATCAATTGTACCAGATTTTGAAATCTATGAGTAAAATTTTTGGTGAATATGAAATGGTAAATGCTTCTAAATTCATTACATAAAAATCCAAAAAATTTATGAGTGTTTGACTGTATGGATAATTACTAAACATTATGATTCTTATTTTCTCTTTTGAAGCAAACTTCATCAAAGTTACAGAAGTACCATTTTATAGCACATTTATGTTTTGCCCTTACCCCATGGCTTGGGCTTTTAGGGGTTAACATAGGTTAGGACTTGTATAAAAACTATCAAATAATTCAATTAGCATCCATTTGGCATAGGTAAATCTATTTATTATCCATTCACTAATTTATATACCCGTTGTACCAACGGAGGCAACAACAACATCTTTGCAACAAATAAATTGTCACAATAGCAATCTTATCATAAAATGTGCCAATTGTAAAAATTCAAATTGTTTTATCCGCAAATTGCTAGCACTATCCCTATGTCTCCTATCCATGTGTTCCCTATTCATGTGCCCCCTTATCCTTGTGCCCCCTATCCTTGTGCCCCTCTATCCCTATGCTCCCCTATCTTTGTGGCCCCCTATCTTTGTGCCCTCCTAACTTTATGCCCCCCTATCTTTGTGCCCCCATATCCCTATGCCCCCCTATCCTCATGGCCCCCTATCTTTGTGCCCCCTTATTTTTGTGCCCCTTTATCCTTGTGCCCCCCCATCCTTGTGCCCCCTCATCCTCGTGCCCCCTATCCTAGTGCCTCCTACTTTATACCCCATATATTCGTGCCCCCTATCCCTATGCCCCTACATGTGTTCTCCTATATTTGTGCCCTCTATCCCTATGCTCCTATCCCATGCCCCCCTATCCCCGTGCCCCCTATCCTGTGCTCCATATCCCATGCTGCCTACCCTATGCCCCCCTATCTTGTGCCCCCTACCTTGTGCCTCTATCCATGTGCCTCCTATCCTCATGCCCCCTATCCTCATGCCCCCCTATCCTTGTGCCCCCTATTCCTCGTGTCCCCATATTCCTCCAGTGATCTGTTATATTTTATTGTTAACTACCGCTTGGTCGAGAGAAAGTTTTGTGGTGTCACTTCCAGTGACCCGTTATACTTTATTGTTAACTACCACATGAACCATGGAGCTACTTGCTTTTATTGGCTAAAGAAAATGTATAAGATGCAACTTGTTAATAAAAAATGTAAAAGGTGCAACAACAGAAAACTTAAATGGTGCAACTTGTTAAATAAAGAAAATGTAAAAGGTGCAATTTACATGCATGGAATGCAACTCATAGTGGCACTCAAACTCTTTACTTTTCATCCAAAACAACCCATGGGATTCTTTTATAGATATAGATTATTCATTTAACATCCATTTAGCATAGGTAAATCTATTTATTATCCATTTATCATCCATTTAGCATCCATTTAGAATAAGCAAATCCATTTAGCAGTCATTTAGCACCCATTTAGAATAGGTAAATCCATTTAGCATCCATTTAGCATAGGTTGAGATTTATTTAAAAAAAAGTCATTTATTACTTTTGCACTTTTGCTTTTGTTCAAATTTTATTTTTACTAAGAACTTGTATTGTAATCTATTTTTACATCTTTTTACTTTAATGAAACTTGCGCTCTACTCTATTTTTAAGTGGGAGTTGAACTAATGGATTTGTCAAACCAACACACACGGACACACGCACCCAAATCTTTTTGTATAATAAGGCCTAGTTTAGACTACCAGAAGGACAAAGTAGCAAAATTGGCACCTTTGCTGGTGGTTCATTTGACGGAAACTTTTTGTGTAATCTTGCGTCATCCAAGAGTGTGCCTCTCCCGGACAACTTTGGTATCACCTTTGGAGCAGGCCCAAATCTTCACTACATTGGCCGCCGCAGTGGCTATAGAGGTGGTCCAGAGGTTGGTCCCGCGGCAGGTGAAGTTGGATGTAAAGGTGCCAGACAAACTCGCAGTCTGAACCCAACTGAGGAGGAAAACCAAATTTCAACCAACCACGTTCAAGAAATTTTCAGCCGGTTGCTAGTTTGAACCGTGCCTAACTAAAGAAGAGTAAGATAAGATACTCTCTCCACTATAGTTAACTAGAGTTCATGATTAGGATTCACTTTAGTAAAGTAAACTCATGGACCAATAGTAGAGTATGACTTTTACTATGTATCCTCTCTCCTTTGAATACAGTTGGAAACCTGCTTAGAATAAGATAATTTATGCCTTCATTCTTTTTGCATACTTTAGTTATATATCTCTTTCTAGCTTAATTTGTTGTGATTTCTATTCCTAACACCTCCTTCATTCAATGCTTGGTGCAATGCTCATGCTAGATTGCTAGGTGACTCTGCTTAGTTCTATGCATAGTCACTGGTTCTCAAGCTTGTGGTGATACTTGAAGGTCAAACAAAACAGCATAAAATTATCAAGTGAATAGTACATGCAACTACCACTTTCATGTCTTCAATTTGCATGGACTTGTCGCTTCTTACTTGAGAAATCTATTGGTTGAGCTCTAGCTTAAACATTGGTAAATGTTTTTTAGCACAATCTCACGTTGATAACTTTGCACTTTGCATAGTGTGCAATATATTCTTCACAACCCTGATCTTGGACGAGAACCTCCACTGCCGCCATGGATAAGTTATTATTGGCTTTATCAGTTGGCACCGCCTTGATGGACGGTGTTGCAAATGCGCTTGGTGAGGGGAGCCAGCAAGGGCAATGAGAGCTTTGAGACAAAGAAAGCGGAGTCGACAGGCAACGTGAAGAAGCTCTTGTCTCTGTTGCTTGGGCTGCCGCTAGAGAGATTATTGAACATGTCTGTTGATAGAACCAAAAAGCTGCTTGGGATGTTGTTGTGCAAAGGGAGGCCTCTGCCAAATTGAGGAAAGGAATTGTTTTGCTGGAGGCTAAAAAAGCAAAGAGGGAGGTCGCTGCCAAATTGCATGACAAAGTTGCTCTTGCAAAGGCTGAGAAAGCCAAGGTAGATCTTCAGCCAGGCATCAATCTTGGGGTGAGGCCAACTTTGGATCAAATTTTTGCTGCAAAGGAGCGGATCTAGTATGACCCCAAGAAGATCCATTTTGCTGTTTGTGGTGTTTCTAGTAGCAGAAAATCTACCTTCATCAACGCCTTTAGGGGATTGAGCAGCAATAGCAACGGCGCAGCACACGTCTAAGCACACAAGTGCGCAGCTAAAATCACTCGCTACCCTAACCCCCGCAACCATATGCCGTTTTTGCGGTTCATGTGGTACAACATCCCCGGTATTGAACCCATTGCAATCTCTGGTACGTATTATTTCAATGACCAAGGGTTCTTTGTGTTTGATATTATCATTCTGGTGTACGACCTATGTTTCACGGCAATTAATGTGGGTGTTGTTAAAAACTGCTTACGCTTCAACATCTTGGTGTTTATTGTGCAAAGCAAGTCCAACAAGCACATCTATAGAATGTATGGTCCTTGTGAGTACGATACTGATTACCGAAAGCGTCATCACAACATGACCAAGAAACACATTGAGGCCACGCGCTCAGACTTCAACAAGCACATGCAAATCATGGCGGAAGAACCAGCACTTGATGCACGGGATCGACAGATACTATTGGGCCAATGTGTTTACATTGTGGAAGCCAGGATGCTACGACATTTGTCAGAGACAATAAATTATACAAGACTCTACAACAGCAATATTATCGACAAGAAATTGTTGTTAGTTGATGGTATGAAAGCGGCAATTAGATACCTTTGTGATAAGGATTAGGATAGATCTTGGCATATTAAGGTAGTGTGCTTGAATTCCACCCACGCATTAAAAACGGTCACCTCCCCAAATGTACTCTGCTAGTACATGTTGTTATTCATAGCCTTTCAACAATGTACAGGCAGGCAACGCACATTTGAGGAGGTGAACGGTCTTAGAGCCTTATGGTCTTTCCACTTCAAAATTTCATAACTAATTCCACAAAACTCCAAAAAACATGAAAAAACTTGGATAAATGTCAATTCCTCTTGTCTTTTAAGGAGAGTTTTACTGAAAAATACTTCAAGAAGTTCACCTCCCCAAAATTCAGTTTCAGCCCTTAGGTGGACGGTTTACAAGCACACTACCTTATAGGATTTCTCCCTGATGCTTTCAAAACCCGCACATGGAGAATTGGAGACCCTTGATCTTTGCTTGTGGATTCACTTTAGGACCTCACAAATATGGTTGAATTTGGCACATGTCATTGCATTCATACTGTGCTATTCAATCGCTTACTTGTACCAAAGTTGCCACCCCGATTGCCACATTGCATTGGAGTCAAAACCAAGGATCAGGCAATTTTGCTGGTGGAATCGATGGAGAGCTAAGAATCAATTCTAGAACTTACAGATTGAATTATGTCAAAATGATGTAAAAATGTTAGAGGGGATATGAATATAGTATCAATTGCACCACTCTAATTTGAAACTTGATATTTTGAAGCATTCCATTTGTCAACTACTTCTCTTCATCTTCCCTTCTTCTCCTTTTCAATTCTTCTGTACTCATAAGGTAGGAACGCCCCTCAGTCTCCACAAGTGTCCCCATCCCCAAGACCTACTTGTGTTAGCGCTATTGTTAGTGATGTTAATGATTGACAATTAAAACAAATAGGTTATGGGTGACAAAGTGATGATTTTGGGTGATACAGTGATGATTATGGGTGACTGGCATGACGGTTTTGAGTGCCATATCTCATTATTTAAGAACTCCTTAAGTTAGTATAATGAGCATATGAGCACACTAAAGACTTCACTAAGCGTCTTCTTTAGCATCTCTACACACACCTATTTATTTTCAATGAATTTGGACTTTGAAAAATCTTTGTGAACAAATTGTTAGACTACTTAGCGAACGTAACTAGAGTTACATCCATTAGACAGAGTCCATCCATGGAGGCTCATTAGATTAAGTAGTTTAGTATATGTATGTTTTTAAAACTTCTTATATCTCAGTTTGTATTCTACTCAATTATCACGTATTGCAAGATTGGAGCACTTCTTTTTACAAAAATGCTTGCAATTGGAACTTCCAATTGCATGTCAATATTTTTAATTTCCTCTTCTTTATTTAACACCATTTTTCTCAAAGTTCATCAACTGATTTTCCTACTCCAAAATCCTTAGTTTCATGCTTATGGGTGTTGCTACCTTGGTGTAAGACCCTACGGTTAGAATTCTGAAGAACAGAAAAAACTTGTTCTAGGGATCAAATGACCCGAAATGTCAGTTTTGAATGTCTTCGAGAAAAAAAACGGGTTTGGTCCTTGAGGGGTCAATGAGTTGAGTTATGACCAAGTTAAAGCTCACTTGCTTGTTTTCCACGCAAAGTTTGCAATAAATCAAAATTTTCATTGATAATGTTTCCTTTTGTGACAATTTAAGGCGCTGTATTTGGTCGAAACCGTAATTAACTTTTATCTTATTTATTGACGGCTTCCGCATACTTTTTTTTGTACCAGTTACGCAATCAACTTGGAAGTGAGATTTAACCCCTAAAGGACCATGGCCTTTATTTTGTCAAAAGATACTCAAAACTGCCACCTCTATGGCAAAGAGTAAAAAAGTTTGAAAATCAAGCATTTTGCATATCTGACCGTAGGATCTTGTGCTAGACTACTATAAGAATGTGTCATACAAAACTCAAGAACTTTGACCGCACAGTTTGGAAGATATATGCATTTAAAGTGTAAAAAATAGCTTTTTTTGCACCTTGCTTGACTAGATTTTTTAACTTTGAACATTTTTAACTTAAAATTTTTGCTCCACAGAGTTTGGAATTCTATTTTTGCATGGTGGGAAGTTGAGTTGGGAATCTTGAGAAGAAATAAATAAGTAAATAAAACTTAATTTTCATTCTTTAAAAAATCATTAGGTAGAAGAAGGTATGAGATTGAACAAAAACTTAAATTGCTGATAACCCTGCAATGGAATTGAAATGCAATAATCCCAATGATAAGATTGTTCTAGAAAGCAAACTTCACCCTCTCCAACAATTTTTTTTGAAAAAATGTTAAAATCGCATTCAAAAATGAAGTTTATAAGTTACTTTTTCAAGAAGATGCTTGAGTTGCCCAAAAAACAAGATTGTCCATAACCTTCTCATAACTAGTCCAAATGGAATGAATCAAGGCTTCAAATGTAGAAAAAGTTATAATCTATAAGAAAAAAAAATTAAATTTTTTTTTCAAGTTTTTTCCAGAATTTTTTTTGCTGCCCCTAGTCCCCAAATTTGTGCTTATTTGGGCCTAACTTTTGCTCCCTGGCATCAACTGGAATAAAAATTATATTCCCCAAAAGCTAATGTGTTTTTCTATCTTCAAAAAAAGTTTCAAAAAATCAGGATAAAAATTGAGGCCGTAGGTACCTGCCCAAAATCCCATTTGTCTCCCAAAGGGACAACGGTCCTTTAAGGGTTAAATTGGCAAAAGGCCCTCTTTCATCTTTTCCAAAATCCTCCTTTTTCCCAGTAAGGTAGGTGCATCCATAAGCGTTAGTGTCTCCACAACCGTCACTTCTGAAATCTTGAAAAATCTGTGAAAGTGAATAGATGTAAAGAGAAGAATGTACAACATGTGAACTTGAATTCTTAAAAGTGGTTATGGGTACAATGGCAAACTGCTCTTTAAAATTCATAATTTATTCTCACAATATCCAAATAATACATTTGAAAGTGCAAACTCTTTTTTTCTTTGTTCCTAATAGAATCTTGTAATTTGCTAGTTGTTTATTAATAGTCATCATGTTCAAAACCCTTAGTTTGATGTTTATGGGTGCTCCTACCTTACTTAGAGTCCTAGACCCAGGGATGGAAAACTCCGGACTTTTCACTTGCAATAAAATGCTGGAATCTAGTCTCTAGATGCACCCGGTTTTTCCCCTCAAGAAGTTTTTCCAAAACTCTGGTTCAAAAATTTAGAAGTAAAAATTTGGATGTTTAAAATTTGTTTTTGGGTTTGGGGACTCCTAAATAGAAGAAAGTCAATACTTCACAAGTCACTTCATTTATTGCGCCATGCACTAACAATGCTAACTTGCACTAATACTCAAGAAATAGGTGAATTTGTAAAGCATATCAATAATCTATTCAATAGCAATTTAGGTTAATTCACTATAGTGTGGGTTGCAAAATATAATTAGTATCTCAAGTAGTGTGATTCAAGTGGCCAAATTTGTAAAGAGATTTTACAAGTTTGTAATTCGACTTGAGAGTGTGTGAAGAAGGGAAAACTTCATGGATACCCCTAAAGTTTGTAGTATTTGCATAGGTACCCCTGCTTTTTCAAAAATTGCACAAAATATCCTTGGACCAAAAATTTCAAGCCTTTGTTTTGTTGTGCATGCCACTTCCCTTTTTCCTATGTGTATATGTTGTTTCTTTTTTGTTTCATTACATTCCCTTCTTCAACATTGATCATGAAGGAAGTACAAGCACAACAAACAAATGCATGGTCCATGGGTTTTTTGTGCAATTTCTGAAAAAGCTAGGTTATCTATGAAAATATTGCAAACTTTAGGGATATCCATGAAATTTTCCCTACAAAAAATGTCATAATATGGTAACTATGCCACCAAATTGCTATTTGAGAATACTAAAAGGTTGTGACCAAAATCCCACTTGAAGAATAAAAACAAAATGCATGCCAAATCATGGGTTGTCATATTAGGTAAATTACTATTTGTTAAATGAATAGTAAGTTGCCCAACATAACAATCATGCCCCACATCTTCATACTAACTAGACATAATTCATCCAAATTGGTGTGAAGTTAAGGGGGTTTGCATTGTTAAATATAGCACTATGTAAAACAACTTGTCTAATGTATGGTTGTCACATTGGATTGCTTGTCTATCCACTTGTCCATTTGCCCAAACTTGATGGAGCTCATGTCTATTTGATCAATAAACAACTCATAGTTCACTCCAAAAGATGATAAAATTTATTAAAAAAGCTTGATTTGTACATGATGGTGATACTCATTGTTGCCAACATGAAGTCAAAATGTGACTTCAAAACCATATCACGTAGTAAAAATGAAAAATGGTAATTTGATTCTTCCCTTTTTAGGTCAAAAATCCTAAAAAAATTCCCTAAATGCAAGAGTGGATGAACACATCTGTCCATGCCATTTATTTTGTGCTTCACATTGTGCGTACAGTTGTGCTGTCCAAAAGCCAAATCTTGCCCAAAGTAATAACCATGGTAAACTGATTAAGGAAATAAAATTTGAGGAAGCAAAATTTGATCAATAACAAAATATGGGCAAATTTACATGCTTATTCTTCTTTGTAGGAAAATTGTTGTTGTGTAGCTTCCTCACCCTAGGTCCACTAGTAGTGGGTGTTAAACTTGGCATTTTTTAAGGTTTTGGGATAATTCTATCAAGTGTTTTTTTTTTTTTGAAGTTATAGGGTGGTGAACCGGTGGCTAAACAAAATTTTGCAAAGTTATCACCCTTGCAAAGCTTCACAAACTACTTGTTAAAAATTTCAGTTTGTCTTCATAACGTATGTATGGGATAATGTCACAAAGATTGATGTGTGATATTAAAGAGGTTGGGGTGTGATATTAAAGAGGGAGGTTGTGATAATAAAGAGGTTAGGATGTGATATTATAGAGGTAATTGAGATTTTAGTAGTATGATTAGTAGCAACACTAACATCTTTGATGTCACACCCTCCCTCTTTAATATCACAGCTTACCTCTTTAATATCACACCTTGCCTCTTTAATATCACACCCTCCCTCTTTAATATTACATCCTACCTCTTTCATATCACAAAATTATGTAAATTAGAATTTAGAAATTAATAGTGAGTGGAGGTTAACGTGCTACAAGAGAGCTACAAGATCACTTGATAACTTTTATAAAGAGAGGCCATAACTAGTTAGAGTTGTCAACCACCTTTAGAGGTGGTTGATAAAGTTATCATACATAATAACTAACAAAAGTAGTTGAGTTATGGGGTGGTCTGAGACTCAAAGCCAAAGTTATGGGGTGCGGAAAACTGAAATATGGCGAGGTTTGACACCCACTACTGGGGTGAAAGAGGGTTCTACAAAAGATGAAGATGGGCCATGCGCCTATAAGTTACAAATGTCAATATGTCACCTCCAAATTCACTTGGAATGCACAGTCCCTCAGTAGTGACACTGCAGCTTTGGTCAATCCACAAGGTGTTTTCTTGACAATTTTGACTTGTGTCTTTACTGTCACTTTGTTTGGAGCATTTTGCTTTGTTTCTCAAATGTGTGCTATCTACTGTTCTTACTTTGTTCAATGCTTGGTGCAATGCTTATTCTAGGTGCGTACAATTATTTGCATGGTCATTGAATCTCAAGCTTGCGGTGATACCTCAAGGTCAAACAAAGTAGCATACATTTATTAGAAGAATATTAGGTGCAATTAGCACTTTCATATCTTTGATTTGTATGAACTTGTTGCTTCTTACTTGAGAGATCTACTAGCTAAGCTCTAGCTTGCCGATAAACTTAGATGTATATTTTGAGCACACTCTCTTGATGATAACTTTGCACTTTGGTGATTGTGCAGTAGATTATTCTTCACAACTCTAATCTTGGGCGAGAACCTCAACTGTGGCAATAGGTTATTTATCATTGGCTTTGGCAATTGGAACCATCTTGATCAACAATATTGCAACTTTGTTTCATGAGGAGAGCGAGCGATGGCGGCAAGAGCTTCAAGACAGAGAAAGTGATATTGACAGGCAACGTGAAGAAGTTGTCGTCTTTGCCGCTAGACAGATTATTGAACATGTCTTTAGACAGAACAAAGAAGCCGCTCCAGAGCGTGAAGATGCTACTGTATAAATGGAGGCTGTTGCCAAATTTTGTGAAGGATTTGTTCTTGCGAAGGCTGAAAAAACAAAGATAGAGGTGGCTGCCAAATAGCGTGAAGATGCTGCTCTTGCAAAGGCTGAGAGACCTAAGGAAGCTTTTTGGCAAGGCCGCATCAGTCCTGTCATAATGCAAACTCTGGAGCAGATCATTGCTGCAAAAGAGTGGAATTGTCACGGTGTCAGGTTGAGAGGAGCGCGCCTTGGGAACACGCAGGATGTCTTGCTGCAATCGTGCGTTGCCAACTAAAATCATCGTCAATCTTGATCTTCTCTTCAAATCTTCAGTCTTCAATCTTCCGTTGGCATATCCTGTGGCTGGCTCTAAAGATATAAGGATCAAGGTAGGAATAAGAGCCCACTGGATACGGGACGGTAGATCGGGATAGCAGACACGAGGTGCCATTCGTATGACGGGATCCTAAAATCAAATTCACGATCTGCTGGCCAAAACTCCAGATCATAAAAACAGAGCAAGTCTCGACTATGTGGGTGATCAATCCCATTTCATCACCACAACAATAAATGAGGTTAAGTTTGGTTTAATCCAAACTGCCCGCAACAAAGTTTACAAAACAGAATGGAAATGAATTGACAAACGAGCCTCCAAAACCGACTACAAATAACAAAGCCACATCCCACACATACATAAAAAATAAACCCAAAACATTCCTCTTGAAATCTTCATATCTTTAGATTTTCAAATCTTTATGTCTTCAAGTCTTCATGTTTTAATAAAAACAATGGGGAAAATCACAAATAACAAATCCTAGAAAAGCAGCGACTTTCTATCTAATGCCACAGATGATTCAAAGATTCAAATGCTAAGTATAGTAGCAATTTGAAAAGCTCTTCTAACCTTTTAACATTGCTCCAAATTTCAGCTCAATCTAAGATACTGTCCAAAAGTTATGCGGGTTTAAAGTAGAGGCTCTTCTTCCTCCTTACAAACTAAACACTGCCTCTATAAACCTCTATAACTTTTGTTCTATACATTACCCAGAGAAATTTGATGTTAATTTAAAAAGATGATATCATTGGCTACAACCCATAAAATTTTCACTTCAAAATAAAACTCTATCCAAAAGCTCTAGTCAATCAAAGTGTGGATCTCAATTTTTTACAGAGCACCCAAACCCCCAACTTCTACCCACTATAACTTTTTTAATAAAACTCCAAATGAAATGATTAAAGATAATTCAGAAAGCTATGACAACAAACTATCACTCCTAAAAATCTGAAAAGAAAATTTTATACTGTCCAAAAGTTGTAGCTCTTCAAAATCTCGGCCTTCTCTTAACAAAAAGGCTGCCACCTCCGAACCTTCACATCTCTATAACTTTCTCGTCCAAGCTCCAAATCTCAAGTTTAAAGACTTTCTAGAAAGCCAAGACTAAGATAAACACTCCATATAGATCTTGTTGCAAAATGATATACAAATCATAAATTATGGCTTGTCAAAGTTTCAGCTTTTTCTTCATAATTTGGCTTTTTAACTCCAAAATTCAAACACTCATATTTTTTGCATCACAATTCCAAATCAAACTTGCAAACTCATTTTGAAAAGGTAATCACACAAGGAACAACCTCCTCAAATTTCAATTCAAAATCAAGTATACACACAAAAATCTCTCACATTAAAGTTTTGGGATTTTTTTTCCTTCTTCCCACTAACACTCATACACTAACTTTCAACAACTAAGGGATCTTTCCTCCATAATTTTGACCCTATCTAAAGTAGAGAGGTGGGGCACATTAGCCCATGCCCCTCCCAATCATAATCCCACCATAGATGCCAAACTTTTTTTTCTTTCACACCTTTCCCATTGACTTCTAAACCCTTAGTATTTTTATTTAAACAACGGCAAAATATATGAGCCTTCCAAAACATCTAGATAAACATATGAAAATGATTAAATTACAAAATAAACACCATCGTAAAGTGGCCACGTGCTCTTGTGAGCATATAATAGCGTCAAACGCTTGTCTTCAGTCGCCAAGTCGTGGACTTGGTTGGCTAGAGAAGCGGTCGTCTCTGGCCGCCCGCCGGTCCAAGTTTGAATCCCATCGGACTCGTCGAGCGGTGATGGCGGCTCACGGCTTAGTAACTAGTGAGGCAGAAAATTGACTTAGCCAACCCGCTACCTACCCTCCTTGAGCTGTGCATGTGACAAGACGGCGCAGCACACTGGAATCTACAGCCGCTGCGCTGTCACCAAATCGTGGTCCTCACCACGACCATCATTTTTACCACAACAGTTGATTTATTGAAATCAATATAAACATAAATAAATAACAAGTATCTACATGATGGAGATATCTCCATCATGATAACGGACATACAATAGAAGCTTGTAGAATTATCTAAAAATTTGTAGAAGCTTGTAGAACTTTCTGGAAGCTTGTAAAATTCTTTGGAAGCTTGTAGAACTCTCTAGAAGCTTGTAGAATTTTCTAGAAGCTTGTAAAAGCTTATAGAACCTTCTAGAAGAATATAGAAGTTACTTAGGAAAACAACTTATAAATAGGTGCAAGCTTCTCAAGAAGCTTTCTAGATAGAAATAGCTTGTACGAGAAGTTAGAGTATTCCAGAAATCTCTAATAGAAGTTGCTAGAAGGGTTCGTACTTAAAAGTATATATAGAGGTCAAAACTGAGGAGTTCTTTAGTCTCAACAACACAACTCTTAGAGCTTATAGCTCATCTCTTTGGCGTTATTCTTGTACTCTTTTTACTAATCAGTTCTAATCTTATTTTTCATACATCTTGCCATATACTCTATCTTAGACTTCTTTGGAAACAAATCTTTGATATTTTGTACTTAGTTCGTCCATAACAGTTTGTCAAGACTGTTTTTTGAGTTATACCAAAGTTTAATCTTTTTGAAAAAGTGTGGACTACCCTTCTTTAGAAGGAACAAAAGTTTTTTAGAGGTTGCGGATTACCCTCCTCTAATACAGTATTGTTCTTTGTCTATTAAACCTGATCTTTCTTAAGAGAGTGGACTATCCCTCGATTGAAAGGTTTAAGTTTTTTAGAGGTTGTAGATTATCTACCTCTAAACGGTTGTATCTGTCATATGATTTTTTTGATTACTATCGTATAAACATTATAATAGGGAACACTAACCAAAGGATGGAGAACGTTCATGGAGGAACGGAGAATAGATTTGCGGCAATTGCAGATCTCCAAGAACTTTTGAACAAAGTTCGTGCTGAAATTACTCGGTTGGGAAATCTCAGAACAGAAAGACAAATCAATGTCTTGTCCAAAGACACCAACAATGAGCTGCTGCATTTACAAAGAAAAACTTACAACTCAGAGAAGCAAGTGCTTGTAATCAAGCTTTAGCAACATATCTTTTACCAATAAAAAAACCAAGACTTAATTTGCTTGAGAAGTTTGATGGAACAAGATTAAAATTTTGAGGTTTTGTACAGCAAGTCAAGCTCTTTTTACGGCTACATCCTTCTCGTTACGCTAATGGCTATATTCAAGTGGGATTTATTGGTTCCCTTTTATAAAACAACGCCCTTATTTGATTTGCCCCTCTTATGGAGAAGAATTCGCCAGTATTGAACGATTTGGATGCATTTTTAGATGCATTCATAGCAACATTTGGAGATAATGACAAAAAGAGAGTGGCTGAAACAAAGATGCAAAGTATACAACAAGGTTCACAATCAACTGCCATCTATGCTGCTGAATTTCAACAGTTTACTTGCAATCTTGATTGGATTGATAAAGCACTTATGAACCAATTTCAATTTTGCTTAAAAGACGGAGTCAAAGACCTATTGCTTACCATGCCAAAAGTGTTCACTTTGGAAGAATTCATTACTCAAGCAATTGCTTGCGACAATTGTTTATTTGAAAGACGTCAAAAGCAAAGGTTTGGATGGAGGGAAGCACATCAAAATATGTCAATATTGTCTTCAAAGACCACAAAAAATCGCTCAACAAGACCCAAACCAATGCAAATTGATGCAACATGCTACAAAAGATTAACTTAAGAAGAAAAAAATAAACGAACACAAGAAAATTTATGCCTATATTGCGGAAAATCAAGACATAAAGCACAAGATTGTCGAAACAAATCAAACGGATTCAAGGCGCAAAATACATCCACCAATATTGAAAAATCAAAAAACAAGAGCGCCCAGTCACAATAGAAACCATGCGATTGGACAACACCAATTACATATTTTCAATGAAAAGTTCCATACTACCTCTAGATCCATCTCCATGTTTTACATTTCCTATAAATATTGAACTATTTGATACTAAAATTTCGACAACAGCTTTATTAGACACTGGAGCTTCAGCATGTTTTATGGACAAGAAATTTGCATCTCAACACAGCATATGCTTGTTAAAAAAAACTCATCCGGCGCTTGCAGAAGCTATTGATGGCTGACCACTTGCTTCTGGAAATGTTATCAAAGAAACTAAGCCTCTGAAAATAAATTTAAAAAATGAAGTTTCAAATATTATATTTAATATTATCCAAAGCCCTACAAATCTAATAGTTCTTGCTCTTCTTTGATTTGAATTACACAATCCAAATATTGATTGGCGATTACGGAAAATTTCCTCAAAAAAAATACAAAAAAAGAAAAAACAATCTCAGCCTTTACTTCTTGGAGCTAAAGCTTATATGCAAGCAACAAAAGATAATATAGCATTTGCTATTTATGCTACACCAATGACTGAAATATCAAAGGATAATATAAAAATTATCCCTCTTCGGTATCAAGACTTTAAAGACGTATTTGAAAAAAAAATGAAGATATATTACCGCAACATCAATGTTATGATTGTGCCATTGACCTTCAAGAAAGCACCCAACCACCATTTAGACATATTTATAATCTATTTCAAAACAAATTTTCGGCATTACAAAAATACATTGATGAAAATTTAGCCAAAATTTCATCCGACATTCAAAATCTCCTGTCGGCGCTTCAATATTATTTGTAAAGAAAAAATGGTGCTTTACAAATGTGCGTTAAATATTGTGGCATCAATAAACTCACTGTGAAGAACAGATATTCATTACCATTGATATCAGGACTATTTGACTAGCTTGGTAAAGCAGACATATATATCAAGATTAACTTGCGAGGTGCTTATAATCTAATACGCATTAAAGAAGAAGATGAATGGAAAACCGCATTTCGAACAAAGTACAGACATTTTGAATATAATGTTATGTCTTTTGGACTTACCAATACACCAATCATATTCCAATACTTAATGAATGACATCTTTCAAAAATATCTTGACAATTTTGTACATTATTTAGACGACATTTTGATTTATTCAAAGAACTAAAAAAATCATGAACAACATGTACGCCTTATTTTACAAAAATTATAAGATGCCGGACTATACGCAAAGTTAAAAAAATGTATATTTCATAAATCCCAAATGGAATTTTTGAGCTATATTATTTCTAACAAAAGCTTATTGATAGATTCTAAAAAAGTTGATGTTATTAGTAGCTGGACAATGCCAAAAACAGTGCGCGACATAAAATGATTTTTGGATTTGCAAACTTTTATAGGACATTTATTAAAAACTGTTCTCAAATAGCTGCTTCACTCACACGACTAACATGCAAGGAAAAGTTAGAGTGAAGAACTGAAATAGAATTGGCATTTCAAAAGCTAAAAACAGCTTTTATTTCAACTCCTGTGCTAATACATGCAAATTTTGATAAATCATTTTTTATAGAAACCGATGCTTTAGACTTTGCATTGGGAGCGGTATTGTCACAACCTGGAAAGGAAGAGAAATTACATCCAGTTGCTTTTCATTCAAAAAAATTTTCAGTTGCAAAAATTAACTATAAGATTCATGACAAAGAATTCTTTGCTATTGTGAACTCATTTCAAGAATGGCGCCACCTCCTTGAAAAGACAATTCATCCAGTCACGATTTATATATATCACAAAAATCTTTATGCCAGCTCGTGTTTTGAATCACCGTCAAGCGCGATGGAGCATGTTTTTATCTCGATTTGAATTCAATATTACTTATAAACCTGGAAAACAACAAGAGTTATCAGATGCTTTATCAAGAAGAGCATATCTTGCTCCAAAAAAAGGAGAAAAAGCATACAATCAATAATATACAACATTATTGAAACTTGAACAATTTTGTCTTCGAACAACTACAATTTCAATGCCAGTGGATTCATTGTTTCTTGATAAAATCCGTATAGCATCAACATTGGACCTTCTTGTTTTTAACATTAAACATCAAATCAACAAACATTCAAAAGACTTTATTACGTTCAAATTCAAAGATAATTTCTTGTATTTTGAAAAACGTTTATATATTCCAAAAGGACCAACACAACTTAGAATTTTTCAAGCATGACATAACTTTCCTGCGGCTAGACATTTTGGATTTAATAAAATTGTAGAACTTATTTCTCAAGATTTTTGGTGGCCTAAATTATGGAAGGCAGTCAAAGACTTTGTACTTTCATGCAATATTTGTTCTAGATCCAAAAACCCTTGACATCAACCATATGGCTTGCTCCAACCGTTACCAATTCTAAAACAACCATGGTCGTCTGTTTCCATGGATTTCATCACAGATCTTCCGCCATCAAATACTTTTGACACCATTTTTGTGGTTATGGATAAGTTGATTAAAATGTCACATTTTATACTTTGCAAAAAGACAATCACATGTGAAGAAACAACAAGAATTTTTATAGACAATATCTATCGCTATCATGGTCTACCAAATGACATTGTTTCAGATCGTGGCCCACAATTTGTTTCAAAATTTTAGAAGTCGCTTTTTAGAATACTAAAAGTAGATATCAAACTATCTTCTGTTTTTTATCCACAAACTAATGAACAAACAAAATGGGTCAATGAAGTTTTAGAACAATATTTGAGATGTACTATCAACTATCAATAAAATGACTGGACATCTTATTTACCTTTGGCGGAGTTTGCTTATAATAATACTATTTATGCTTGTACGCAGCAAATACCTTTCTACTTTAATTATGGGCATCATCCAAAATTAGACATGCTACAATCACCAAAATCTAAGAATCTTGCAGTAGAAGAATTTGTTACAAGAATGGCAGAACTCCAAAAAGTCTCAAAAATGCAATTGGAAAAAATCCAAGAAAGATATAAAATGGCAGCAAATGTATTAAGAAAAGAATAACCTTCATTCTAAATTGGTGAGAAAGTATGGCTTCTTTGGCATAATGTAAAGACTAGTAGACCATGTGATAAGTTAGATTACTGAAAATTGAGACATTTTGTAATTCAAAAACAAATCAATGAAGTGGCTTATCGTTTAGAACTACCAACATCTATGAAGATACATCTAGTTTTTCACGTTTCACTTTTAGAGACTTATAATAAATCATCTATATCAAGACAAAAGCAACTGCCTTTTTTAGTGATAGAAATCGACAATCATCAAGAACTTGAAATTAAAGAGGTATTAGATTCAAGAATCAAGCGAGGAAAACTTGAGTACTTGATTCATTGGCGTGAATATGACATCAACAAACGCACATGAGAACCAGCTAGTAATCTTGCTAACTCACCAATAAAAGTTCAAGAATTTCTTCAACAACATCCATTTAAGAAAAAATAACCGCAAATGGAACAATTGCCAATACGGTTGCGTAACCTTAAAAAATTTGGACCCTTAGATCTTTTTAAAAGGAGAGAAGAAACCACATATTGTTCATTTTAATTTTTAGTTTGTCATTTTGTACTTTGATTTTAGTTATGGATAGTCACGTTGTAGATGCTATGCCAACCATGTCATCTCAGCTAAGTAACTCTTGCCGCCGACCTCGAGAAGAAGAACCAGCTGAGCCAAGAAGACAACGGAAGATATCTAGCAATAGATCATTGATCATTATTTTTGAAGTTGAGCTTGCTCATAATGATCATGCAGAAGCAATATTTAAAGGATGTTTTCACAATGAAGATACAGAAGTTCATGTTTGGTCTGAAGTAGAAAGCATGGGTCACTATCATTGGTTGCAAGGACCTATGAATCATCCGACACGGCAAAGACAACTTGAATATATTGCAAAAATTATACGACATATTTTTGATTTTCTACGCCTTTGAAAAAATTCTATGACACACTTCTTGGAGACCTCAAAGCTAGAAGGGGAGGTGATGTCATGGACATACAATAGAAGCTTGTAGAATTATCTAGAAGTTTGTAGAAGCTTATAGAACTTTTTGGAAGCTTGTAGAATTCTCTAGAAGCTTGTAAAAGCTTATAGAACCTTCTAGAAGAATATAGAAGTTACTTAGGAAAACAACTCATAAATAGGTGGAAGCTTCTCAAAAAGCTTCTTAGATAGAAATAGCTTGCACGAGAAGTTAGAGTATTCCGGAAACCTCTAGTAGAAGTTGCTAAAAGGGTTCATACTTAGAAGTATACATAGAAGTCAAGATTGAGGAGTTTCTCAATCTCGACAATACAACTCTTGGAGCTTATAACTCATCTCTTTGGCATTACTCTTTTTACTTATCAATTCTAATCTTATTTCTCATGCATCTTGCCAAATATTCTACCTCAAACTTCTTTGGAAACAAGTCTTTGATGTTTTGTATTTAGTACGTCCATAACAAGATCTAGTACATCTCTGAGAAGCTCCATTTTGCTGTCTAAGGTGTTTCTGGTGGCGGAAAATCTACCCTCATCAATGCCATCAGGGAATTGGAAAACTATGGCCACAATGCAACACACATTGGGATAACCAAGTGCACATTCAAAATCACTCGCTACCCTAACCCTCGCAAGCCTAGGTTGTATTTGCGATTTATATGGTACAACTTCCCCGGTGTTGAACCCACTGCAATCTTTGGTACACAATATTTCAATGACTAGGGACTCTTTGTATTCAATGTCATCATCCTGATGTACGACATTTGTTTCATGGCAATCAACGTGGGTATAATTCAAAACTGCTTACGCTTCAACATCTCGGTGTTTATTGTACAAAGCAAGGCCGACTAGCACACTTTGGGAATGATGCGTCCTATTGTGAACGATACTGATTTTGGTGATTGTTATGGCAAGGTGGTCAAGAAACACATTGAGGCCACGCGCTTGGACTTCAACAAGCACATGCAAGCTGCCATGTCGGAAGGGCCGGAACCTGATGCACGGGATTGACAAATGATGTTGGATCAACGCGTTTCCATTGTTATAACGGGGATGCTACAACATATGTCAGAGATGACAACGTTAGGCTATAAATCTATTGGATGGTTTGACGAGAATTTGTTGTTAGATGACGTTAAGAAAGCGGCTATTAGACTGTGGTGCCTTTGGTAATGAGGATTAGGAGAGATTGTGGCATACAACAAGATTTCTTTGCAATACATTTAAAACCATAAGCTTAGAGACCTTTGATCTTTGCTTGAGGATTCACTTAAGAAACCTCACAAACATGGTCAAATTTGGCACGTGTTACTGCATTAATATTGTGCCATTCAATTGCTTACTTGTATCAAAGTTGCCATCCTGGTTGCCACATTGCACTAGAGTCATGGTGGAAACAGTGGCGAGCAGGGTCCGGGAATATTTGAGATTTTTCAGCAGATTTCCTTCAATTCCTGTATTGAAATAGTTATCCAAGAGCTCTTTCAGTTATTTTTTGTATTTCATATTACAAGTAATTTTTTTCAATTTTTGATCAATTTTTATGAAGTTTATAGGTTGCGGGCAATGGCACAATCAAGATACCCAAAAAAGACTCCTTAACTTTGTTTGGTCATACCCATGATACTTTTGCCATTTATTACATCTTACTAGATAGTGCTTTGCTATTTATTTTTTGGCAAGAAGTTGCTTATACTTGTAGATTAGTAGAAAAAAAATACACTTTTCCAAATGATGAATATTATCATGTCTGAATGAGCAATTATGTGAGAAGTTCCAGAACTGTCTCATTTCATAAAAATGAAGTAAAGGACTCATCCAGACTACAAATTTGGTTAGTAGGAATTAGGTTAATGCATTTATAGTTGTGCAAGCTTCTTTGGTCCATGAATTTGAAGTGTATTTGTCCATACATTATTAAAACTAGTTGTTATGAATTCTTTTAGGGACACTTTCATGCGAGTTTTTCCACGTCCAATAAAGAACATTAAAAATTTGTAATTTTTTTTAGTGGCAAAAGCATGCACATATACTTGTTTCTAGGTGCACATATGGTCAAAATTATTAAAATGTTAATAATTCATTTTAGGGAGCCATTACAAATTACAAGTCAAAAAAAGTCCGGATTAGGACATTTGGGTTCTAATCACTTTTATGGTGTGAAAAAAGATCAAGAAAGTCCTTTTGATGAAAGGAACACTTTCTAAATGAATGTCTTAATGTAAGGAAAGCTGAAGAAAAATGTTTCATCACTTGCATTTTCAAACTTTTACCTAAACAAAAATAATCCGGACTTTTCAGGAAAGAGTCCTTTCCAAAGGTCCGACAGGCCCTTTCGGGGTACCTTGATTGTGCCATTGCCCTTGCAAACGGTTTTTTTCTCATTTCAATTGGCTAGCATTGAACTAGCAGTCAGTTCTTCTTGGACCTTGGTGGAGAGCCAAGAATTGGTCCTAGCGCTTAGAGGTTGGAGAACTTGGAGTATGTCAAAATGATGTTATGTTAGTGGGGAGTATGAATATAGTATCAAATGCACCACTCTAATTAATTACGCTGTTTCTATTCGATGTTGATGACTTAATTGTAACATGATATTTTTGAAGCATTCTCACTTCTCAAGTACTTTTTTGTTTTTTTCTTTTTTTTGCCTTCTCAAATCTTCTCTTCTCATATGCAAATCTCTGCATGAGGAAAATTTTGAGCACTCAAACACATGAAACTTATATTGCGTCCCCGTATTCATTCCTCGGTGAGTCTCACTTTTCCCTCTGAACTTGAAAATCGACACTTGGAAAAACTTACTAATTACAATTAATTTGGACACGTGTTGCAACTACACACATACATAGGGAAAAATGAGACTCATCTGGAATTAACATTGAGAATGTGATATAAGTTTCCTTTGAAAGAGCCCTCTCCAAAGTCTCAAAAAGGATCCCAAGATATGTACTTATTACAACAAACAAATCAGAAATAACACCATATTAGGTAAGCTAGGTAAAATGGAGGACCCATTTTGTACTCCACCTTAATACTACATACAATAAATGTAAGCATAGCTATAGCTCAAATTTGATTATTATTTGAAATTCTTGTAGGTAATCATTGAGACTTCAATATTGTACAAGAAATTGCATGCTTTCTTTTGTAATATGTTGAATTTTACATAATGATAAAAATAGTGAAAGTCCTAGAGTATGCTCTTTTTCCCAATTTACGGCTAATAGGGGATTAAATTCCTTGTCTCTGCCCACCCTTTGAGTTCAATGCAATCATGAAAGTTATATTGTTATGCCATCCTAATTGAACAAAGATGTGAGTACAATAGAATCATAAATTTTATTTTACTCTATTTGAATAAGTGAATGAAGTACTTGGATAGTGGCTATTGAGTTCATTTACATATTTTTATTAATGCAACATCTTTTGTATTCTTTGAGATTGTGCATGTGGCTAAGGTCCTTCATACAAGAGACCACTAGATATGAGTCATTTCTTCCATACTCACACTAGCATGCTTAGCCCCCAAATAATAACTTGCATTGTCAAATATTGGGAGCTCTTTGAAGGCTCAAGTCTATCCTGATGTCTAGACTTGAACTCAAAAGTTTCAAAACAAATTATGAGACTTACTAAAATGGATCCTAAGATCTTTGAAAATGGTGAGACCCTCTGCCTGGGTTAAGAAATTACCAAAAAGAAGGTTCTCCAAGCGGTTGAAGTGACTAATCGTCTAGATGCTTTAATATAGTAGGAGCCTCAATGTTTAAGCAAAGACCTATATTTTGTTTTGTCAAATTAGTTTTTTTCACATAGACATCTACCTAAAGAGGTGATTGACAATTTTTTTGTATGTTTTATCTGCCATACTAGTTTTGTAAGCATGTAGATATATCATTTGACCAACACGTAATTATTTAATGTACACATTACTAATCTTTTATTTGCATCATTTGCAAAAGTTAAAGTGAATAATTTTATAGTAAAACCAAGTAAATTGGAGTAAGCCTAGGTTAAGCACTGAGGCCAATATATTCATGATGACAATGATTGCAAAATATTAAAATGTCCCTAGCTCTTCCAATAGAAGTCAAATCCATTTGTTTTCTTATGACAAATCATTTACATGAACTCTATGTTATTATCCTACATCAAAGAGTTCACAAAATTGCAAAGACTTCAATAATTCAAGAATTGAATTCTAATTTGTATTGTAAAAAATGAGAACATTTTTGTAGGAGATGTAAAACAAAATTTGAAATTGTTTAGCTAGTCACCTTGAGATGATTGTAAAGGTGTATTCTCAAATGGGATTTCTTTGACCCCTTAACAATAAAGGGGACAAAACACTACAAGAAAATCATGGTCAAATTTAGAAAAAGTTGACAAATATGGTGACCTAATCTATAATATATTGTAATTTACAGTATACTATAGATTAGGTCACAAAATTTGTCAACTTTTTGTAAATTTGACCATGGTTTTCTAGTTGTGAAAATTGACATCTTTTTTGTGTATTTGGAGAGATATTGGACATTGAGGGCTTAAGCTCACATATTTGCGACATGCTTCCTTAGTCTCAAAAAATTGCAATGTGACATACATATATTGTCAATATGTAATGTGATGCAATTTTGTAACATTTTGTGCTACTATTCCTTGCAAGGTTTTAGGCAATTGCAAGGTTTTAGACATTTAGACTTTGCATGTAATCTCATGCAAAGTTGAAGACATTGTTTGATATTAAAACATATTTTATTTTTCATATTTCACTGTTGCACAAGATATAACAAATGTATTACAACATAAAAAAATTATTTGAAGACTTCTTTTAGTGTGATCCCATAATCTACAACTTCGGTTTTTGAACTTTTGTACAAGTGAAGAACCAATTCTTCCTTTCATATAAATAGCTAAGTTAATTCTTAAAGGCTTGGCCCTTTTTCCGAGTGAAAGTCACTATTAACTACCACTTTGGGGGAATGATTAGAAAAGTAGGAAATAAAGTTTATTTTGCAAATCCAACCATAGGATCTTGTCATAGACTAGAAGAGGCATTTGTGGGAAAAAATCAAGTCATTCTAAATGGAGAGGAGGAAGATATTTACATTTGAGGTGAAGGGAAAAGGTTTTTTTCCTAACTACTAGTAAATTTCAGAAGCCTTTGACCACTCTTACATGAAAAAATTACTCTACACAAATTTGAGGTTTATTTTTTGCATGTAGAAGACCAAGTTAGGTATGTGTGGGAGAATTTTCAATCAATTGGAACTATACAACACATGGGGAAAAATAGGATGTAAAAAGAAGTAGAGAATGAATCAAAGCACTAAATTGTTAAGAATTTAATTATGGAACTGATAAATGCTAATCCCAATGGTGATAATGTTGTGATAAAAAATCAACTTCCTTTCATTTAATTTTTTTTCCAAAAATTGAAAATTGAGTAAAATAAAGGACTTCAAAGTTTATTTTAGAGTAGAGAATCCATAAGTGCCCGCAAACAAAAACTCCTCATAACTTTCATGTCATTGATTGAAATTAAATGATTCAAGGCTTCTTATCAAAAAATCTAAAGAACCAATTTCAAATTTTTATTTTAAAAAAAAAATTAAAGCAATTTTTTGGCTACCCAGATAGGCAATTCTCCCCAAATTTTCATAAATTCATGCATAACTTCTTCATCAAATGTCGGAATAAAGAAAAAATTAGATGTCCACGTAGATCTTTGAATTCTCCACCTTCAATAAAAGTTTCAGAAAATCACACAAAGTAGTTTAACCATAAGTACATGCCCAAAGTCCAACGTGTCCCGTAAGGGACAATGGTCCTTTAGGGGTTAAGCGATGTAGAGCGCATGTATACTGAAGTACGATGGATTGCTTGAAAACTTGCAGATGTTTTGTACAATTGTCATAACGAATGTTCTCGTATGCCATTTTAAGCCGTAAGCGCAGTCAGTGACTTATTCCTTAGTTTAAAGTTTTGAAAAGAAACAAGAATTTGGAGAAAGAGAGTTTTTGACCGGTGTTGAAAAACCGATACCAACTTATATTACGTTTTACATTTATAATGTTAAATCCACTTTTGTTGTCACCAGTACTCATCTAAGGAAAGTTGAAACTTAGAATTTCGAGTTGCCTCTACGATGATTTTATGTTTTGAATATTAGGGGTAGTCACGGCATCTCAGAGAATGAGAAGAGAATGCAGATTGACAAGTTGTGGAGAGAAAAGAGGAGCCAATAGAAGCTCATTCTTTGTGAAAATGGTGTAACACCCATTTGTTTGTTTTGGAGAATGAGAATGGGGAATGATTACCTGCTTTTAGAACGTGTAATAATTGTTGCGCTCTCAACCAAAAGGAGCAATCAATCAACCATAAAAACAAGCACAACAAGGTGAAGCATGGGTTGCAAGAGGTGAAACTTCTCTTGCTAAACTTCTCACTGACTCATTCTTCATCTCTAGAGGTGAAGAATGGGATTGTGAGAAGTTTAGTACGCTAACCAAAATGGAAGCTCTGACAACTAACAACAAAGCAACATGACAACCAACAACAAAGCAACATGACAACCAACAACAAAGCAACATGTTTGCGTTCTCATTCACCACAAGTGGCCAAGAAAGTGCTGTGACTACCCGTATTGACAACTTTTGAACAAGATCAAATGTGGAGTTGTTTTCGTGAGACCACTTTTTGGGCTACGAAAGATTTTCTTTTGAACCTTGCATACTTCCAACCTCCAATTTTTTTTAAATTAGAAAAAAGTAGTTCTAAGAATTTGTTTCATGCCGAAGTTACCCTCCTAGCACAAAAACCAAGGAAAAATTTGGTGGATGGAAAATATTTTATTAAAAGACCGAGAGATCCTACACAATGGATGCAAAGAGCTTAGGGTGTAACAAAAGTCTATTGGGTATACAAAAGCAAATGCCTTTGCAGTAAATCTACATCTCAATAATTTTCTATTTGGACACAATGATTCCTACAATCAAAGCTTCTGTTTAATATATTTTTGTTGTTTTTGTTTTTTAAGAATAGTGTGACTTATAATCTTGATCAGAATGATGAAAGCATTTACATCCACAAATAAACACATACATTAGGGATAAGAGTATTGTTTATTCATCCAAATGCAGAGATATCATCAATCTATCCCGAAAATTGGCCAGGTTTTTGAAAATTTCATCCATTTGATATTGTCTAGAATATTCAAAAAATACTGAAAATGTTTCATCATGATGGCATTGATCGTATTGATAATTCAAAAAACCAAATGATGTTTTCGTCTTAAAATAAACTTTTGCAATTCATTCTAGTTTTTTGTTGTTAAATTTTTTTAGGTAATCTGTGTTAGATGCAATAATAAGACACTGCATGAAATGAATTTCAAAGATGGTATTATAGCGATATGATTTCAAAAGCTGCGCCAAACAAAACAAATGAGACTGATTTTACAACATCGGCCAGAAACACAGGATGCTTAAAAAACAAAAAGACACAGACAGCACTGGTCTGCACTAACACTGAGGTTCTGACCTTGAGAACTGGGATCTCTAATGCTACAGGATTTCCATTCTGGCGTCCCCAGGCAGTTGCCCCAATTGTCGAGTCTTCTGCTACAAATATGAATCAAAACAAAACAAAAAATTGATTAATCGCAAACATCAAAGCGCCCAGTAAACGAGCTTGAAAGTAATATTTTGCACATTTTTACCACTGAAAAAAAACAAAAAAAGTTGAGCATAAACTCATCAGATGATCTTTGGCAATTCAAAGTTTCTGAGAGTACTGTTTTCCATGAATCAAGTAGTTGCACTCACCAGCCATTAAATGTCATCCGAAGTACAAGCCCAAAGCAAATCTGGTAGGATTAAATCCTGATAGAAGAGCTAGAACACATGAACCACCCACCGTACAAAATTAGTAAAAATCTCAACTTGCTCATTTAAAGACGTTACAACCAATTCAATTCAGTTGTATATCAATTATCCGTATCCATGTCTCTTTACTAATCTTCTTTAGGCGAATTGAGCAACAATCAGGAGAGTGCAAGTAACTCACATATTGGAAGTAGAAGGGTCAATACGAAAATAGGGTACAAGAAAAATGTTGTTCTTTCCAGAAAAGGCAGCACTGCAACAAAGCACAGTGGACAAACAAAACACCAGTACAAATTTAAAAATTAGCCCAAACAGGATACGTTACATCATTTACAGCAAGAAAAGGGCGACATAAGACAGGTTGTGGAGCAACACCATGGTACGCACTGCTCTTTGTCAATACATAATCCCAAATCAGTAAAAATAACCAGAAACTCATAACTTGTGTCTGGACAGTGACGGAATTATCGAAGTCTTGTACCTTGTAGTTCAAGGATCCATTTGTTTTCACTACAGCACTCACCTCAGCTATGTAAGAGCTTGCTATGTTTCAATATAAGCACTTATGACTAAATCACTCATAATTCAAAGAGGACATAATAGAACACAAAAAACAAAGAACGAATTTATCCATCTATAAACGAACAATGGTATAAAGTATGCTGTTACGACAAATGATGAGGACATACCGTCATAGCCGAGGAAGTTGAGATAATGGTAGTACGAAATGGCGATGAAGTACAGCAGATTTGACAGTAGAGTCGACATAGACCCATGCGCCAGAAGGAGAGGCGAAAGGAAGTATTGCAGCACTGCGGGATTAAAAGAAAAGTATTACATATTAACTATAAGATACAATGTATGCCATTTGGCCAACAAAATACACATTCAAATTGGTATATCACGTTTGGAAAACAAAAACTGAGACTTAGAAGAAAAAAAATCTGAATTGTAACATGAGTACCGTAAAGAGCCACAAAAAGCGGGAAATAAGCATTGCAGTGGATATCGAATGCGTATAACCTGTCAACAAAACAACGTGGAGATCAGACCAGAAGGTCGATTTCATGTTTCCTTGACAGTGCATAACCTCCAAGATAAAAGATAATTCAGAAAGCTCTCCAAAATGATTTTTTGAAAGCTACTACATCTCAACTATTAGAGTTTTAGCAAACTGGAAAAACAGCATGACAGTCTAGTGCCTTAAATTAATGAAAAAAAAGAACTTGAGACAGCAGATCCAAATGCCTACCACTCAACACGTTGCTCTATGACATGCGTATGCACAGCCATCTCTTCTCGAAGATAGTGATTAGACAGAAACCTGTCAGCACCAGCCACCACCAGATTTTATAAGGTCAGCTCACGCTTTGAGTCCACTTTATTATAAAGTGAACGAAAATGAACCAATTTGAAGCTTTAGTGCCCAAGATGGCCATGCCCTTCTTAGTCCTCTACAAGTGTTCCACAAAAAAGATTGCAAAGAATACAACCAATTTCTGAAATCCATTACGAAGTATTGAAGACAAGGTACCCTTCAATCTGAAACTACAACTCTAGAGAGGAATTAAAAATTTATTATTTGGCACGTGGATTTAAGTACAAATCAATAGATGGCTCTGTAAAACAACATTGCAGGCCCATCGCATGGTTTACTTAGCCCAATATCAAAACGACTTCATGGCTTTACTGCCTCTACCCCAAAAGGAAAGAGACTAAGCAATGGTTCAAAGTGTAGAATAAAAATGAGATGTGGTAAATGTAATAATGACACGTTGCGGCTCATCATCCAAAGAAAGGATTTCTTGTGTTTCATAGGTTTATGACACGTTGTAATAGAAATAGTGTTGTTTACAGTTTGTCAGACAGGATTTTTGCATTTTTGAATTAGTGAAGATTAGAACAAGAAGTGCATTGAGAATAAAGCTAAGGTTTGTATTCAGGATAGCACTGGGCAATACACGGAAAAAAGAAATGAAACTTGTGGTTTCAAATTTGGGTAGATACTTGCAACTAGCCGGTTTTTAAGATGCGTCTTGTGTGTAAGATTACCATACCAAGGGAAGAAAAACTGTAAAATTCAATTAATGGACACTTAAACAACAGATTTAAAAGGAGCTCACCAGCAGATAGAGGCCAGAGAGATTCCAGCCAGCAAAAAATGCATAATGACCACAGATGCGATGGTAAAAGTTGCTTGAGCCACGCCGTGCCCATACCTGACGTGCCATAAACATGTCAGTTGTGTTACAATTGGCAGGGATTTGACACAGGAAATATTTCTGAAACACTTTTAGAGAGGGAGGTTTCTATTAGTAGTTCATAGCTAATATAAGCCATGGGTAAATAAACTTCAAAAATGGGACACCAAGGAGCTGCATCAGTGGAACCTAGCATTAATGAGAATCAAGAGTTGCTTAAAAGGGGGCCAAAAACGCACGCTGCACAGAACGCTGAAGCTGCCACTGCCAATAAGAAACTGCAGATAACCACAAACGCTGGATCATCTCGGGCCCATTGGTTTTTGGTCTCTGCAAAACCAACAGTATAAACACCATGTCAATCCCAAGCATCAAAATCACATGGTTTAGAGCATGAGACTTTCAGCATAAAAGAGACAAGAAGTAGCAGTACAAATGAGAGAACACGCACGTTTGTGATATTTCGTTTGTTGGTACCTGCACACCATACATAAAGGCACTTCCTTCATTAAAATGCACAACAAAAGACATTTTGAAACCTCTCTCAAAACCAAGGTCCCAACGTAACACTAAATCCGTCCTACGAAATGCATTATCTTGAACGTTTTACAGTTTCACGAAAAAGTACTTACACAACTTTGGGTGATGTGCAAAGATGAAGCATTTGCCAGAAGGTATACTCCATGTCCATTTGTTGGTACTGGACCACCATCCACAACCCCCGTTAATTCTCACGCCTTGAACACAACGCCATAGTTTCAAATGCCAGTGTAAACCATGTAACCCTAAACCAAGTGGTTAGCAGATTGAGCTCTATTTCACCAACATTCCAAAACACGTAGAAAACCTAAAAAAACAGAGCAAAGAAAGATACTCCAAACTTGGCTAATATTGTATAACATTTCTCAGGAAACGCAAGAATGTTTCGATAAGTTGACCTAACCTACCATCTCAGGGTTCAGAGTATGTAAGTTATCTCCGGAATTCACAATGCAACGCATTAGCACAACCTTGAACAACTAATCCCGAGATTATCTAGAAGAAAAAAGCTGAACAGACAGAGAAACATCGCCATCGCCATCGCCATTGCGTGTTTTTTTGCACCTTCAGCAAGCATGAACTCGACGTGCGACGACTGTCGTTCAGCTCAAACACGGTATCTGCGATTGTACATGTCGCCGGAATCCTACTTGGACAGATTTGAAGGCCCTAGAGATCAACCGGAACAAAAAGCAAAACCCTAGAGACAAGCACCGTCCGACAAATACCTTGATAATTCGTCGCAAGTACTGCGGTAGAACCGAATTATTGCGGTAGTTCCCGCTCGAAGCGCGGCCCGGCCGATTCACCGTTGGCAACATTGTGCTCCAACTATTCTCCTCGTCCTCGTTGTGCTAAAATCCTAGTCTCTCCTCTCCCCTTTAGACCCCTCCCAATCCAAAACCCTAATCAGGCTATTCACGTCCTGCCGACATCAGCTTAAACATCCCTCTCACCCCCATCATGGCCGCTCCACACGCACCTCCGGCTGGTCCTCCGCCATCCTGAACCAGTCAACGAGCTTCGCAAGCAAAACAGGAGCTCTAATCATAAGCCAAGACCATGCGCTGCAAGCGAGCAAAAGCAACCCGCTTCAACCCTCGTCAACCCGGCAACGATCGTCGTCACTAAGCTTACATTCACTGCAACGCTGAGTGGTTTACTTGCAAGGGTTGCACTGCTAAGTTAAATGTACGAAGATGCCAGCTCCGACCTAGTATTCTGTAATATTTATTTATTTTATTTTTGGAATGCCATTATGTGGTGACTGGACGATGACATGGCTGGTGACATGGCCTTGCAAATGTGGCCCACATAGATAAGCTAAAGTGCTCAACCAGAGCGTGCTCATTCGGAGGAGCAGCTGAACAAGTGAACAACACTCCACTTCGGGACGCCCTTGCTGGATTCGTATGCAGCGATCCATTTCTTGTGAGTTGCGTCATTGATCTTCTTTCGCATCGAATTGTTGGCGTGGATAGTGCGTGTGCTGTATTGAAGTTCCTTTTTTGATGCTTTTGCTGTGTTGAAATTGCGTAGGTGCGAGGGTTGTGTGATTGTTGAGAATGGCCATGGCGGTGTCACTTCCTGCTCTGGCTGCTGGCCCAGGAAGGAACTGCACTCCAGGGACGGCGTTGTCGTGTAGAGAACGAATTCCCGGGTCGTATTGGACTCCGAAGCAGCAAAATGGGAGCAATTGTCGTCTTCTTCATGTAGCGCCACAATTGCGGAGGGGCAGTGTGAGCTGCAGCGTGGCGCCTGCTAAAGAGGAAGGAGTACCGGCTTTGAAAACTCCAGGGACGTCGGTGTCCTCTTATAACGTGCTCATCACGGGCTCCACAAAAGGTAAACGATAAAGCATCGTTGAAGGATCACAAACGTGAATTGGATCAGATCAGATTAGGGTGAGGAGGCCATACTTGTGCTGGAAACCTAATCTTACGGTGCTGTCCATTAGGTCAACTTTTTGATGGCTATGGAATACATACTGTGTGACAAGAGCCTCGGATTGTTTGGCAGGTGTTGGTCTGGCTCTCGCGGAGGAGTTCCTTCGGAATGGAGACAACGTGGTGGTTTGCTCGCGGTCAGGTATGAATGCCATTTCACTTCTATTGCAGACCATTTCGTTTCGTGGCATGGCATTTTTTGGAGCTCTGAATGTTTCTCGGTATGTTGTTTTGTTCCTACAGAGGAGAGGGTGCAGAATGTGGTGCAGGAGCTTCGGAGCCAATTCGGGGAGCAACGAGTTTGGGTGAGAGCTTCAATCCTGAGCGTGCACATCGTGCTTTACAGTTCCTTGGTGACTGTACTCCTAATGGTACCGAGATTTCGGCCTTTTCCAGGGCAAGGCATGCGATGTTCGGGATGCAAAAAGCATCCAGGCTTTGGCGGAGTATGTGAAGACCAGCCTCGGACATGTCGATGTTTGGGTGAGGATCCCGCCGTGCTTCCAGCAGAACTGATTGGATTTGTGATCAGTTGCACTAAGTTAGTACAATATGAAACGTGATTGCAAGTTGAGAAGTGTTTGCTTGACCTTTGGGCAGATAAACAATGCTGGCACAAATGCATACAAATACAACGCACTCGTCGACTCCGACGATGCTGACATCATGTAAGCAAAGTGAGGTGTTTTGTTTGTTTCTGATTTTTTGTCCACCTGAAAGTTTAAATGGCTGGTTGTCAATTGTGTGGCACTTATTGCTTTTTGTGTGGTGTTCAGAAGCTCTTTCCTGCCAGCATGTTCTCGTGTATCCTTTTTCCTTCGAGGTTTATTCCACTTTCCAGCTAAACGTGGCCTTTGAGCTGGATGACATTTGGCAGGGAGATAGTCGAGACTAATACCCTCGGCGTGATGCTCTGCTGCCGGCAGGTACGCACATGTACAAACTCTGGATCCTTTGTGGTGTGGCCTTTGGTTCCTTGTTTTTTTTTTCATGTCATTTTGCAACAGGAATGTCAAAGTTTCAGAGAATATACATATGGAAATTCTTGATTTGAGCCAAGAGATTTAAAGTATAGAGATTGGTTATGGTGAACAGGCTATTAGGTTAATGAGAGATCAACGTAGAGGCGGACACATTTTCAACATGGATGGTGCAGGAGCTGATGGCAATGCAACACCAAGGTATGCCATTGAGATCTTTCTCAGTCCCGATTTGTCTGGTAGCTTTAAGAGGCTCAGAATTTTAAGGCACTGAAGTGGAAGCATGTGATTGCTCTATTAGAGCAGCTGGCTAGCATACAAGAATAATGGCAAGTAAGATTGAGGAGTCCTTTTTCTCATTTGTGCATGTTTGAAGTAACCTAAGTGGCTTTGAAAGATGATATGGCAATGAAGAAGCAAGTGGTCTTGTAATCACTGTTCCATGGAAGCTAATAAAATTTGAAATGGAAGAACTATTAGATATTTATTATTCATGACATGTGGACTAGACTCGGCAGAAGTAATGCTGCCTGCATCTGCTGTAGTATGGTTATGTCCGTAGTCAATTTTCTACTGCTGTTTGCTAAGAGGTCTCCTTCGGTTGCCAGATTTGCTGCTTACGGAGCCACTAAACGCAGCCTCGCACAATTTACAAAATCATTGCTGGTGCGTTCCTCTCCTTTTGTTTTTGTCTTTCTTTATTCACAATTCCTGCAAGGAGTCTGCAGTAAGCAGGCCTTTGTTCATGGTTCCACAATCGAACAACTAAATAATTTTCCCCCAGCGTGGCTTGGGTAGTAAAGCTTAGTACTGCTAAGTTTTTGAGTTACTGCAATATTTGTTATGAAAATGGACGCAAAACATTTGCTGATGACCTACCGTCCCTCTCAAGATTTTGACTCTCCATTTTTGTTCTGTCAAATGTTTTTATGCTAACTTTCTATCTTGCCATTAATACCATAGCAAAGGGACCAATTGGGGCTGTATGGGAGTATAAGAATGCTTATTAATATCGAAGTTGTAAGAAACCGAACCAATCCTTGGGCAGTTTGGGACACGTGTCCTCCAAGCATCAGAATTTTTTTAGGTGGCTGATCAGTGCTGGTATTTTGCTTGTACAGGCAGAGCTGAAGCAGTCAAACATTCAGAACGTTGTGGTTCACAACATATCGGCAAGTTACCTTTTCCCCTCACACGCTCACTCTTGGTCTGAACAATTGTGCAGCTTTTAGTATTTCCGAGCTGCTTGTAATCGTGAGGCTCTCAGATATTGAACAGGGTTTTCAGTAAACTTAGATTGTTTAGAAATCTTCCACTCCTTGAATTAGTCTAATTTCCTGAAATCCTTGCCATCATAACGTGCCTGGAAAGTGATTATCCCAACCTCTCATCAGACACACCATTTTCACTTAGCTGAACTTGCAAGTGTGCGTTCTTGTGGGTAACAACAGCCAGGCATGGTGACGACTGACCTTCTCATGTCAGGAAGTGACACTCGTCAGGTACGTTGGCCTTTGGGCACCAAGACAAGCCTTAAGGTTGCATGATGTGTTTGATGCCAAAGAGCAAGAACGGAAACTTTGATGCGAAAAACAAGACACTGGACCATCAGTAACTATACTTGCAGTTTTATGGGTTGATTTTATCCTTAGTGGTTGAGTTTATAATCACTCTGCCCTTCAAAACCTGCGTTTACAACTTCTTACTACTGCTGTCTTGCAGGCCAAATTCTTCATTAATGTTCTGGCAGAGCGTCCAGATACGGTACGATGCAGTACCTCTGTGGAGTAAATTTGGTTATTTTCTCATTCCTCTAGAACTTTCTTATTTCTTTGCTTTCATGTTAATTGTTAAACTTTTCAGTGATATTGCAATTATCTGAACTGCTAAGTTTTTAACGTGTTTTTCATCATTCTTCTAGGTTGCAAAGTATCTTGTTCCACGAGTTCGGAAAATTGTGGGAGAGAACAAGAATAACAGCACGTACACACGCTTCCTCACTGGCTTCAAAGCGTATACTCAGATACTAGCAGTGAGTATACTACCCCTATCTTTTCACTAGAGATTTTGTGGAAGAGTTTCAGTACTCACTGCTGTGGCAATTCCGGGTTACAGTTCCCATCTTGTGGTCATGGACAACTTTCAGTATTAGTATTACTGTACTGGTAGCACACCAAAAAAAAAAAAAAAATTAACCAATATTTTTTCCTTACAGAGATTGGTATTCAAGGCTAGGAAAGACCGTTACGTGTCAGAGGATTGATCCTGGCTAAGCCCTGTAGAGTGATCTTGTTACCTGCTAGCACCTGCTTTCAAAGACCTTTTTCGCGCTGCATAACGGTAAGTTCACTTGCATTTCCACTACATGGAAACTTTTGCTGATTATAAGAACTATATGATTTGCATGTTCATGACTTATCGCTGAAGTTTCTGTACCATGTCTATATGGATTGTTCTTCTTTATATCTGATTAGTGTTGGAATGATGTCACTCCTTGGTAGTTTGATTAACCTTAAGTCTATGGACTTTGAGGTATCTAGAGCACCATAGAGCGTTGGTAGCTCAATTGCCAATAGCCACACCACTTGCAAGTGCACAATACACGTACGTAGTAGTCCCTACATATTCACTAGTATGTAGAATATAAAGAGATACCTACGTTGGTGCTTGGATAAGGTCAAACTTTGTAAGAGAAACGTTTGGATAGTGTCAAGGTCCCCACTCTCTTTTTGTGTTCCAGGCCTAGTTAAATGGAGTGTTTGTTTATGGTCAATACTTGGATATGATCAACAATTTTTTCTCTCCCAAAGCATTGACCTTATCCAAGCACCACTATATATAACATAGCTCAATGAGTGAATAAGATATAGTTGAGTATTTCATTACTGAATATGTGTATGATTGGGTGGCAAGCTACACTCTTTTATTTTGATTTTCTTTCAAAGTCCTGGTGTGTATCCAGAAGTTTGATTAACTATTGAATCTGATTCTTTAATTGCAGGTATGCAAAGGATAAACCAGAATAACATGTCCTTTTTAAGCAGCGACAGGCTTTGCTTGACAGCCTTGATCGAGGATCCAGATAAGTAGTAGGAATTTTCAGTTATTGTAATACTTGATAATAATTTGTGTCGCAAGTTTGTGCAGAAGATCATTGAAATAGTTGTGCAGATTAAACGTGAACGTAATGTTTCTGATTGTTGTGTGGTATTGCAATCTGGTTTGTTCTTTTGCCTTCCATTAATGAAGGATTCACAAGTAGTTGAGTTTTACGTTACGCTATGCTAGTTTACAATTGCATGCTCTTCCCATTAATTATTCCTAGGAACTAGGTAGATGTATTTCTAATGTTGTTCCATATGCTTATTTAATTTGATACCAGAGTTTTATTTACAGTGTTAGGAATGCAATATTAAAATTTGGTGTCAATGTATTTTCAATGTTGTTTTTGCTTTGAACTAACTTAAATTGACTGCAACCTAAATATGGCATTGTTTGTTTATTCTTACTGTTGGTGCATTTCCGACCTTGTATGAATGCAGTTGTGATTTTGGTGTTAGTTTTTGGTGGGCTTTGGAACAACAGTGGAAAACCACAATAAAAACAAGTATTCAGGCAAAATTAATGAAAAAAGGTTTACAGTGTGATGCTCTTTGGTTTCTAGACCTAACATTCAAGTCAACAATTGTTCAAAACAATAGCAATAGTAGGAAAGCTTTGAGACACTAAAAATCTATATACTACTAAGTAAGAGAATTTTCATCCCTAACTTTGTGCCCTTTTCCAAAATCTTCTAGAACTTTTTGGTGTAAGTTGAAGCAAGAAAGACGCTAAGCATGTACCCATATACTAGTAGAAGAGAGAACTTTCAACAACACATCGTGCATAAACTCTCCAAAACATAGTAGGGAAAATAAAGAACAAAAGAGTGAAAGAGAGAGCTAGCTGGGGTTCGAAAGACTATTTTTCTCAAATCCATGGTCTGTCAAAGTGGATGAAGCCTTTGAAGTTTCTTTTTTTTTAGGCATTTGTTTTTTACTCGCAACGAAGGCAATAATATAAGTGAGTGATGTATTATAATATATTTGTTGAATACATCAAGAAAATATGTGAATTATTTTAAAGACTTGTGCCGTACACTAACTAAGGTATAGGAATGCACGTTTTTTTGAAACATGGGAAAATATTTAAAATGCAGCTTAATTATTTCAAAAAAACAAAGACACCCTTGTATTATTTGAATAATAAAAAACACCTCTAGTTCTGTGTAATAACTTCGATTTTATCCTTGGTAAAATATATTTTCTTGCTATAACAATATGTCAAAGGGTGTTTATATAATTTCTGAAGAACCAAGGGCATTTGTACAAATATTGCAAATTTCAAAGGTATCCATCAGATATTCCCTATCTTCAAACGTTTGGAATCTGCACAAGCATTTTGAGATTTTAATTGAAGCTAGGGGTATTTTGGTGATTTTTTTATTGATTATTACTGATTACTCTCACAAATGTACCAACATGACACCTATTCCTAGATGTTGGGTGCTTTTGAAGAGGGATGTTTTTGTTCACATCCTACCGTACATCTTTCTGACCACACCTTTACAACTTAGAATTCAATCTAAATCTCAGCGTCCCAGATGGTCCCAATCCCATGTCAGAAATTTTATGAGAATTGAGTCCATATCCTTGTCACTGAGCAGTGTATCTCCAATTAAATGACTCCCTTAACTTTGTTCCCTTGATTCTGCCTTCCCTTCTAAGGAATCCCGGTACACTTGTTGTCAAACAACTCATCTCCTGCCTTCAGTCAGCCATGGCAGTCAGGCTCGGTTCAGACTAGCGAGTCTACATCTTTGCATATAAAGCTCAAAATTTATTTTTGCTAATAATTTTGTTCAATTTGCCAACTGTTATCAACTCCCCTTAAGGATGTTATTGTTTTGTATATGCTCTCCGGTTGTTGCATACAGATGGGACACTTAGTTAGCACATGAATCTGTTATGAGTTGCAAATTTCAAGCCAAGTCACAAACATACTATTGGACAATTAGGATTTTTTTGGAAAACTTCTGGCATTTGTCAAAAAGCCATTTCTTCAAGTATTAAATGATTCTTGTATGAATACAAATCAACATTTTGGGTAAGCAACATCCTTTAGGGGTAGGGTTAAAAAAGAAAGCAATACTTAGAGCAGCCTCAAAGGCCATGTCATGTAAGTGCAACATGGGTTGCAAAAATAAGGGGACCTAATAGGAATAGTCAGCAATGCTTGTGATTGGGATGCGCTCCAACAAAGAGCCTTGGAACAATATTTTGCAACTTGTTGCTGCATACCTCAAATGAGGCAACAAAACATAATTAATGACGTCATGACAACAACCAAGTTTGTGAGAGGATGTTAATTGAGCCCACATTGCATGTTTCTCCATTTGGCAAGCCTAATACACCTATACCATTGGATCCTTTTGTCCAATTTTGCACCCCCAAACTTAAAAGGTTTAGGATTTCAATGTTATAGGCCTTGTATTGCGCCCACCTACCATCTTGCCCTTGAGGCTGCTCTAACTTTCATATCAGACACACAGTACAATGACCATTCCATTATTTATTATACAAATCATATTTTCTTGACGTGGACTCAATTGACACATCAGCTTTGCGTTTTAAATAACGTCTTGACACTATCCCCTGAAAAAAGCCAACCACCCGACTGTGAGAACTTTTAAAAAAATCAACCAAGGGCCAACCAAAAAAAACCCTCCCTCCCAATTCCCCACTTCACCTCCCTCGCAACAATTGACCAAAATTAAATGAAAAGACCCCCACTGCAGCAGATTTCAAATAAGGTAGTGTGCTCATAAACTCTCTATCTAAGGACTGAAACTGAATTCTGGGGAGGTGAAACTTCTTGAAGTATTTTTGAGGAAATTTTCCTTGAAAGACAAGAAGAATTGACATCTTGGCTCAAGTTTGTTTCATATTTTTTGGAGTTTTGTGGAATTAGTTATGAAATTTTGAAGTGGAAAGCGCATAGTCTCTAAAACCGTCCACCTCCTCAAATGTATATCACCTGTACATTATTGAAAGGCTATAAATAACAACTTGTACTAGCAAAGTACACTTGGGGAGGCGAGTGGTTTTAGAGTCTGAGCAAAATATGAGTAGACTACCTTATCCCTGGGGAATGCTAAATTGTGAGGAGGGATTCATGAGCCGTGAGTGTAAGTTTTTTGTTAAAATATTAAATTTTGCCTATAAATGTGTATATAGGACCTTATAATTGCACACTATAAACATTTTTCTCTTGAAAAATGGTTGTTTTTTAAGTTTTTCCATTAATTTTGAGCTCAAAATTGATTCCCGCTCACAAAATCTTGGCTCAACGCTCATAGGCACACTGTTCTATGCTCACAAAATAGCTTACCTCCCTTATCCCTTATTGTTTGCAAGCTAAATTGATGTCACAGAAGTACACTAAGCTTATAGGAAGAAGAGGTCCTCTTACAATCCCCAGTCTCAATTTTGAACCAATAAAATATAAACACATGTATCCTTTTCAATTTTGGCTAAATGTGTACCCCAATTGATTTTTGGGAAAATAGCAAAAATAATTCTCCATTCTTTCAATATATCAAATATACCCCTATACAATTTGAAATATAAAAAATACCCTTGACTTTGTGGGGTGATGGCACAATCAAGGTAACCATTAGGAAGAATTTGAGCCCTCCAAAGGGTTGCAAGTTTGGTTGTTCCCAATGCTGAGAACCAACCCGTGCTGGTCGTCAAAAAAGAGTATATATATAAATATATATATTATTTTTTTATTTACTTTTTTAATTGTATCATCTGACATGGTCGAGCTTCGAACAGGTCAGCCTGCCCATGTGGAAATGTTCCCATGTTTTGGGGGAATGGGCCCAAAGTTCCCATGGTTTTGGGGAAGGGGCCCATTCTTGGGTCCAAATCCTTTGTAATGCAGAAAGGACGACTTAACTCAAATCTAGCCATACCCAGGATACTTTTGCTATTTATTACGTCTTACTAGATAGTGCTTTGTTGTTTACTTTTTGGCAAGAAGTTGCTTATACTTGTAGATTAGTAGAAAATAATACACTTTTTCAAATGATGAATATTATCATGTCTGAATGAGCAATTATGTGAGAAGTTCCGGAACTATCTCATTTCATCAAAATGAAGTAAAGGACTCATCTGGACAACAAATTTGGTTAGTAGGAATTAGGTTAATGCATTTATAGTTGTGCAAGCTTCTATGGTCCATGAATTTGAAGTGTATTTGTCCATACATTATTAAAATTAGTTGTGGTGAATTCTTTTAGGGACAATTTCATGCGAGTTTTCCTTATCCAATAAAGAACACTAAAAATTTGTATTTTTTTTTAAAAAAAGTGGCAAAAGCATACACATACACTTGTTTCTAGGTGCACATATGGTCAAAATTATTAAAATGTTAATAATTTCAAGGAGTCATTACAAATTACAAGTCAAAAAAAGTCCGAATCAAGACATTTGGGTTCTAATCACTTTTATGGTGTGAAAAAAGATCAAGAAAGTCCTTTTGATGGAAGGAACACTTTCTAAAAGAATGTCTTAACGTAAGGAAAGCTTAAGAAAAATGTCTCATTACTTGCGAGTTCAATTATTTCACTAAACAAAATTAATCAAGACTCACTAGTGCAAGTGAAATATTAGTCTTGTCCGGAGGTCCGGCAAGCCCTTTTAGGGGTACCCTGATCATGCCATCACCTTGTGTTGAAATATCAATTATACCCCTACTTATCTATGAGAATATGATTGATATCCCTAGATTTTTGTGCCTCTTTTTTACAATTTGTTTAAAATATCAAAATGAAAACAAAAATTAGTATGTAATCATTGCAATTGTTTTGACCAAAATAGACTTACATGCAAACACCCTCTATAGAGCTTAAAGAGCTTGCTTCCAAGATTTGGCTTGCATTCAACATACATTTAGTTTTTGTTCTTTCCATTATCATCCAAGTATTTACAAAAATTTGCCAAAAAGAAGCATAAGAGAGTTAAAGACACTTTTTATACTTCATTCAATACAAGGGTATATTTGACATTTCCTAATAATGGAGGGTCTCAAAGAACTAGGGGTATAGTTGATATTCCTACACAAAGCAAGGGGTATTTTTGATATTTCAAATAATATAGGAGTATTTTTTTATAAGGAATTTCTAAATCAACACCCTAAATTGCTCACGGGGCACCCCTTTGAGCATGAAAATTGATAATTTAGTGCTATTTTTTATTTATTAAGTGGTCCATCATTCATCCAATCACAACATTATCACCTTCTTGAAAGAAAACATGACAAATATATAAATTACATATATATGTATATATATATATATATATGTATATATATATATATATATGTATATATATATATATATGTATATATATATATATATGTATATATATATATATATATATGTATATATATATATATATATATATATATATATATATATATATATATATATACTATTGCACCAATACTATTTTTTGATATATTTTTTCTTTAGGTAACTCAAAAGTCCTATATTTTTAATTTGAAATTTAAGCACACCTATTTTTTTATAGTATAACCTTAGAATGATAAAGGAGAAACAAATCTTTTGACCCAAATTAAAAAATTAGCAAAATCAACATTAAAAATTACATTTTCATGCTCATAGGGGGTCTCCCGTCAACAATTTAGAGTGTCGCTATAGTAATTCCCTTTTTTATATTCAAATAATATAGGGATATGTTTGATATTTAGAAAGAATTGAGGGGTATTTTTGATTTTTTCCCTTGATTTTTTTCATGTGTACATGATTCTAATTGGCTTCTCCTTTTGCGTGTGCCCTCAATATGCACTCAAAGACGCCCACACATTCTCCTTTGATAATAAACATTACCGGTATTCTTAATCTTGTAAATAATTTATTGAATGCAAAAAAAACTGGCATAGCATGGCTGCACAGCAATTCGGAATCATCGCGTTTTGCTTAGGTGAGCTTCATTTACTTTAAGCGTAGAGTGATCATGGTAAAAAAACATAAAACGACTAATTAGTTCGTACACAGAAATATCACTGAGGTACAGTTAATATTCAAAAGGTGAATCTGTAACTTACATCTGATACTGTATTCAAAGGTGAGTCTAAGGTACAATTGATATTCAAAGTTGTATTTTCAAACATGCTTCCTGAAAAAGTAAGGGGCTGTTCACACAGTATCTCACATCCCAACTCTACATGTCATATTTCAACTTTTAACCCCAAATCCTTACTTCGGTCGTTGGATTGGGCACAAAGAAATACTAAAAAAACCAGAATGTTTTATGTAAAAAAATCATGGGTACTTTGTTCCCAAGTTGGTGCGCTATATTTACTAGTTCCAACTCTTGAGAACAAGTCCCATTGTCTTAGCCCCAAGACATTTAAAAAGTGCTACTATACCATCATACCATGTATCTAAGTGGATTAAGATTTGAGAGATATTGTGAAGCTATAAGTCCTGATTTTCAACCCTCCTCCAATCAGATTTAATCAGAATATTTCCACTCCATTTGAGAAGTCAAAAGTGGATGGTTCTCACCATCAACTGGGCATCAGGTGAAAAGGCAGCCAACACAATTGACCCATTTCCCTTGGTCTGCCCAACACATGGGTTGCCGTTTGTCTCACATTTTTGTCACATGAAAAATCATGATCACACAACACACATGCCCAGTGTCTCACATGAGATCTTCATATCCAGCTCAGGTTTCTAAAAACACACTGCTACGTGTGTTAAAAATTCAAAGTTCAAAATTTAATGTTGTGAGGTGTTCACAGAACAAGGATCATCAGTCCTAACCAAATGGCTTTTGGATGGCGTAATCTTTAACCCTTAAATGACGAGAGGGCATCGTATATACACTGTCGTATAATGGGCATTTGCTATCAACAAAAGGTTGTAACTTGGGATCTCAAATAGCTCACTATGACTGCATGGATCTATTTCCAATTTTTTTGTTGATTTCAAATGTAATAAAGATGTAGATGCATTCCAAATACAAGAAAAATATATTGTATTGTACTAGTCGCAAAAGGTTGCCTCATCCTTTAGAGGTTAACCCCCTAAAGGAACAAGAGCATTTTTTGAGAAAAAAATCTCTAGAGCTGCCAACTTTTTTTGTGCATTGCCCAAAGCTGATTGATCTTATTTATTTATTCTAAATTTCAATGGTGCAAAAGTTTGTTAAACAAATAAGTCAATGTGTGCAAAAAATTTCAGCCCAACAAAGCGCATGGATTGTAAGATTATAAAATTTGAAGTGAGAAAAACAACTTTTTTCTATTCTTGTAAAACAAGGTTAGAAAACTTTGAGCCTTGGTGGAATAATTTTTTTGCTCTACACAAAAACGAGGTTTTTGACCATTCATAAGTATATGATGTTAGGTCACCTCACAAAAACTTTTTGAAGCAAACATAGAATCTAGCTTATTCTCATTCACCGTGCAAGGCTGCAATGCAAGGAGGTTAACCCCTTAACGGCCCAAACGCCCTTTGCGGCCTAAGGTACAAATGTATGTGAGGTGCTTTGAGGGCTTTCCAAATTTTTTTAGGCACCCACCATCATACAACCCTTCAATATGTATGGTTGTAACACTTAATTTCTAGTTGATTCAAACTTCTGAATATTGGTTGCAGCTGTATTTAGTACCGTAGCTCCACAGCCCAAGGGCCCTTCAAGGGTTAAGTAAATCGGCAATACACTAGTCAATTTTCATGATTTTTTGTGCAATGAGGAAGATTTTTATTTGAAATCTTGAATGCTGAAAAGTTAGAAACAAACATTTGAAATATTTGAAAGAAGTTTCAAGAACTTAGAATTTATAAATTGCAAGATAATAGGGCCTGATGTTAGAAGAAAACATTGTTTCTTGAAATTGCTCAAACATAGTTAACAAAGTTTGACTCCTCTTAACCCCTAAAGGATTGTTGTCCCTTTGGAGGACAAGTGGGAGTTCCGCCATGTACCTTTGGATAAGCTACTTTGTGTGATTTTCTTAAACTTTTATTGAAGGTGGGAATTCAAAAATCTACACAGGCATCTAATTTGTGCCTCATTTCGACAATTATTGAAGAAGTTACGCAAGAATTTCTGAAAATTTGGGGAGGACTACTCGCCTGGGTAGCCCAAAAACTTTTTTAAAAACTAATTTTTTTTAAATAAAATTTTGAAATTGGTTCTTCAGATTTTTTTTATAGGTGAGAAGCTTTGAATCATTCAATTTCAATCAATGACATGAAAGTTATGAGGAGTTTTTGTTTGTGGGCAATTATGGATTCTCTACTCAAATATAAACTTTGGAGTCCTTTATTTTACTCAATTTTCATTATTTTGGAAAACAAATTAAACCAAAGGAAGTAGATTGTTTATCACAACATTTTGACCATTAGGATTTGCAACTTTCATTTAAATAATTAAATTCTTAACAATTTAGTGATTTGACTCATTCTCTACTTCTTTTCACAAACTAATTTTTCCCATGTGTTGTGTAGTTCCAATTGATTTGAAAATTCTCCTACATATACCTAACTTGATCTCCTACATGGAAAGAAAAAGCTCAACTTTGGGTAGAGCAAATTTTTTGTTATAAGAGTGGTCAAAGGCTTCTAAAAATTTGGAGCAGCATGAAAAAAAACTTTTCTTTTCACTGTAGATGTAAATATCTCACTCATCTCCATCTGGAATGACCTGATTTTTTTCACAAGTACTTAATCTAGTATGGGGCAAGATCTTATGGTTGGATTTCCTATATTTAAAATTCAAAAAACTACCTTCTTACTAACCCCCCAAAAGTGGTAGTTTTGAGTGATTTTCACTGAAAAATGGCTCAGTCCTTTAGGGGTAAAATGTGATTTGAGAGTCCAAATTTCTTTTTGACAATTGTATACCATATTTAATTAGTTATAGACAATCATGCCAAATTTTGAAATTTGATGATAGTTTTAACATAAGATTCTTCAAAGATGCCCAAATTACCCTTGCTACTCAAATTCTTTTGGGGAGCATAACTTTTGAATCAGACATCTAATTGGAAAAAAAAATACATTTCTCTTAGAGGAATACATATTTACACTTTGTGTAACAATTTTGAGACCACCAAGCAGAATCTGACTTTGTATGACCCTACCCAAGTTCTCAATTGTTTATTAAACGCACACTTGTTCTTATAGGGTTAAATTTAACAGTAAGATATAATCCCACAATAAATGACTCAACGCATTCGTGCTAAACATTTTGTAGTGCTAAAACCTGAAACCTAGACAAATAAGGAATAGCAAGGTATGTGCACACCTAGGTTTATGAAGCAACGAGTGTTAATAGTCCCTACTGAAATAATGGGTGAGCCAGAATTCGAGACCGAGGAATTCTATTGTCTTACCCCCTAAAGGACCACTTGTCCCCCGGGGGACAAATGAATTTTGGGCATGTATCTATAACTAATCTATTTTTTGTGATTTTTTGAAACTTTTATTGAAGGTGGGCAATTTAGGGATCTATGTGGGCATCTAATTTTTTCTTCATTCCGACATTTATTGAAGAAGTTATGCATGAATTTCTGAAAAAGGGTGAGTACAAGCAACCCAAAAAAAATTTCAAAATTGTATTTCAAAAAAATAAAAATCTGAAATTGGTTCTTAGATATTTATATACGTGGACATCTTTGAATCATTCAATTTTGATTAATGAGATGAAAGTTATGAGAAGTTTTAGTTTGCGGATAGGTATTGGACTCCCAAACCTCCATTCTTTTTGCTCCTTGTAAACTTTGTTACTTTACTTTTTTGAGTTATTTGTGTTTTTTTTTTTACTTTTTTTTCCAAGTTGTAATAGACTAAGATTCCTTGGATTTCACCACTTGGATCAAAGTGATTTAGAGTTCTCAACTTTACATAAATCCTCCAACTTTGCCTAGTGTATATGCAAATTTCATAGCCTTCCAGTATTGCAAAATTTACAAAGTATGATCCACACCTCCAATTCATTTGAATATTCTCCCACATTTACCTAACTTGGTCTTCTACATGGGAAAAATAAACCTCAACTTTGCGTAGAGCAATTTTTTTGATATAGGAGCCATCAAAGGCTTCCAAAAAATTTGGGCAGCAAGGAAAACAACTTTTTTTTTTCACTTTAGATATCAGTATCTCACTCCTCTACTTCTAGAATGAGCTGAAATTTTTCCCACAAGTACCTTCCATAGTCTAGGGCAAGATCTTACGGTTCAATTTTCAAAAAACTTTTTTTTCTACCTTTCTACTCATTCCCCCAAAAGTGACAATTTTTAGTGATTTTCAAAGAAAAAAAGGCTTGGTCCTTTAGGATTAAATTGTGAATTAAGAGCTAGGAGTGTTAAAAGTAATATTTGTGGATCACATTTACACATGATGATCTTAAACCCGGTTCAAACTAGCAACTAGCCGAGACACTGAAATCGGCACCATGTTCGGCATTTTGCCCAATAGAATCTTTTCCATGTAATTGTGTGTCATCCAAGTGTGTGCTTTTGCCAAACAAGTTTGGTACCACCTTTGGAGCAAACCTCAAAACTTCACTATCTTGACTGCTAATGTAGCTATATTAGTTGGTGAAGATGGATGTAAATGTATCGAACAAACCCTAAGTTTGAACCCCATAGCGGTCAAAACCCAAATTTCAACCAATCACATTCAAGAATTTTTTGACCGATCGCTAGTCTGAACCGGACCTTAGTATGGACAAGACCACGTGAGCCTAGAGCAGACATGTAAAAAAGGGGTGCCCTCTTTCATAATCAACTATCATGCCCCACATTAAGAAACACCGCTATTGGAGACCTCAAATCTTCATTTTTCCTTATTCTAAAGCTTCATGATATCTCTCAAACAACATGTTCTCATTACTATAAGGTCCTCCTTTCTTTGACTTATTACCGTTGTTATCATGTGTCAGGTGGCTGTCTAGCTAGGCTCAGTCTACTGCACATCAGTGATCCCAAATATGATTTTCACTTGTAGCATAAGTGGCTAAAAACACTGCTAAAAAACTAAAATTCTCAAATTTAACATTGGAAAGCTTACATTTTTTTAGCTACAAATTTTTTTTTGTTAGCAATCCTTCTAAATTTAACCAATTTAGAAAACGTTGCTGCACATACATTGATGTGTGGTCGGGGTGAAAAAATTCAGTTTTTTCACAAAGAAGGGTAATGGTAATAGTTTGTCTCCCATATTTTTATTTTTCAATTGTATCCTCCTTCACGCTCTAGACTAATGAAGTGTCTCTAAATTCAAAAATGAATTCAAACCTCCCTAATTCAATCACTAGATGGCAATAGTTAAACTCTCATATTTTTTTGGCAAGTGAAAAATTTGAGGTTTTCCACCTTGGCCCCACATTGACATATGTGCAGTAGACCAAGCTGTCTAGCTAGGGCAGGGTTTTCTTTTTGGTTTTCTGACCAATGCTTGTGTGGCATTTTTTGAAAATGATTTGTAGCTTGCAGGCTCCATCCCTATTTTGGTTGGAGTTGAAGGTGGCCCCTATGCATGGATTTTTGTAGCATGATGGGATTCTTTGTAAGCTAAAAGTATTTATTGGTTTTTTTTTGAAGATACCCAAATAACCATTGGCATTGCTTAATTATTGCATGGAATTGGGTTAGGCAACACCTCAAACTATTTTAAAATAGTGGCATCAATTTTCAATTTGATAATAGTTTTATGAAAGCCTAAGATGCAATGCACTTTTCATTATTGTAATTTGAATTTTTTTGAAAAATTTCCCCTTTTTTTTCTATAGGCTTGAAGCTCAATTTTTTTTTTAGGCAATTGGGCCTTAAATTGCCCAAAAATAAAAACCCTAGGCTAGGGTCACCATTCTATGAACATGACAAATATGGGAAATGCTAAATCATGAGCATGGATTCATGAGCCCTAAATTGTGAGCCTAAATTTTTGTTAAAATATCTAATTTTACCTATAAATAAGTGCATAGGGTCTTATAATTGTACATTATAGACGTTCATCTCTTGAAAAATTGTTATTTAAAAAAAATCACTGATTTTGAACTTAAAAATTGGTCCCCTCTCACAAAATCTTGGCTCCCAGTTAATAGGCTCATGGTTTTATACTCACAAAATAGAGTCATCTTGGCAAATATGAACACATCCAATTTTCATTGTTACAACGCCTTGTGCCCGGATCCTTAAATCCATCTAGGTGTGTACGTACCATTAGCAAGGTATTCTTTGTCTACGTAATACTGTTCACCACACACACACACTTCAGGGATGACAGTTATTGTACGGGGTTTCATTAAAACAAGGCAAAACTATTGGTAAAGAAGACCATTTTTAAGGGCCGCTTTACGTTAGGAGTCAAGGCCATGAAAATTTTGAGGCCATTTCTATCAAAATTTGAGCCAAAATGGTCTCAAGAACAGTTCCAAGTGTCCAATATAATATGAGTATAATGGGGGCTAACTCTCTTTTGCGTAAAGGCTTTGAGGCCAAAAAGTTGAGATCACTAGAGCAAATTTTGAAAATTTAGAAGAAAAGGGATTTAATATATATATATATGGGAGAGTCATTGATATTTTCACTCCATTGTACAATATTGAGTATCACAAAGTAATGTTTTTTATTGAAAAAATCATATTTGAATAAAACTTGACAATGGGCCTAGGGCCAAGAATTGGCTTCACATTTTTAGGAGACCCAATTTTTGGAGTTGGGCCCGTGTCAAATATTGTCTTTTTAATATCAAAATATGTTTTGAAAAATAGGCCTTTGACTCCTAGTGTAAAGACCTTGAGGATGTTTTCTAAATATGAACCAATCGGATTCCAATATCATGTGTGTCAGAAGCTAGAAAACAACCTTGACTTGTAGTGCAAAGCGGCCCTGAGTGGTGTTCCACATTTGTTGTAAAAATTCTCTACCATTCCTCTTGGTTGTAAGATGCCAGTGTGTAGTCTTTTGAATTTACTGCAATATTTCAGTTTTAACTTTGGCTTTTAGTTTTAATTTTAAATTTCAATTTTCTTAACCCCAAAGGGACCAAGCCCTTTTTTCTTTGAAAGTCACTGAAAAATGCCACTTAAATTGCCACTTTTAGGGGTATGATTAGAAAGGTAGGATTTTTTTTTTGTAAATCCAGACATAGGATCTTGCCTTACACTATGGGGTACTTGTGGGAAAAAAATCAGCTCATTTTAGATGGAGAGGAGTGAGATATGGACATCTAAAGTGAAGAAAAAAAGTTTTTTTCCTTCTTGTCCAAAAATTGTAGAAGCCTTTGACTACTCCTATAGCAAAAAAAGTTACTCTACACAAAGTTGAGGTTTAATTGCTCCATGTAAACCACCAATTTTGGTGTGTGTGAGAGAATTTTCAAATGAACTGAAGGTGGACAACATACTTTCAAAAAAAATTGAATGTTGGAAGGTATAGAAATTTGCAAATACACTAAGCAAAATTGAAAGATTTATGTAAAACTCAAAAATTTGAATTATAGTAATCTAGTTTGTCAAATGTAAGGACTTTGAACCCACTATAGCTTGGGAAAAAGAAACACAAAAATAACAAACATACAAACCGCTCAAAAATATAGTATCAAATTTTACAAGGGGCAAAAGGAGGAGGATTGGGAGTCCCCAAGATGGGCTCCTTCCACTCCACTCTCTTTTGCCCAATTGTCCACCCCTTGTGCCTATAAGGGATGGCCCTCTTTGGAATCAACACCCACATACAAAGGAGAGGTCCTGCTCAAACTGCCTGTCGTCCCCTAGTTTTGATAAACTCTTGCATAACTTCTTCATTAAATGTCCAAATGAAGAGAAAACAAGATATCGCTGTATGTCTTTGAATTACCCACCTTCCATAAAAGTTTCAAAAAATCACATGATGTAATTTAGTCATATGTACATGCTCAAAATCCCATTTGTCCCCCAAGGATACAATGATCCTTTAGGGGTTAAGAAGAGCACTAAACCTTCTTGCTTTTGCCTTGATGAATAATGTCAAGCACATTTTTAGTAGTTAGGATGAAATATTGGTTGAACTTTTGCTAAATCTATCCACATTTGTAACTAGGATATTTTTTCTACCAAACTATTGCCAAACTGACAAAGAAACTGACAAGTTTGCACCACTCTGAATTGGTCCCTCCATTTATTATCCAAAGCAATTTCAACAGCTATATATAATTTGGCAAACAAACAAAATGTCCTGTTTGTGACCACAGTTCACACCATGATTTCCCCTGACTTGGCTTTTCCTTGGTCACTGTATTATTGACAGTCAAAAGTATCACCATCATAGCCGGTGACCAGCTACTCCACCGAAATCATTCCAAATTTCACACGAACTGACACAAAATTTCTACTAGGGCCACTGTAGTGGCAGTACTAGAATGTTTGTTCATGACACGAGCCTTGACCGGACATTCAATAAACTCATGCTCCGCAAGTAAACACCTCTCCTAGGAGTTTATTGATAGTTCATGAAACCATTTCCCAGCCAAAACCGCTACACTAAATAGCATATTTAGGTTGCCTCACCCTAAAAAGTTACCTCATGAATTATTGCTTGGCCACTTGGAGATGCATGTGAATCTTGAGATATTAAAATTCACATGATTTATAGATGCTTCTAATTTTCTTTTTTGCAACTTATTTGTTGTCAAACCCTTGGCTGTTGTTAAAATTTGTTTATTGCAGTAAATATTGATGATAATCATCATGGTATCAGTAAATGTTGATAGTATCAGTAAATGTTGATGGTATCAGTAAAAATTTATGTAGTGTAAATAGTCAAGAAACAAGTGTAGGGGCAACCTAAATGCTATAGTGTACAGTACAGTAAATCACTGACTCCGCACCAGTTTTCCACGATTTCAGGCTCGGTCAATATCCATGATTTGGTAGCGGACGAGGGGAAAAGAGAAAACTTTAATTAGTTTGCACTGCAATGTACTCTTAAGAATTGTCATTAAGAAGCCAAAAATAGAGCTGTCTAGGGAGAAGCGCTCTGCCGACTCGTCGAACTCCAACCCCGCTGTGAACAAAGAGTGCAAAACTGCAAATTCCTCCTGTGGAGAGGATTTTCCATCGGTTACCAGTTTTTGGCTGTCTCGATGTGGTCAGAAGTTTAGCACCTGTATGTCAAACTTGACCTCTGGCGTGTAAGCAAAGCTCATGACTTAAGTTGGATTCAGGAGAAATCTCGTTCGTAGTGGTCGGGCCTACTCTGCCCTAGGTACGGTGGTGCCTGTTCCGAGGAGCTTGCTTCCTCGTGGCAGAGTATCTAAATTGGTCGTAGGAGCGTGTGTTTAATTTGGTCGACAAAGGCGGCTTTTTCTGAGCGTCTGGCTTCTTACTTCTGATGATTTTGAAGGGCAAGGGACTTGCGTTTGAGAGTGAGTGTGTGTGTGTGTGTGTGTGTGTGGGCTCTAGTGCTGTGAGTTTTGTTGTTGCAGCTGGAATGAGTATTCGATTGTTGCGTCTTGCAAGCCGTGCAGCGTCACGGAGAGACAGACATGTTATGTGGTACAGACGTGGTGACTGAGTGGGGATTTACAGTCCGTGACATGGCTATGGAGCTGCCAGCAGCAGTTGATGATGACGACTATCCTCAAGTTGGCTCAGAACCAGTGACGAAGTGTGTTCTCTGCAAAAGATGTAAGTTATAAGCGTTGCAGTGAATACTGGTACAGGGGTTGAAGAGTGTGTTTGTTTTGCTCAGTGACTCGTTGGCTTGTGAGTGCTCTTCATCTTCTGCTGTCGAAATTTTGTTGATTGGACCAAGCTCATGCGCTGGGGATGGCTGGAGCTGTGTATGAAACGGCTATGGTGGAGGTTTGGTTGTGGGCAGGGAGTGAATAGCTTGATTAGGGTTTTGGATTCGGAAGGTGGAGGGAGGATAGAGGCTAGAGGAGAGAGACGACTGGGGGGTTGGGGTTAGCACGTGACATAAATTTGTAAAAGGTACTACTACTCGAATGTTCGTCTCAAGGTTTTTGTTGTTGTTGTTCTGCTTGATCTCTAGAGCGATCTAAGCTGGCAATGGACGACGTGGGTAGCTTGCATGAAAACAGGAGACCCCGTGTGACAGTCGTCGCCAGTGAGGCTTGCGAAGGAGAAAGCAAAAGTGCCGGTTTTAGAGTATTCAGTTCGTAACCTCAAGCGGCTTAGAATTTCAAGCTGGCGTTTCCGATATCAGAGACGGTATTCGAGCTGTGATTTTGTTGCAGCTAGAAAGAGCAATACCTGCAAACCGTTGTTTTTGCAGTAGTACTGCCTTGAGAGAGAAGTGTTATGCGGCACGAGTGGAGATTGTGCATCGTGACATAGCTATGGATCTGCCGGTAGTTGATGATGACGACTGTCCTAGACATGGCTCATAACCATCCAGGGTCATAACCAAGAGCAGAAAAGCCGCAAGGGAGGTAGAGAGAGAGAGAGAGAAGCACTTCGCACGAATGGAGCAAGTACCGTTTCAATAGATGCACCAAGAAACGCAAGCGGCAATGTTGGTGTAAAAAAAATCGTGTGTCAGATGTGGTTGGAAGAGGGGCTAGCATGAGAGTGTGAGGAGACGGAGCAAGGGGAAGGGATGGCGACGCACAGGCGAGGGCTGGAGAGGACGACGACGACAACAACGACAACAACGACGATGCATGGGATACGACTGACGAAGCGGGCCATGGTTGTCGGTGGCCGACGAGCGGCGCCCACGACGCCCGTGCCCAGCTGGAAAGTGTTCAACAACCAGCTCTACGATGGAATGGGCAGACCGCCTGCAGCCTCAGCCAGGAAGCTTGCGGCGTCCTTGTGGGAGCTGCAAGACCTGCCTCTCCCTGCTTGCTTCTCTGCTTGTCTGCGCAGTCCCCATTTGCAAGCTTCTCCCAATGGCAGCCTTGATTCTGCCACAAGCCCTCACTCGCAGCCCGACTACGCCTCATCCCCGCCAAAGCCGGACTACAAGGTCTGGCCTTTTTTGGAACATTCTGGCACCTGCAACCGTCTCAGTCGTCATCCGGAATGGAATTTTGATTAGTAAGAGTACATCGATATACTGACGTTTTTGACGTTGCAACAGAGAGGGAGTTTGCGAAATGAGCATGAAGCGCAATTGCGGACGCTGTTGAACAAAGGCAGCATGGAGTCTGGCGGCATGGTAACTTGTCGATGCTTTTCCGATTGAGAGGTCGCTAGTTCACTTATGAGCCTGTGTGTTTTTTTTTTGTAGGGAGAATTTCATGGATACCCCTGAAGTTTGTTTCATAGATACCCCTGCTTTTTCAGAAATATCACAAATACCCTTGGACCAAAAAAATTTAGGCATTTTTTTGGTTTGTTGTGCATGCCACTTCCCTTCTTCCAACGTGCGCACTGCATAACAAGAAAGTAGTTTGCGCACAAAGGGAGAAGGAAGTGACATGCATAACAAAAGAACCGCCTAAATTTTTTGGTCCAAGGGTTTCTGAAAAAGCAGGGGTATCTATGAAAATATTGCAAACTTCAGGGGTATCCATCAAATTTTCCGTTTTTTGTAAGGGTTATGTTATAAGCTGGCGATGGCGTTGTGGAAGTTCTGAAGGTGTTGGTTTTTGTGCGCAGCAGGTCGCGAGGCAGAGACACGTACCGTGTGCACTTTTCTCTGGTGCAAGGAAGGGCGAGGTGGGAGCTACTACGAGTGTGACCACGTCCATGTCGCAGGAGCTGCTGAAAGTGTTCAGTCAAATACGCTTACTGGAGGAGCAGCAAAACTCCGGCCTGAATTTGACAACGGCGCTGCACGCGGAGCTGGTGCAAGCGCGCGCGCGAGTGCGAGAGCTGGAGCTGCCGCATAGGAATGCACGACGGGAGGTGGAGAGCTTGGTGAAGAAATTCTCCGAGGAGAAGATGGCGTGGAAGGCGAAGGAGAAGGAGAGGATCAAAGCGGCGGTGCAGTCGGTGACGAAGCAACTGGAGGAGGAGCGAGCTGCCAGGGTGAGACTGGAAGGCGCCAACCGGCAATTAACCAAGGATGTCGTCGAGGCTCAATCGGGTGCTACCAAAGCCGTGCAGGAGCTGGAGAAGGAGCGGAAGGCACGGCAGGTGATCGAGGAGGTGTGTCATGAGCTGGCGCAGGAAACGGGCGAAGATAAGGCCGCGGCGGAAGAGATGAAGCGCGAGTCGCAGAAAGTGAAGGAGGAGCTCGAGGAGGAGCGGCGCATGCTGCAGCTGGCGGAGGTCTGGCGGGAGGAGCGTGTGCAGATGAAGCTCAGTGAGGCCAAACTGGCTTTGGAAGAGAAGGCGGCGGCCTTGGATGTCATCAAGGAAGAGCTCGAATCCTTCCTCCGAGCCCAGCATGATGGAGGCTCATCGTCCAGCCCCCGCAACGCTTCCTTCCACAACGCTCAAGTCTTGCACAACGTCGTCACTGCCATCTCCTCCGAGTGTGCACATTTCTCTCCAAATGCAGACTCAGGGGACCGTGAGCAATTATACTATGCAGAAGGTATCCCGGATGCAGACTAACGAGTGCAGACGATGGTCATTGTAAGTAGCTGAATTAAAAGCCCAGGGCCTAGATCAAAAACCACAGTACAAAGATGTGAAGGATTCACTTACCTGTACAGGTGTCACAATGTAATTATGTGGAGCTTAAAGCCAGATTTGAGTCCCTTGTGTCGGGATGCAACCTCGCTTTCTCCAGCTTGAATGGGTTACCAGGCATCATCCCAGCATGGGTAGGTTATTTATTTCTGAACCCTTCCTCAGTTCTAGCAGCAGCCAGCCCCAGCGAAGGCGTCGCGGTCAGAGTGAGCATGATGAGCCAGGATATTAGGTAGATGTCGAGGTCAGCGGGAGCATGAAACAGGATATTAGGTAGATATGGAGTATGCACTTGTTTATGGAGTCTTATTTTAAGTCAGCTTCTTCATGGGAGGGAAAAAATTTAGAAGTTATTGTAGCAAAATGATGAGAAGCTTAGTATGATAGTTAACACTCCATCGATAGCTGCATAACTCCATATCTACCTAGTATCCTGTTATGAACGCGGTAAGTCCTATTTTTTTTGAAGCAGGAACATTTCTGTAAAGCAATATGAGAATGATGTAGATGTGAAATACCAGCCATTGGATCGCTTCATTTTTATGAGAGAAGTTCAAAATGTTTCCAAAAACTGAAATCACAAACCGATGAAACTGCCAGCAAATAAGTGAAATCCAGTTTCTGCTGCGCCTCATCAGGAAGACGTCGATGCATGAACACGGTAACTTGGCAAAGAAGCCTTGCTTGAGCTCACGACCGAGATCGATGAGCTGTAAACTAAAATTATGGTGCAGTATCATCCGAATTGCTACAGTGCCGACTCGGTTAGGAAGACGCAGATACCATTAGCGAAATTATGAGCCCTTTAGATGCCCCCTCTAGACCCCTTTCAAAGGACTTCAATGAAGGTTTTAGTTTGTTATTTGAGATATGAAAAATACTTTATAACCTAATTTTCCAAATCCAAAGCTTTGAGTGCAATCAACGTTATTTAGCATTGTCTTCGTTAGCATTGTCTTCCAATGAAAACAAGGTACCATTCAATTATGATGGTGCACAACACCAAGAAACTATAAAGCAATTGTGGCACGGTACATGATGGTGTCAACTCAGGTTTGTATACCATATTGAATCTATGCTTTTCTAGCGCTTAATACTTGTGCAATAAGAAAGTCATCATACAAGTTAGCCACATTTCACACACACTTCTAAATTTCTAATGTACCCGACTTAGACTCAATAAATTTTAAGAGAGTCACAAATTAAGGGGTACTTGGAACGCTCATAATTTTGGTAATACAAAATCATTCTTACCATTCATCAGCCAATCTGAAATTTAGTTATCATGGGCATGCCGTTATCACATGCCGGAGATGACCACTTCATCTGCACGCTTCACGCCGTGACTTTACTAATAGTGGGACGAAGAGGAGAGTGTTGTGGCCATGATGTTCTCGCTCGTCAGCGACATGCCCAATGCAATCTGCACTTTCATTCGGAATCTGCCCCCTGACACTTTTGTGACCATTGAGAGTGCATCTTGTTTCAGTTGTCATTTGTTTGTGCATCAAACTCCACTTTCTGCATTTCCAGCTCATATCAAAGCACAGGTCAGCCGTTACCTTGCCCCTGCGGCCTGAAACAGATTGAAGCTCACAACACACAATAGATTGCTGTCCTTGCAAAGCATGGTATGGCTCTCAGCCAGAATCGTTTGAACTTGCCTTCCCGACCAAACCGGTTCTGAAGCCTTGCAGATGAGAGTAGTGCAGGAGGATTAGTCTCCCAATAGTCAGGGTCAATGAAGGCAAGTTTGTCTCTGAAACAGTCCAAAGGATTTGGAGACGTCAGTTGCTGAAGTCATGCATGTGGAAACGGCACTAAAAATCCACTTGGTCTTGCCACCTTTTGTGCCTGCATTGATACCACTCAAATGCCAAACTCCACCTAATGTACCCAAAGCTTTGGAATCATGAACAATGGTTGTCATATCTATACTAAAAAGTGGGAGGATTTCCCTCACTGACTCTGTGCCCTTTTCTCAAATCTTTTAGATTTTTTTGGTGAAAGTTGAAGTAATAAAAGACACCTTAGATATAGAACACTAAATTTCCTCCAATCATGTGCTAAGAAACCAACAAAATGTAAGGTGTCCTCTAACAAAGTATTAAACAGTAACATTGTGATGAAGGTAATTATTATTTTTGGTTTTAAAAAAGGACCAAAATGACAATGCATCACGGTTAGATTCTAGACAACGTATCAAAGTTGGATTTTACACCAATTGTGAGATATCAAATTTTTGTAATGTTGAATGTTGCATTACCCACACACGTCCAACTCGTGCAAAGCATTTGCTCATACATTCGTACATCCAATATTGTATCTAGTATGTTAAAACTTAAACATTGATGGCAAACTCCTATGGAAAATCAAAAGGTGATCAGCGCAAGCATCCTTCCAAAACAAATAGATTGAATGGAAAGAAAGGTTTCCATTGGCATATAAACACCTTTGAAGATGTTTTTTTTACCACACTCTATGAGCACTTTTATGATGGCATATGAGTATTTATATCAAAATCTATATTACCAAGCAAGAGGATTCCCTCCTTAACTCCATGCCCTTATTCAAAATCTTTTAGAATTTTTGGGTGTAAGTTGAAACAACAAAGGCGCAAATCGCATGCTTGTGTACTAGCCCAATATCAACATAAAGTATAAAACCTCACTTTCCTGACTTATGATTTGTTGGTATGATTATGTTTTTGGAAGTAGTTGTGCTAAGCAATTGTAATACTACGTTTATGTTGGTAGGATATGCACTTTAGTAAAATTATGAAGTTAGAAGCATGTGGAAAACATACTAAGCTGTTGTTTTTTTATTAATACTCTATAAAAGAAGTGAGCTTGTACATAGATCAAAATAGCTGTTAAATTGTTATTATTCTTAAAAACAATGAGATCATCCTATTTTAAGTCCATTTCAACAAATTTCACTCCAAAACTATGAACAATTTGTTTCTAATTAAATTTAATAAGAATATTGAATTTCAATTTCCAAATTTTATATCAATATATCCACAACATTATTGGCAAAAACAACTATATGAATATAATCAAGGTCCAAGAAATATTTGAGATTTTTCAGTAGATTTCCTTCAATTCCCGTATTGAACCGGTTTATCAAAGAGCTCTTTTGGTTATTTTCTCTATTTCATACTATAAGTAATTTTTTTAAAGATTTTAGATCGGAATTGCAAACGATTTTTTCTCATTTCAATCAGCTAACATTGAACTAGTGGTCAATGCTTCCCGGACCTTGGATACAATCTTAACTATGAAATCTACAACCCTTATTCCTACTTCAAGTCAAAATATTCCTCCATGTCAAATTTCATAGTGAATATTTACAAAAACCTTCAAAAAAGAAAGAGGTATTTTAACCTTGAGGATTAAATTTAAAATGTAGATTGGAAGGCTTAAGCCTTGTCCAGCTGGGTCAACTCAATTTTGACCAATATAATCTCACGGCACGTTTGGTGAAACCACTTCCAATTTAGTTTAGCATGATGAAAACACTTTCCACTAACAATTGATATGGTCCGATCTTGTGAATTGTATTTTTCAATCCACAAGGGCACTTTAATTGCACACAAGTCAAGCTTTTTTTGTTTCAACTCTAGGTGCTTAAGGGTTAACAAGTGCAAAACATTTTTCTTCTAATATTGTATTAAGGGGAAAAGCATTTCCTTGGGTTAATCATAATGCTATCCATCAAGATTTTGTAAGGATCTCAATTACAAAATATTCCATTCTATTCACACAATAACATAATTTGAGATCAAATCCAAATATTGGGTTAGAATTATGGATAAGTACTCATTCAACATCTGCCACTATATTTAACAACTCCAAAAAACATTAGGACAATATTTTTTTGTAAAAACTCCAGAGTAGGTTATAACAGTTATTGCAACAAGTTTTTTAGACTACGATAGTAGTGCAACCTAATGATTATGACCTATGTATCCTAAAATTAATTCTTGCAAAGTGAACACGACACTATATTTATGAAAACATGATATGTGAACTTATTGCAAGTTCAAGAAAGATTGGTCAAATTTATAACTAGTATAAAATGCATCATGATTTATGGATAAACTTGTTTATGTTGAAATTATTCATTGACTACGACAAATTCTCCCACAAACAACCAAATCCATTGTCTACATGAAGTCATCGTCAAAATTAAAAAATTCAAGAAGTCTTAAAGTAATTCTCACTCAAATATAGCGTATTTAAAAACACCATGTTTCATCTTCTCATTCTTGGAAGCATGGTCTTCTGGTCTTAAAACATTTAAATTTAACAATAGACGTGCACAACAATTCATGTAAAAGGTTGAAAGATGAAAACACAAGTGCAAGTTTTCTTGCTCTTTGCAGGCAAACTAAAGAATACATTCCACTGAGCCTTTTTTTAGGCAAAGTAGTGCCACATTGCACCAACTAAATATCAAGTGGCCACATATAATGTATGAGTTGATTGACTATTTCTAATATAAAATGTATGCCAAATTCAACTAAATATGGACTTTGTAAAGTCCTCAAACAATAACAAGAATATCAAAAAACAACGAGAGAACTCCTGTAGCGTTTGCTTAACCTTGGGAGATTTCCTTGTATTTTGCCTACACATGAGAAGATCTCATGATTTTTTACTTTATTTTTTTTAAATACTGAAAAATCTCCCAATGCCTGGTTTCATCCATAATTATTTGCATAATCCATAGATACATGAACAGTCCATAGTGAGTCTATATAACAATCATTCACAATAAAACAAACACATAACTTCATTATCAAATTTAATATCACAAAAGCATATAAAATAGAAAAAGAGACGAAATGATATACTCTAATTAATGTAGGACCCATTCAATTGAGATTTGAAATATAACAACTTGGGGTAAGATATGCAACACCCAATCAATGCAAAACTTATTAAATTGGGGAAAACTCCCTTTTAGGTTTTATGTTCTTAAAGAATAAATAAGTAAATACCCTTTTGAAAATGTAAAAACTAAAAAATTCCAAAATTGGATTTTTTCCAAATCATTGGTTACTGAGTTAAACATATTATAGTAGAACTCCTCTAAACCAATATTCTCTAAACTGATATCCTCTATAACCTAATATACAACACAAATCTCAATGTCAGATTATATATCAATCATAAACCAAAACAATTAATTCAATAATAGTAATACTCCTTGGTGCTATCCTGGCACTAACCTCAAGGTAATTAACTAATAACTTACTCAAATTAATATAATTCTTGGGGTCCCAACTATATCAATTTAGAGGAGTTCTATTATATGCATCAATAGAGGTTAACTTTGATGCAACAATACATTATAACGCGTTATTTGTTAATATGAGAATATGCTTACAAAGTGGGACTCTGAAGGTTTTAGGAGTACTAAAACCAAGCTCATAGCGTTTTTTTGGTCCACATGTCCTCACCTGAGAGGAGGAATTTATGAGGGAAAAAATCTTAGTGGCTCAGCTAGAATTTGATACCTTCGAATTTGGTTTAAGGCAACTTTTTGGGTTTAAGGTGGGTACAAAATGGTACCTCCATTTTTCCCAATTTCACAAATAACGCATTTTATGTATTTACTCAATATAGGAATCATGTCAAATTACTCTTCACCAATCAATAAATAGAAATTTATTCACCTTATCTACACTAAATAGTGCATTTAGGTTGCCTTACCCAAGAAAGTTATCTTTTGACTCATGGCTTGTTCACTTGGAGGCACATGCAACTCCCTAAATACTAGAATTTCATATGATTTATGACCTTGATGTTGCTAGTTTGTTTTTTCCCCAACCTTGTTGTTGTTGTCAAGTCCTTATTGTTGTGTTTGTAGCAATAATTATTGTAATTGTATCAGTAGGTTTTTATATGGTAGAAAATGTCAAGAAATTATTGTGGAACAACCTATATACACTTATTTAGTGTATGGATCTTAAGATATGTTCACACTTGATGTTAAGAGGAACAATAGCAAAGAAAAATTAGATGCATTTGGACACACTTTTAGATTGCATTCATATTACTAATAACCCTCCTAACATCAAGTGTGAACATACCCTAAGATTGGAACCAAAAAGTTGCTATTCATTTATGAAGACTACAAAGAAAAAGGAAAAGGAAAAAAGAGAAGACAAGGAAAGAACGGAAGGACAGGCTTGCACTCCCGCTGGAACCGGATTCTAAGTTTAGAATCTCTCGCATGATTTTTGTACAGGAAACTCTAGAAAATGGATTTCCTTGATCCGAAACAGCGTCGCTGGCTGCAGTCAAAATTGGGCAAAACCAATGAAAACTCAGTCATTCTCTCACGTCGATCAAATCACAGCTACTTTCATCACCGTCTGAATCTGACCCACTCACTCACTCCAGGCCGGCATACGTCGTCGATCAACTGGCCACGGCGCTCAAATTAAAGGACGTCGAGCCTCCACCACAAGAAACAAAACACCAAAATCTTAAAGAGCCAGTAGCAACATGAGTACATTCAACTGTTGGAAACGAGCTCCCAATTAAATGACAAACCAACAAGCACAATTGAAGAAAGCCAGCGCACCCCAATTTCTTGGATCCCAAACTATAAAAAATATACACAAGGGGTAGTCACGGCTTCTAGGGGAATGGAGATTGAGAAATTGTGAAGAGAAAAGAGGAGCCAATAGGAGCTTATTCTTTGTGAAAATGGTGTGATATTCTATTTGTTTGTTTTGGAGAATGAAAATGGGAAATGATTATCTGCTTTTCAGAAGATGCAGTAATTATTGTGCTTTCCACCAACTGGAACAATTGACGATAAAAACAAGCACAACAACGACAACAAGGTGAAATGTGGGTTGCTGGAGGTGAAATTTCTCCTGCTAAACTTCTCACCATCCCATTCTTCATCTCTGGAGGAGAAGAATGGGATGGTGAAAAGTTTAGCACACTAACCAATGGAAGCTCCTGCCACCTATAGCAAAGTGCAAGGCGTTCTCATTCTTCACAGCCGGCCAAGAAAGTGCTGTGACTACCGGACCCCTAATGTTTTGCACACGTTTGTGCCGATAATTTTGACTTTCATCGGAAATCAACAATTGATGTGAGAACCAGTTGCATGACATCGTTAGATATACGCCGGGATCCATCCCTTCCTTCATGCCCGGACTCTTTGCAAATTACACGCTTTGGCACTGTTTTGTGCATTTCACGCACACCACCTGTAACGCAATATTCACTAAATTGGAAAAGTGCAATTCCCTAATTGTACTTCACCTAAAATAGAAAAAGTTACCTTAAACCAAATTTGAAGGTATCAGATTCAGTGTAAGTCACTAAGATTTTTTCCCTCGCAAATTCCTCCTCTCAAGTGAGGGCACGTGTACCAAAAAAACGTTGGAGCTCAGTTTAAGATGATCACCTTAAATCTTCAGAAGTCCCAAAATGTGCGATTTTTCTCAAGTTAATGAATATCGCGTTCTATCGTATGAAAGTCTAGACTCTAGAGAGTCAAATCTACAGCGGCCATGTTGATGAAACCAACTTGTTTCAAAAATTACAATACCTTGAGGGCAACGGAAGAACTCTCTTGAGTAAGATACCGAAACTTGTGGAGGCATTTAGTTTTTTACCTACACTTATTACAGTGGTGCTTGGTTAGCATTAACCTTTGTAAGAGCAACAATTGGATAAGATCACAACCCCACTCCCCTTTGCTCAAAAGCATGTATTATGAGCTTCGTTAACCCCTAAAGGACCAAACCCCCTTTTTTAGAAACATAGCAATTTTGGTTAGGTACTTGTGATTGGAGCTTTTCATATTTTAGGCTGAAATTTTAACAAATGTGGGGACAAGGTTTATCTTTCATATGCACTAAATTTCATGATATTTGGAATTATAAGTAAAAAGTTATGGCCTAATCTGTTGTTTTTTACATTTATTGGGCAACCTGGGCAGATTTTTAAAAACCACTTTTTTCAAAAACAAATTTTTAAAATTGGTTTAGGAGATTTATGTGAATGTAGGAAGCTTCAAATCATTCCGTTTCAATGAACAAGATGAAAGTTATGAGGATTTTTTGATTGCGGGCAATTATGGATTCTCTACTCCAAAATAAACTTTGAAATCCTTTATTTTACTCAATTTTCAACATTTTGGAAAAAAAATAAAACCAAAGGATGAAGATTGTTTATGACAACATTATGACCATTGGGATTGGCATTTTTCATTTCCATAATTAAATTCTTAACAATTTAGTGTTTTGAATCATTCTCTACTTCTTTTTACTTACTAATTTTTTTCCATATGTTATAAACTCCAAATGATTTGAAACTTTTCTGACATGTACTTTACTAAGGTGGAATAAGGAATTTAGAGAAGCACCACCCACATGGCTTTTCTTCCTTAGGAATTTCACCTTCTAAAGCTCAAGTGCCCAGCTTTCCACAAGACGTTTTTGAATATTCAAACCATTCTAGCTTCCAATCCACGTAGTGGAAAGCTTTTGTTTTCAAATTTGGTTGATGCTCTAAAAATGGCAATTTCAAAGAGTTTTTGGTGAAAATTTTGCTTGGTCCTTTAGGAGTTGAGGTCAAGTGCTTGCATATGGTCAATGTTTTCTTTTCATCAATTCCCAATTTGACTTTTTAATTAGAAAGGCGTTTATTGCGTTATTCATTAATTTGGGAATTTGCTTACAAGGTGGGACTCTTGGATTTTTGAAGGTTTTAGTTAACTTTCAGGAGTACTCCTAAAACCGGTCCATGTGGCCTTACCTGAGAGGAAGAATTTGGGAGGGAAAAATCTTAGCAGCTCAGACGGAATTTGATACCTTTGAATACGGTTTAAGGTAACTTTTTGGGTTTAAGGTGGGTACAATATGGGACACCTATTTTCCCCAATTTAATGAATATTGCATTGTTTGGTTAGCGTCCCAAAAACATGGGTGGGAAAGCACCTCAAAAGTCGCAACCCCTAGAATTAAGGAAAGCAACACAAATGGAGCATTTGTTTATGATCAATGCTTGGATAAGGTCAAGACTTTCTACAAGCCCAAAATGTTGACGCTAACCAAGCACCACTGTATTGCTTTTAGGTTGCCCCACACTAGTTTCTCAATTGACATTTCTCACTATGTAAATATTTACCTACTATAGTAGTTTTTTATGAATAATTACTACAATAAATAAAATTTGAAAGGTGGCAAAAAAATATAAACTAATCGTGTTGTAGGTGACTTGTAGAACTTGAAAAAAATGGAGTACCTATTCGCTAAATTGGGAAAAAGTTTACAAAGTGAGACTTCTGAAGGATTAAGGTGGTCACCTTGATCCAAGCTTCAGTGGCTTTTTTTGGTACACTTGCCCTCACCTCAGCGAAGGAATTTGCAAGGGAAAAAATCTTAGTGGCTCATACTGAATCTAATACCTTCAAATTTGGTTTAAAGTGGCTATTTTGGATAAGGTGAGGTACAAAATGGTACCCATTGTTTTCCCAATTTAATGAATATGGAGTTAGGTGCACTACAAGCGCAAAGGAAACCCAAAATTGGCCCAACTTGAGTAAAGGCACCTACTCTACTCTCACTAGAGTAGTATTGGCCAATTTTGGGCTGGATATTGCTCTACATGACACTTATTATGTGGTTGCACATTTCCATTGTGTTCTTTCAATGCGTTATTCGTTAAATTGGGAAAAATGGAGGTCCCATTTTGTACCCGCCTTAAACCCAAAAATTTACCTTAAACCAGATTCAAAGGTATCAAATTCAATCTGAACCACTAATATTTTTCCCCTTGCAAATTTCTCCTCTCAAATGAGGACTTGTGGACCAGTTTTAGGAGTACTCTTGAAAGTTAACTAAAACATTCAAAAATCCCAGTGTCCCACTTTGTAAGCAAATTCCCAAGTTAATGAATAATGCGTTTTTCCAAGTAGAAAACTTTGTGAAATCTTAATATGTTGAGAACTACATGCACTTTCAAATGTTTTGGGTAGCCGAGTGATGAGTCATGAGGTAACTTTCCAAACACTACAAGAAACCGGACCCTAAGCAATAATATTGTAGTGTTGATTTGGACATCTTGATTAGGACATTTTGAACATAGTAATGTTGATTAGGACATTTTGAACATAGTAATGTTGATTAGGACATGTTTGTATTGATTAGGACCACTTAATTAAGACCCATTTTCTACTAGTGAAAGTAAGACAACCTAATTGTTAAGACAACCTCAATGCAATAATTAGTGTAAAAGAAGATATTTTGCCATGTGAAAGCAAAAAAAAACTTGGATATTGCTATGTAAGATTTAATAATGGTAGACGTTGAACCGTATGTTTTCATTCAATAAAGTATAAACTTTTGGAGTGGAGATGTTGATCCTGCCCTTTCATTTGTGGTAGTGAGTTTTTCCAGTAAGTGAAGGTAACGTTGATTAAGTTTGAGACTGTCCTCAAACGCTTGCCTTGGTGTATTGAGACTTAAAACTGTTCTACCCTAAGACAACATTTTGACTACGTACAGTTTCAGCAATAGCACAAATGTTATATGATGATTTGTTTAGAAAGAAGATAATGGATATGGTCAAGGAAGTCTAATTGCGAATCGTTTTCTCTTGTTACAATTTGGAAACATTTTATGTTGTATCGTGTTCCCTTCCTCTTTTTGTACAGAGTGATGAGTAATGTGAAAAATATCTTTTCATTTTCATATGAAGTGCTTGAAAAGTGCTTTGAAGTAATATTGTCTTAAATTCTTATTCAAACTTTGGCATTTATCCGTAGTGCAAGAATTTCACACTTTCCAACACCTTTTCAAAATACTTCACCTGCATAAATCCAAGAGGAAAACAGAAGAAAACATTAACACTGTAGTCATATGAATAAAAGTTTCAGTTGGAGAGAACCAAGTCTCAACTGTCAAACCGAACGAACCCCAAAATCTACCGATGAGTCTGTCACCAAAAGTGCGGAATCAGACGAAGCAGGAATGAATGCAGCAGTGGTGCCCTTTCAGAGGAGTTAAAAGAAAGGCAGTGAGACCATTTGTGGCTGTAGGGAGTAAACACTTACCTTCTTTCTCGCACCCAAACCCCGGAGCTCTACAGCGGGCGCATGTTCGCTGAGCACGCGGTAGTATGTTAATTAGTGCCAAATCTAACTTACACTCCGACTTGCAAGCGACCGTTTGCATCGCATCGCTGCAGCCTGCTGCGTCCTCAATTAAGCATGCTCGATTCTTCGAGGGGGTACAAATACAATAGCTCTTTCCACTTCCAGCTCCACTTCCAGCTCCACAGTCTCCACTCTCGATCCATTCTAGCTCCAGTCCCTCTCAGAGCCCTGAGTAATTGATCGATACTAGTGCCTCACTGTGATCTGGTCGTCCGTTGTAATCTCTCTCGTTGTTGTGAACTTTCTCTGTTCTCTAGTGTTTGTGATCGAAGAGACGAACGCACTAGCTAGTGTGTGCTGTTCTGGATCTTGAGAGATGGCCAGCTCGATGTCAGTCGGCGCTGTGGCATTCTGCCTGGTGATTGTCCTGTTGTTTGTTCAAGCTACTGCCCAGGGTCCGGTAATGGCACCTCTGGAGGCACCGACGCCGTTTCCTGCTCCCGAGTACACTCCAATGGCGCCTCCGTCCTTGTACGCTCCCGAGATGGCTCCTGAAATGGCCCCCTTGGAGTCTCCTCTGTATGCTCCTGAAGTGGCTCCCACAATGGCACCCCTAGGTTTGCAACTCTATCTCCTTCACCTCCATCTCTGATCAGACAAATTATTGCATCCACGTATCTAGAATCGATGAAAACCTACGCAGCCCGGCTCATATTGAATCTGCTCTGTGTACAAAGTATACACAATCGGCGTCCTTTGTACAATTCTCTCACAAATGAATTCAGTATCAGGTAGTTCTACTATTCACACTCCTATACAGTACAGTACTTTAATGGTGCCCACCTTATTTCAGAACCAGAGGAATGAGCGGAGGAAAACCTGTCTTTGAAATAATACATAGAATTTTGAAAAAATGGGAGTTGTAATCTTTTTGTTTTGGTTGCTACTTTTGCAGCTGATGCTCCGGAGGTGAGCCCCATGGCTCCTGGACCTTCGGCGATGCCTTCTGAACCCACCCTCCAGGCGGATTCTAGCGCTTCTAGCAATGCGGTGTCTGGAGCTGCTACCCTCCTCGTGGGATTCGCTGCTTATCTCATCTACTGAATTGAAGAACACTGGTTGTGGAGATCTAGCAACTTGGAACGAGTGTCACTCGGAATAGCAATGGACGGGACATTAATCTTAAGCAACCATGTGGATCAAAGTAGACTCGAATCTCGGATGAATTCTATACCATTGCTCTTGTCCAGAGCTAGAGGGGTTTCAAGCACTGGTGGCTTCGGGTCTGGTCTGGTAGGTAGGAATACATTCTTTCTGTGGAAGTGAGTGGTCATATTGATCACCAGATGGCTTCAGTGATTCCCGACGCCAGCAACATCTGTATCATTTTCTGATCTTTCACAAAATAAAAAAGTTTGACCAGTGCTTGCGTCTCGTTTCTTTCATTTGTGTGTGAACTGGAGTTGGCGTGCTTGAACGCTTCATCGATCATCGTTGCCTTTGAATGTCGCAAATCACGCATCGACGTATGGTTTGTCTTACAATTTCTGTATTGTGTTCTCTGTCTACTGCGTGATCCAAAATATTTAGCTGTGCAATTAAACTAAGGCAGCTCAAGGAATACTCAGGCTTCCAAAGGCTCAGTGTAAACGTCGAGTATTCTTCAATAGACAGAGATACTTGAAGCAAAATCACGGTTGTTACTTCGGATAAGACAGGTGGTTGAGATAGCACGGGCAGACGTGTCCGTTCAATGTTGCATTTTAGGAATTTTGACCTAAAAAAAGACATGATTTCAAATCTGCATCCTGATTTCATATTAGCAACTATGTATGTAACCAGCAGGTATGAGGTAAGTTTTCTTTACCATTTTCTGAAGTCAAGTGAGATGACTTCATCAGACAGATGAGAGCTCAATCAGGTGCATGGAGCGGATGAGCAAGCGGATGGGCAATTTGTCCAATGTGACAACTATGAGTAAAATGTGTGGATTTCCAAGCAGGTCAAGTGGAGCGTGCTGAAAAGAAACCTGGAAAGGTTGGTTCACGTTGCGAACAAGAGATGTGGCTACTGCAATTCTTCATTCTAGAATTAATTGGTGGAGGAACAGGATTTTTCTCAACTTGGCATACATGACAGTTATAATTCTTTTTCCTCCCTACTTTGACATTGGCCAAACAAAAAAAAGTAAAGGTTATAATGTTACTGAAAATCTCACGATTGCAAACTTTGCTTATTTGATTGATTATGTAATGTATGTAAAAAAAAAATCATATTTCAAACTAGCAAAACAAAATATGATACTGAACCAACATGTTTGTGCATTCACGTATGTGTTGGACATAAAACATTACTTCATTTACATGGTATACTATATTTATCTAAATCTAGCAATTTTGCTAAAAACAACACAATACCCATTAAAACAATAAACGTCGTATAAAAATTTCATAAATTTTACAAATTCAACAAGGTACTATCACAAGCAAGCACTACACCAAATGTCCTCCATTGCTTACAGATCGATGTTGATGTACAACTGCCCAATTACATCACATGTTCTTTACAAGAAATAATGTAAGAGTGCTATGAACAAGTTCATGGAACTGCCCATGTAGAGGCAATTTCTATGGCCCTATTCACTAGCACTAACCACAAAATGGTCACTCGTTATATTCCTAATTAAACCCACATCTAATGAAAATTTACATTGTACATAAAGAACCCAATCCATTGGTGTAAGTTAAGGTTTGGTAAATTTATAGTGCGTTACACTTTCCCAAAATGTACTTTGGGAATACTAAATTTTGTATTTGTGAGAATATTTTGGTGATTTGAAGAGAGTTTTTTGATAATTCATGTAAGATATTTCATCATTGATGTAAGGTCTTGAAGAAAACATCATAATATTCTCTCTAAATCACCTGAAACCTCTTAAAAATGAAAAATTCAAAAGTTCCAATATGTAAGCTTTTTCCCAATTTATGAATAACCCGTTCTATTAAGAAAATGCCAAATGCTAATATGATGTTTTTCACAACACGATTATCAAATGATTTATCAAAAACAAAAATTATATCAAACTTAATTAAATTTGGATAATGTAAAATCGCAAATAACAGTCTAATTTTTATTTTATTTTAAGGAAATTACAAACAACTAGGAGACCTATGTTTTGTTTACATATTGGGAAATATTTTGGTGATTTGTCAAAACATTCCAAATTCTCCTAATGTTTTGCATAATATAAAATTATCTTAATAGTCAGAATTTAGATGAATGCAGCATATATAGTTTGTCTAGCAATATGGTTCCCATGTTTGGCCAGGTTATAACCAAATAATTCTTGATTGGTACAACTTGACACCATAACACCATATTCGTTAAATTGGGAAAAAAGTGGTCCCACTTTGCACTTCACTTTGATCCAGAATAGTCACCTCAAACCAGATTTGAAGGTATCAAATTCAATTTGAGCCACTGAGATTTTTTCCCTTGCAAATTACTTCACTCAGGTGAGGGCACGTGTACCAAAAAAAATGTTGCTAGCTCGGTTGTACATGATCATGTACAACCTGCAAAAGTCCCAAAATGTACCCTTTTTCCCAATTTAACAAATATGGTGTTTCATACGGGAGGATGTCCACTTGGGGTATCACTTTTTGGACACACTAATTAGGTTACTTTTGTTTAAAACCTCCAAAGTTTGTCTAATTTGTTCATTTTGAACAAGTAAAAAGATCCTAAAATGGGGAAAAAAAAATCTTGCGCCTCAATGGAATCAAGATGTATATGTCTAAAGAGTTTTATTAAAAAATTTAATTTTTTTGGATCCATTCATAGGTGTCAAAAAAATCCTGAATTTTGGGATTTGCAAGCATTAGAGTGCACAATTTATTAAATTTTTAATGAAAAAATAAATTATTTTGTACTCTACACAATTAAATGTAGGTCATATTCAAAAATGGTATTAAAATAAATTTTTTTGATATTCCAAATGCTTGATTTTGGGGATTCTAGGTAAGTAAGACAGAAATTTACTTTTTCAACTAAAAAATCAAATAAAACTACTTAAATTTTTTTGATTGTAATCAAACTTTTTTTCTTGATACGCTATAAGTGTAAAAAACTAAAACTACATTTGGTGAAGTCTTACTTTATTCTACTTAAAAACTAGATGTGTTTGACACACCAACACATAGTGAAATTGTAAGTAAGACAGCTTTTTTGGGTACCCCAAGTGGACCCTCACCAATACTATAATACTCAAAACAAAATGTCTTGATCCACATCGTCAGATCCAAAACAAACAAATACGCCCTCAAGATAATCTCTTGGATCCATATCTAGGCCAGAGCTTGTTTCTTGTACACATGCACACTTGATTTGTTCTGAGGAGTGGCTAGACCACCAAACCAATCAATGTTGAAGAGAACAAGTAGTTAGAGCACCATATTCGTTAAATTGGGAAAAAGAGTACATTTTGGGACTTTTGAAGGTTTTAGGTGATCAACTAAAACTGAGCTTGCAGCATTTTTTTTGGGTACACGTGCCCTCACCTAAGAGGAGGAATTTGTAAGGGAAAAAATCTTAGTGGCTTAGATTGAATCTGATACCTTCAAATTTAGTTTAAGGTAACTTTTTGGGTTTAAGGTGGAGTACAAAATAGTACCTTTGTTTTTCCCAATTTAACAAATATGGTGTTTTAGTGCATTGTTAGCAAATGAAAATACAAAAATATATTTTTTGAAAATTGAAACTACAAGGTAAAATCGGTCAAATTTTAAGATCTAATCATAATGTAAATAGAGGCATTATTTGAAGTAGGTATGTGAAAATTGGATTGAAAATGGGAAATGAGAGATTTTAGCAGACGACACTAGAAGTAAAAGTGTCCTAAACAATTGATCTACAACAATTGCAAATGTTCTAATCGACTATACAATGATTTTGAAATTACTCATCTGGGACGTTTGCAACTTTGTGGACTTGTTGTTTATTTTTGTTTTACTTCTAGTGTGAAGCCCAAAAAACCTCCATAAACACTCATACCAATATCAATTAAATGGTTGGGCTACAAGTTGTGCTTCCATTTTGGCTACATCCAACTACTAAAACATGGCCCCACTTTCTTGGTGCCAAAACTTCCTAACAAATAACACCTAGGCAGCCATGATCTCAAATGTGACTTTCAAGTTCAGCAGGTGGCTAAACCCTAAACCCTCCTAAATGTGCTAAAATCTCAAGTTTACCACTCGTGTGCACATGTTGTACCACTCTGGTATTCACACTTGTTGCATTCACATTGGTTGCTGTAGCTGTAAATTTTGAAAAAAAAAAAAGGGAAGAAATGGTTTTAGATTTGCTAAGTTGGGCCACAATTTGTGAACACTTCTAGATCGAGGTTTGATAAGGTAGTGTGCTTGAATTGCAACCCCTCTCTTGTAAAGTGTCCCGTAGTTTAGGAATGGATATGAAGTGGTTTTTGAATGGACCTCTTTAAGTCATAAAAATATATATATATATATATATATTCTATTGCAAGAGCCAATCATATTCCTTGATTTCATCTTGTCTCTTTACAAGTTGCAAGGAACCATTGATGGGAGACCTAGAGTCACAAATAAGTGCCTAGTACCAAAAAAACTGAAAATTCATCAACAATTCAATAAATGCTTCAAAAAATATGAAAAAGATTGGGTTACATTTGACATCTATTTCTCTTTGTCTGAAAATTAAATGAAAAATCTTCTTGTAAGCTCATGAAAAGGCCAACAGCCCTTAAAGTGACGTATAAGAGCATATTACCTTAACTTGGCAACTACTATATCTGTATACGTGTCTGAATCTAACCTCCAGGGGTTGCTGTTGTACAAGATGTCAAACTATTTTCACTGGAAAGTCAAACTGGACATTCTCGCTCGACTTCAGTATTGGACAAAAACACATGCGCACATGAAGTTCATGAAAACCAAGTTGTTTCCATGTCTCACGTTAGTTAGCTGGCCATGTACTTCTCAACAATGTTTCTTCAAACCTCACCTGCAAAACCTCAGAAAGTCTGACATCACTGACTGCATTGCCTGACTCACTCACTGCCGGGGTGGTTTGCTTTGTTTCTCAGCTTCACCGAACACAGATCTTCACGGCACCGCCGAACATGTGCATGTTACTTGGTGAGCGCAGTGTGTTTGGGCAGTGCCAAATAAGGAAAAATGAGATAGAATTTGTATTGAATCCACGCCGATTTGTAGTGTTTGAATTTTTGGAAAAATTTATGGATATCCCTGAAGTTTGTCATGTTTGCATAGATACCCCTGGTTCTCAGAAATTGCACAAATACCCTTGAACCATACTTTTCAGGCGTTTGTTCTATTATGCATGTCATTTCTTTCTCCCTTGAGCATATGTTGCTTCTTTTCCATTCTATTGCACTTTTAGCTTTACATTTGTCATGAAGGAAGTAGTGTGCATAACAAAACAAACGTCTGAAAATTAGGGTCCAAGGGTATTTGTGCAATTTCTGAAAAACCAAGGATATCTATACAAATATGGCAAACTTCAGGTATATCCATGAAATTTTCTATTGAATATTTTAGAAATGAGGTTTTTGAAGTAGGAATGACATTTTCCATGCATTCAAGTTCATCATGATTGTCCAAATCTATTGTGTTCGCTGCTGGTGTAATGAAAACCGCAATAAGGTAGCAGCACCTAGAAGAGTCAAACTAAGGATTTTGGAGTAGGAAAATCAATTGAACTTTGAAAATAATATTGTCGAGTTAGGAAGAGGAAACCAAAAATATTGGCATCAATTTCAAAGTTCCAATTGTAAGCATTTGTTCACAAAGATTTTTCAAAATCTTAAATCACTAAAATTGTATAGTTGTGTGTAAGAGATGCTAAGAACAATGCTTAATGGTTCTTAAATAGTGAAATGGGCCACTCAAAACTATCATTTTAGCCACCCAAAACCACCACTTTGTTACCCATAACCATCACTTCATCACCCATAATCGTCACTCCCTCACCCATAACCAATTGTTTTAATATTTGTCAATCCCTCACAATGTCAAGTGACACCCATGGGGACATGACGGAGATGGGTGTTGCTACCTTATGTCTATCTTATTAGTAAAAAAACTAGATCTTTTCCCCACCCCAAATTTTCTTGTTTGCCATGGAAATTGTGTTGTTGTGAATATATATATATATATATGATTAGTCGATTTGATCCTAGCCTTGGTCCTACCTCACACCTCCCCCTTTCTAATGTGAGCAAAGTTATATTGGGTTCTACAAAGGGTCTGCACTGATGGGTTTTGCAATCTGTTCACTAGTATGTATCTCTATTGGAGTAGGCTTTTTTGAGCTATAACATTTTTATAATGATCTAGCTTAGAAATGGCAAGGTTTCAAGTACAAGCCAAACTACAATATGAGGTTTCAAATACAATGATGCTTGGATAAGGTCAAAGTTTGTAAGATAAATATTTGGATAGTGTCAAGGTCCCACTCTCTTTTTTGTGTTCTAGACCCAGTTAAATGGAGTGTTTGTTTACGTTCAATGCTTGAACGGGGTCAAGGTTGTTTTCTTGCCATAGGCATTAATCTTATCCAAACATGGATAAATCTCACCCAATTGCATTAGCTTGTGTACTAATTGACCAAACATTGTAATGATTGCAATGTTTTGGGAGAAAGAGCATATAGTTAGTCATTGGAAATACAAAAAGAATTAGTTGAACTTTGAAAATATGAGATAAAAATCGGTTAGCTTTTCAAAAAATATATAATTTCATTCCAAAGAGAGACAACATCCATTGTAAACATGCTAAAAAAAATTGGTTGAAAATGGTAAATAAAGTATATTTGCAAGTGAAGCTCAAAATCCCCCTCCAACACTAATAATGAGTATCATTATCAGTATAAAAAAAAGAAAACGTTTAATTGTTCAAAAAAAATTGGGCTTCTATATTACTACTATTATTTTCTTATTGGGCAGCAGAATTGGCAGGTCAATTGTTGTAGGTGGGGGTAAGTTTAATTGACCTCTTAACCCCTAAATGCCCAAGGATGTTTTTCTTGTTTTTGGAAGTTAGTTTTGAAGTTTTTGAATTGTCCTTGTAAGATCATTATTAAACATCAAAACAAAATTATAACCGTTGAATCTTGAACTTCAAGGTTTCTAAATGGCACTACCCAAAAAGAATCCAAAATGGCCTTGCAGATTTTAAGATACTTGCGATTGAATGATGATGAGTATGGAATTTTTTGCTTTTTTTGGAGCTGCCCAAAACTTCTAATGCAAATTGGCAACTTTTGGATACAAAATTGGGAAACAACCACTTAGGATGCTTTAGTGTTTATCGTTGTTACTTCAAAACTAGTGGCCCCTCTTCCAAATCCATGGCCACAATTTCACAAATGAGCCTGCAATGCAACTGTCAAAACACAATTGACTAATACAAAGAAAATTTTCAGCTTCAATTATTGACCAAAAATCATTATGAATGAAAGAATTTTCAATGGTGAATAGATTCTAATTAGTATAACAAAGACGTTCCTAGTGAAATTAGTCCAAAAGCACTTTTAGATTTTGTTAGATGTCAAAATTTCAGAAAAAATGCTCTTGTTGCCCAAGGGAGTGCCCAAGAGAAATCTTCACCTTTTGCTCAACTTGATGCCCGTCTTTTCAATGTGGCAACTTCTCATAGGCTCTGTGACACTATTCACAACACTATTCATGATAGAAAATGTATGCTTGTAGTTAACTTTCCACCAAAAACAAATGGAATAAGATATGGAGAAAGTTGAATTTGAATGGTGAAGCTAGCTTTAGCGCGCAACTTTTCCATAAAAAAAAACTCAAAAAAATAAAATCTATGCCTTCAACAAGGTTTTAAAGTTTTCTAAAAAATTTTGGACACCACATTCTGGTGCCTTGGGCATTTAGGGGTTAAGGACTTGGAATACCAACTCTAGTTTCTAAAGACTGTATGAAAAAACCCCTTACAGGGAAAAACACGGGCACGTCCCGAGACATAAAGATTGTATGAGTTATAAAGTAAAATTTAGTTGAATAATTAAATGATGACTTTTAAAGGCTTTCATTCAACAAAACCATACACCAATGTTTATTTGTTAAGCCCTGCCATGGCTGCCTGCCTTTATAAATAGACGGTTTAATAGAGCAGCAAAAAATCTTAACTGTGCATTGCACCATTAAGAATTTGACGGTGCAATGCACTTTTAAATAATCCTGGTGACAAATTGAACTCAAGTTGCTCCTAGGTCCAATCTTGCGTCACTTCAAAATCTGGCACGGCTTAACGCCAACTTAATCCCCGGAACTCGGGTGCTTAATACCCCAAAATGCACTCTTTTCGGGGCTTAACCCTATACACAAAATTTGAAACAAGTATTTCAACCCTCCTAAATTTCATCACAAAATTAAAATTGATGACTTTTCACAAGATTGTATTTCCTTCTCATCAAGAATATAAAGGTCTTGAAATATTTTATCACATTATTTTCTTAAAGCTATTTTGAAGGATTGTTTGTTGTCATTTTTAAAGTGAAATAAACTTGCACTTTTTGAATTATGGAATTAATTGTAATGAAATTTCTTGGAGATCTACACTAAACAATCACTTAAAACTAGCACAAGAATCTAATAACATACGGATGCATTAGGGATTAACCCCGTGAACGGCCCAAAAGCCCTTTGTGGCCATATGTACGGCCGTATATACAAACGTATTTGAGTTACTCTGAGGGCTTTCCAAAAAAAATTATGCACCCACCATCATACAACCCTTCAATATGTACGGTTGTAACACTTACTTTCCAATTGATTCAAACTTCTAAATATTGGTTGCGACCGTATTTGGTACCGTATCTCTAGAGCCCAAGGGCCCTTCAGGGGTTAAACTACTAAATGGTGTGCAAGGGCATACCAATACCAATCTATTACTAATCAGATTTCTTTATCAACATACCGTGCAAAATATACCATAAACCAAAAAGTTGCAAAGAGTTTCAGATTATTGAGGGGTGCCATGCACATGTAATTTTTTGTTGCTTACGCTATCTTGCACCTAGTACTCAGCTTTGTCAGATTTCTTCTCAGTGTCCGTGAAATCCAAGAATGCGGAATCTTTTTAATGCATGTAAGCGTAAGCTTTTCAAAGTTGAATGTTCCAAAATTATCACGCTTCTACAACTGGCTGTCCTTTTACTATTATCTTATCTCAAAAGCTAATCCGTACTAAAATGCTTATCAGGTCATAAACAGGGCTGTTCCCCTCAAATATCTCCACATGGCACATGATCATGCACAAGCAGTGGAAGAACAGAACCCATTGTGACGCTTGGCATTCTTTCAAACAACCGTAACACCCACTTATCAAGATGTAAAGTAGTTGCAAAGCCTTGGTTAGTCAGAAACGATGTCAGAAGTGGCTGTGCCTCTGAATAACTGGCTGTATCGTCAGCATAATAACAGGGACTTAAAAAGTAAAGGATACAACAACAACCATGCAAAGAGTATCAAATCAAGCAAAGAACAAAAAAACGTGCTCGGGAAAAAAGAACAAGTACACCCAGTAAGAGAATCCATCAGAAGATCATGAGGCAACACCCAGCAAAAGTTCTGAGAGACCTCAAAATGAGTGGAGGCAAAACATAATCACCAATACTGTGCAATACAATATTCAAAAATTAGGGAGGAAACGGAATCCTGCTTGATCAATAACTCCAATTCAGAGTACCTTTAGTCAAAATGGCAAACACTCCGTTTACAGAAATTTTCTGGTCTCTATTAAAAAAGCGTCACATGTACCGATATCTGGTCATGTGAATGCATAGAGAGCTAACGAGTTATTCACATAGCCTAAGGCACAGTACAACTACTACTAATGCTTCTAAAATGGAGGCATTTGAAATAATGGAACAGGCTCAATGAATAACCTGTTCACAATGAATAGCAGGCATACCTACTGGGGATCACCTCCACTGCTGCTGTCTATACACGTCCAGCAAATTTCTTCCCAAATTCCACGCCTCTTGCGCTCCACAAGAGAAACGAGCGCTGTCCAACCTCCGTTTCAAGTTACATTTGGGATGATGCTTAGAAACACCCGGGCTTAGCACCATTCACCAGCTCAACATTTGATAGTACGGTTCCCGCAAATATCTCAAAATTGATACACAGTAATACTCAGGGAACTACCCTGGATCTAAGAGGTATAGCACATACCTGCCAGCCTTCATATTGCCCGTAACCACAAGCAAAGAGGAATGCATATTGGCTGAAGACCCTTTAATCACAAGGTTGCGTGGGTTCCAGAAAAAAGGTATTAGTCGCCTCAGCTCTAAGAAGCAGATTCAGGAGAGAAGAATGTTTTCACCTTTGGTTTGGAAAGGTCAACTAACTTGCTCCCCAATGAGATCAAGTCCAACCACCAAGAATGAGATACCTTGGAAGAGGAGAAAGTAGAAGTGAAGGCCCTGCGCAGAAAGCAAGCTTCGAGCAGAAGCTGTAAGCAGCAAAAACGCTAATGACAACTCCTTACGGTACAGCCGGTTCTTCTTCTTCTTCGGCGGTGGCGCCGCAAGACTTGAAGGAGGAATTAGAGGTTTCAGCTTCACATCGTTAGTCTTCAATGCATCTATGCCAGACGCTGACGTGGTCTTGTCAAGACCCACGGTAGGCCTCGCTGCTTCTTTCTCCATGTTCAAAAGATCCCCCTCAGAAGCTCGCCCAGTTTTTTTGGTCACCACCCACTCGTGCGAACTGCTGAGTTGAAAGAGACCAGAGATCATGGCATTGAACTTAGTCACCGACATAGTATTCTCGAAGAGGAGGAACGGAACCAGGAAAGGAAACGACTTCGGTGACGGCAGAATATTCAAAATTGACATGAGTGCTGGAATGTAGCACACAACCCAGACGGGCAGAGTTGCTTCTGGCACAAACATAGTCATTGGCAGAATGATGCAGAAAAGTGTGAATGAATAAAACGGCAAAATAAGTTTCCTCAGAAGGAAAAAGAGAAAGATCATATTTGCCTTCTTCGCTGAAGAGATCTGCACAATGCAATAGAGGGCCAAAGACCTGTCAGTTTCACATTCATGGTGCTAAAACAGAAATTTGCTCACAGCAACAGATGTAGGTCACGTATAGGACCAAATGGAGTCCTGTCACGCACCTTCGATCGAATGATGTCAGGAAAACTGAGGCGGAAAAGTTGCATAGGGCCAGAGTGCCACCGGTGTTGCTGCTTGCGATATGCTTCGTAGGATTCTGGTAATTCGCAGAGACACTGCAAAAAACAGCCACACGATCATCAAATCAATGATATTACTAAAATGAATACAGAAGAAAAATGTTCAGAAACGAAGGCGTTGAAAACGAAGTCCTACGGAAACGTGACTGAAATAGTGAAATAATCTGAACAAACGTAAATTAATCCTAAAGCAATGAACATCTCTAAAGTATAAGGCCAGCTCAGAATAATCCCTAGCTTGTGTTTCCTTCCTCAAAGGACTAGACACGAAGACATTCTGAAAAAGGACCACGAACCTGAACATCATTTAGGAAGATAAACTTCCAGCCCAATAAATGAGCCCGTACTGCAATATCCATATCCTCCACAGTAGTCCGTTCCAACCATCCACCAGATTCTTCCAGCGCTTTTATCCTCCACACCCCTGCTGTGCCATTGAAGCCGAAGAAATTGAGGAAGATCCCGTTCACTTGCTGCTCTACTTCAAAGTGGAAAGCCAAATTGATGTTCTGAAGGCGGGTGAGAAGATTTTCATCCTTGTTCACGAAGGCCCAACGAGCCTGCACAAGCGCGAGCTCGGGATTGTCCTGCAACCACAAACATAAATATTCATAAGCCGACTATTTCTTTGACTTCGCATACAAAAAAGAAAGGAATTCCTAAAAAAACAGTGTCAGCCTGAACATCCTCTGAAAAGAGTGAAAGGAGTACTTGTTTCATGATTGACTACTGAATTAGTGCATTCATAAGGGCAATTCTGAGCTTACCCTAAAATGAGGAATTGTGCGTTTTAAAAAGTCATGCTTGGGCTGAAAATCTGCGTCAAAAATGGCTACAAATTCATAACCCTTGACTTGATCAGCTAGCATGGCTGACTTCATGTTACCGGCCTTGTATCCAGTGCGATCAACTCGGTGTCTGTATACAATGTTCACTCCCCTCTGATGCCACTTTGCCACCTCTCCTTTGATGAGAAAGCGCGTCTCCACATCCGACGAATCATCCAAAACCTGAATCAGTATGCGACTCTTGGGCCAATCAAGCTGACAAACAGCTGAGATGGATTGCTCGTATACCTGCGAAGACCGAAAAGCAACGCTGTTATGGCATACACGAGTACTCCGGATAGTTTAAATCATTCTTCAGCACTGAAATCCGCATTCAGATCAAAGGAAATACACTTCACCAAGTCTCAGATTCGACAAAACATACAAACGAGATGAGAGAAACCATGGCCATCATATGCACAGTGGATTTGATTGGATCATTCATCGAAACATAAACAGATGAAAGTGTCAGACGATAGATAAGAACGGACTAGCTTTACATTTGCAATGCGTAACGGGTGTGAATGGGAACATACCTCTCGCTCATTGCACATGGGGATCTGGACAAGAACCATGGGATGTCCGCTATCAGGATTCTCAGGATCGTCGGACTCCAGGGAAGGATTAACAGGAATAGGTTTGATATCCTTCCATTTGATGTAAACACATCCGAAAAACAGCACAATTCGATCGACAGACTGGACGAGAAACAACAAGATGCAGAAATCTGTCAATCTCTGAAGCGTAGGAGCAATGTAGTTGGCACGAACGTACATCCACCCAAGATAAATGGCGTGCGGGATATCCTGAAGACCAACAGACGATGGCCAGTATGGCGTTGTGAAGTGCCAACCGAGCGCATGAGCACCGACTTCAACACACAACATTATGACAGCGAAGGACAAGAACGCCGTGATAGCCTTGAACAGCTTCCCCTTGCTCTTCTCTGGCTGCGCCAATCCCTGCCCGAGAATGAGACGTTTCTTAATGGCGCCAAGCAAAATCTTCACCCCGGAGGCCACCCAAGCGACAAACCCCGCAGCCTTGTGTGCCTTGAGAAGCAGCACCCACGTCAGCTGCTTGGCATTCTTCCCTTTGTCTTTCTGGTCCTCGAAACGCGACTTGGGACTCTCGATCTCCAACAACGAGTAGTTCGGATTCTCCATCTTGACTACCACAGGTGTCCCCCCGCGATTCTGCTCCTTGCTCCACCAATCGACGAAATCAAACTTGCCTGCCATCTTGACAACCTCTCTGTTGCCAAGATCGGGACACTACCACAAAAGGCGACCTATTTCTATAAACTTTCTTGGAACCGACTAGACTTCCCACCCTAGGGGCCACGCCGCACTAGCTAGAGCGTTCGTTCGTTCCGCTACTGAACAAGATCGGAACGCATCGAAGCACATTCGTATCAATTTGCAAGCTTCCTGGCGAGTGTCATACCATCAAAAAAAAGGCGCGTGCACGACGGTACAAATCTTGCTCATCGCCAAAACTCGCAATTCTCAACCACGTCCAGTTCAACAACCTCGACAAATTAGCGACAACCGAGCCATTAGCTCTACCGCCTCACAAACAATGTTCCTCTTCCTAGACCTCTCCTCATCCACGCGTCTAAAAACGCAACAACACAAAATGGCTAGTTCCAAGAGATCGGGATACAATATCTATGAAGGTTCCATCGGCAACAACAGAGAAAACCACACCGCCGCAAAAGGACCTTTCCTACAGTGTGAAGTCCAAGGAATACAACGCGCGGTAGACAGCGATACCACAAAACCTCCAATGCAGCACACTCCCAGATGCAAACCTCACGACCATGCCACGACAAAAACCTACATCGTCCACAAATCTCCGCCCTAACTCACAAAAACACAGTCCCCCCGAATTTAAGGACCGCAAATCGAAGAATCGAAATCGAGCAGCTGTTTCAAGCACATGCGTGTCGCCATGCAAGGCCCACCACCACCAAGTCCGCCAACTCAGGTCGGGTCGGGTCGGGTCAAGTCAAACGCCTGCACAGTAACTCGCTCTCTCAGGCTCGTTTCGGCACCAGCTGTATTGCTCAACCACTCGGTCGGAACGATGCAATAGCGTCGATCTGCGAAGGGCAAGCTCGCGGGGAGTTAAGCTAACCTCGAGAGCGACGATGACACCAAATGGGGAGGGGGAGGAGCAGAGGGTGGCGATGGCGATGGCGATGGCGATGGCGATGGCGCGTTCGAGGGTATCACAATCGGCAGTGCGAGCAGCTGCGGAGGATTGCGCGTCTGTCTATTTCCAGGCTGGAAAAAGGCGCAGGCGGGGAGGGCGGACCGGCGAAATAGGGGGGCGAAGTGGTTCCGATCATGGGTTCGAACCCCTGCGGCTACGGAGTCCCGTTCGAAGGGCTCATATTACGTCATGTGGGGCCAGGGTGGAAAAGCACTGTTTTTTTCACCAGCCACAAAATGTGAGAGTTCAGATATTCAGATATTTAGCATGGGGAGATTGAATTTGAGAATTTGGATTGAATTTGAGAATTTAGATTTCATGTTTGGAGTCATAGACTCTGCTTCAATCCCTGAGTGTTCAGAGTTATTTTAGGATTTAGGAGAAAATGGGAGGTTTAATGGCCACCACAGCTTGGAAAATTACATCCAGAAGAAGTGACCATAGGATTTGAAAAAGGACTACCTTCTCTGCTGATGGGGACCAGCCATGACTGTTTTCACCGTACAAATTAAAAGAAAAATGAGATAAAGTTATGGGTCCCAATGACAGGATCCTGTCACTGTGATGCTTAAGGATTAAACTTGGAATTGAAATAGGATACAATTGAACAAGAAAAAAATAAGGAACAAATTATTACTAAAATACTTAAACTTTTCCACCCTGGCCCCACATCGACGTATATGCAATAAACTGAGCGCCTTCAATTTCTCCGAGGCCGCCAAGGAGCAAAACGGGGTGTAATTTCAATCAATCTGCCGGTGGTCGTGGACGGCGTTCGAAAAACCCATGTGTCCGTTCACACGCTCCTGCGGGAGTGGGGCTGTGCTGTGCGCGTCTCTGCCTGGTGCCTACCCCCTCCCTGCCAGTACCGCTGATCATGAGCCTTTTGCTTTTCACCGTCCCTTTTCACCGCCACTTTTGCTTTTTCCGTCTCTTTTTCTCCGCAGGGGTTTCTTTAGGCAACTCCGCCCCCGTTGGGAATATGCCATTGGTGAAGGCATCCTCTCAAGTTATTATTTTGTTTGCACACCTGAGTACAACATTTTTCTGTCAGCTAATGCTTCTTGAAGATCGGGCCACCCCCAAACTAATATGCTGTTACAAAAGAAGAAAAAAAAAATGGCGGCACTTAGAGCATCTACTGCAAGATGTTAAAGAAGCGCTTGGAAATTAGGTTTGGAGGGGACAGGAGTAGCTAGTATCGCAATATGGCATGAAGTTCTCCTGTAGTCTGGAAGGTTTGAGGGCCTACACTTGCATTACAACAAATTGCAAGGGTACGTCTAGCATCACAGCGTGAACAGTGCATGAATAGTGCTTGGCAGGGACCATGAAGGGGGCCTGGAGAAAGCTCAAATTTGACGTGAAAGTGGCCAAGCCCGAAAGGCCCCGCTCCTGCGCATCGACAAGTACAATGTTGTTGGAGACTTGAACCGCAAAAGCCGTTACGGGTTGAACGCAAGCAAAGGGTTGTTTTAACGTGCTGCACGAGACGCTTTTACTTATTTGTGTAAAGTAAGGTGGAAGCACCTATACCTAATAACTTAAGCAATTCTACAACAAATTATGAAAACTTTGAGGCATTTCTTGAGTGGGAAGCTAAGAAATATTGAGAATGAAAAAATTTCATAATTTTATTTGCAAAACTGAAAATATTGTGAATTTTGAGAGCCAAAAAGTGCTTTGAACCCATTGCCAACCTCTAGACTCATGCAATTCTGATATTAGCTAAGCTACTTTATGCTCATTACTTTCTACTTCACTTTAGGATACATGGCATGACTTAACCCCTCAACACCCTGGGTATCACGAAGTACACGGGAAATGCAGCCAAATTTTTGCTGCTGGGGCGTTGAGGAATTAAGCGGTCCTAACCTTGAAAAGGTCAAAAGAACGCATTCTAAAACACATATCCTTGTTGATATTGGAAATAGTGCACCCTGTTGGTTAGTTATGAGGCGTTGTCAACTATGGGTGCTTCCATCTTATTTCTTTAGTTTTAAAAATATATTTTTGAATTTTTACACTCATGTTTATGTCCCATTTGTAACCAATGATTTTGACTCCTTAGAAACTGTCCACTCCAAACTCTTGCCCTTGAATGGTAGAGAGATTATCATTAGTGGAACAAAGCATGAAACCTACATCAAATGGATTGTCCCCAACACTCCAAAAATACAATTTACTTTCCAAACTAGTTGCTTTTGCCTATGTGACCTTGGCATGAGAGAGACATAAATATTATCTTAGATCATTTTTATTCCTACGTTTCAAGCTCTTACAAGATGGGTCATAAATTTTATAAAGTTAGAACAAGGGTGCTTTGTAATTGTCCGTATCTTGAAATTTAATCGTTTGGTACATTGAAATTTCTAATGAGCACCTTTGTCCTTCAAGGGACATTTTCAAAATAATATTTGCTCACACTTGATATTCCAGCAATATATCACACCTTGTTATTCTAAAAGTATTAGTTCACCCCTTATTATTTTGGCAACATCGACTTACTCCTCGTTGTTCAAGCAATATTAGCTCCCTCCCCATGTTAATCCGATAATTTAAGCTCATTTAAAGTTCTCTTTTGGGTTTTAGATAGAAAACAAATATACTCAATCTCTTTCTAAATTTGTTGTAAATTAAGAGTTTGGTCGTTATTGTTCACACTGCAATCTTCAAGTTCTTCATGTCACTTTACCTTATTTCTTGAGATTTCATACTAAGTTACATAATCACTTAAAATGATGGATGTACAGGTTTTGAGTGTTAAAGCAAGGACCCGTTTTGCAAATGTATATATGACAAAATTTGGTTTTTGTAACTAAATACTAACCTTTCCACGTCAATAAGCTGTTTTTGGATTGACCAATCATTTTGAGAAAAAATATTTATTATTAATTTGCAAAACGTTGTGCACACTAGATTACGTTTTTATTAATATAAGGAATTGATATGGGCACACTGGGGGTTGATATATGCGCACCCACTACTAGGTAATTTTTAGATTTGTATCATCAAAAGGCTGGATTTGAGAATTTTGAATTCAGATTTGGACTCATAGACTTCAGTTTAGCTTAGAATTACAAAAAGGTTGCAATCGAACAACACCCAGTGAAAAGACTTATCTTCTTTTACAAACAAAAGTAAAAGTAGTAATTTTCTCCCTAGCTACGCTTTGTCATTGGGTGTTGTTCAATTGCAACCTTTCTTATGGTTCTAGACTTAATTAAAGTCTCTAAGTCCAAGTCTAATTTCAAATTCTCAAATTCAACTTTTTGATAGTAGAAATCTAAAATTTACCTAGCAGGGATGTGCTAATATCTACCCCGGTGTGCCATATGAATTCCCTTAATATATTCCAAACAAAGAATGTCATGATTCAAAGTTCTCTTTTCATGTATACATATATGTATAACTCAAAATTTTCAACACAATGGCTAGTGTTAAAAAAATGTATTTTTTGGAATAAGCAGCAATGAATAAGTTTGTTTGTTTTGTTTTGCAAACCTATCACAACTGCACCTTTAACTAGTCATAATAAGTTCAAGTGCTAAAGGTAAGCACTTTCATTTTGACTAGATTTATCTTAAAAGGAATATAAAATATAACTAAAATAGTTGTTTTGATGTTTATCAAAACTCAACCATACAAGTAAGATCTGTGGACAAATCTAACATATTTTCATGTGATGCCAACCTCCTTGAAGTTGTAGAACCTATAAAGTATGTTTTACATGGACAATACCGTGAGAGGAGGTTTTCAAATTTTGGAATTTGTCCAAGATTTGAGGAATGTGTTACATGTTTTCCTGAAAACCTTTGAAATATCCAACATCATAAAACATCAAAGATCATAGTCACGTAAACGTAGACAATCCATAACTTTTGTATGTTTTATACATCTATTTCCAGAATTTAAAACATGTATTTTTAGGTTTCGAAAGGAACATGTCCAAAATCAAAATACTTTATCACCTCCAAGTGCAACATTTGTCTTCTTAGTATAATGATACATAACATTTTGTCAAAACCCCTTGGTTTTTGAGAATTAACCTAAGACAACTTGATATACCTAAAGTGTGACAAAGTTTGCATTTTAGGTGAACTTGGTTTTGTTGCGTCGTCTCTAGGGTGTCATAACTATGTTCCTCCTAGCCACTTGCTTTCGAATTGCTTAACAAGCATTGTTTTTAGCTTTGTTAACTCCTCAGTTAACTCTTGAGAGACCATGGAATCATATTTTGGTTCCAAAGAGTTCTTTTTGGTCTAGAGTAAAATTGCTCAACTATTTAGAAATTGTTCTTAAAGAATGCTTGTGATCACAAAACAAATTGCATCCCATTGAAAAACCAACAATGGAATTGGGCATGTGAATTGTCAAATAATGGTGTTTATACATTATGGCCTCAAATATGTATTCATTTTTTTATCAAAGCAACAACATAATACATCAAGTATCCAAGAAAAATGTCACATTTCAATTGTGTGGTCTTATAAAAATTCAAATTGCTTAAGAAATAAGCTTGCATTGTTTCTCTATATGGTAGTAACATAATTGAAGTATTTGAAAATCTATTGAAGTGATGTTGTCATTTCATTTTTAAAATTTGTCATCCTACATTCAAGGCCAATCCAATCAAAATTTTTCATGGCATTTTACAAATTTCTTGTAGAACAGTTTTAGGGTAGCAAGTATAATGAAATTTCTGACCCCTTTTGTCCACTAATAGCTACACATTATGATTACTATTTTTATCCATTTTGTGAGGAACTAGTCTTATTGGAAAGGTGGGAAACCTTGCTTCCCAAAAATACAAGGCTCTTCTCAAGCAAAGCTCACTTGAAGTAGTAACATCCAAATCACACAAGCATGAAAATAAGGAAAAAGTCCACCTATGACTTTTTCAATCATTATAACATTTTGCATAGTAAATCTGGTTGAAATCTTGACAATACAATAAACCAAATGTTCTCCCATTTGTATGGTTGGATTATTCAAATTGGGTTCATATTTGATTCAGCTGCACATATAAATTTACTGCCCGGGTTTCTGGATTTTGTGACAATGTGTGTGGTCTATAAAGCGCCAAGTAAAATATAGTAAATCTCTGTTTGCTCTATTCCCATACCATTTTTTTGGCTGGGACTTTCGTACTGTATTTTAGCAGTGTACCTTCTTTATTATATGTCAAAAAAGAAACAAACAAAACCTAAAGTATGCAGACTTGAGTGACCATCGATGGAATTGGACAGGTGGCTTGCTACAGTGCTGCCACGAAACCAAATAGAATGCACATTAAAAGCTGGGATGTGGCAGAGTTATCGCTATGGGGTAGTGTAATAAAGCCCTCATCATTCCTATTGGATTCATCTTTCTCATAACTTAATCGAAAAGGCTTTTTTTTGGGGTTCCACTAGAGTCAGTTCTCTTCACTACCCGCAGGTATTTTGCTGACATAGCCAGATATATGCTCATCATAAAGACATGTCCCGTGATTAACTGGGTTGTAAGGAACTTTTATGTTTCCCCTTACTTTTATTTTTTGAAAATTTTAAAAGTTTACTTTGTTGTGGATGGGGTGTATCCAGCTCCGTGGTTGCAAATACCTTTTATTACCTTCTACAGACTGTTATAATAATAAGCTGTTATTCTGTATGTGGACAGAGAAAATATATTTATTAGAGCATCTCCAGTGTTGCAATTCAAACTTTATACTTCAAGATGTTACATTTATTTTTGAGGAGCCCTTCAAATTTGTGTTTCTACTCATTCACTTCAAACGTGTCTCATAAAAAGTAATTTGATTATTCACCAAGGGGAATATAGGATAAAGTTCACTAAGTTTAGGATAAGTAGTGTTTTGAAGGATCATTGCCTGACATATTAGGATGGAATATCATGAGAATGTTTTGAGGGGTATGGAGCACTTACCATCCATGCTTGAAGTGTGTCAAACCCTTGGAGGGCAATGTTGGAGATGCTCTGAGCATGCACTTCCTTGGACTAAGAGGGGGGGTCTCACTATGTCCCAAGTTCTAGTGTATTCTCAAATTTTGATTGGTTTAATGGTTAAAATTTGAGATTTATAGTTTTATCATATATAATATACCATGGTTTGGCTCATAGTATCATTAACCCCTAAAGGACCAAGCCCTTTTTCATGCCAAAATCACTAAAAACTGCCACTTCTAGGAGGTTTAGAAAAAAGGGATTTTATTTTTTGTTTTTGGGAAATCGGATTGTAGAATCTTGCTGTAGACTGGAAGAGGTACTTGTGAGAAAAAAATTAGCTCATTCCAAGTGGAGAGGAGTGAGATATTTACATCTAAAGTGAAAAAAAAAAAAGATTTTTTTCATGCTGCCCAAAAATTTCAGAAGCCTTGGACCACTCATATAACAAAAAAATTGCTCTAACCAAAGTTGCACTTTATTTTTTCCATGTAAGAGATCAAGTTAGGTATGTGTGGGAGAATTTTCAAATCAACTGGAACTTTACAAGACATCAAAAAAAATAGTAAGTAAAAAGAAGTAGAGAATTAGTCAAAACACTAAATTGTTAAGAATTTAATTATTTAAATGAAAAAGACTAATCCCAAAGGCAATAATGTTATGATAAACAATCTACTTCCTTTGGTTTAACTTTTTTTCCAAAATATCGAATATTGAGTAAAATAAAGGACTTCAAAGTTTATTTTAGAGTAGAGATTCCACAACTGCCCGCAAAGACAAACTCCTCATAATTTTCATGTCATTGATTGAAATTGAATGATTTAAAGCTTCTCATGAATTTAAAAAATCTAAAGAACCAATTTCAATTTTTTATTTAAAAATTAATTACTTTTTAAAGAAGTTTTCGGGCTGCCTAGATGGGCAATCCTCCCCAAGTTTCCATAAATTCATGCATAACTTCTTCATCAAATGTCGGAACAAAGAAAAAACTAGATGCCTATGTAGATCTTTGAATTCCCCACCTTCCATAAAAGTTTCAGAAAATCACACAAAGTGGTTTAGCCGTAAGTACATGCCCAAAGTCCAACCTGTCCCCAAAAGGGACAATGGTCCTTTAGGGGTTAATGAAGCACCCTAAGCAATGCACTAAAAATAGTACAATTTTATTCTTGGTACAAAATTAGAACTTGTGATTGTTATCATTGGAAGTGTATTAACCCCTAAACGCTCAAGGAGGTAAGGGAAAAACATAGATACATTTTAAAATGATACTTATGTAACTTTAATGAAGTTTGCTTCAAAAGAGAAAATAAGAATCTTGATGTTTAGTAATTTTCCATAAAGTCAAAATTTCAAAATAAAATTGACTCTCATCTAATGAATTTAGAATCATTTACCATTTAATATTCATCAAAATCACAAAATTTAACCATAGAATTTAAAATTTAGTATGATTGGTTAAAAATAGAGATTTTATTCTAAAACTCAAAAATGCAATCTTTTTGAAGGAGAGAACATCATTAGTTTCTTTAAATAGTAAATTTTGTAACATTAACAAATGTTGAAGTGTTTGTCTTTGGAAAAAGTTCCTTGATGGCGTTTAACTTGGATTGACATGATTCAAATTGGGTTGGAAAATAGACTTGCTTTCCCTATATTAAATTTTTCCTTATTTAATTTAATTTTTTTTGCATTTTGGGCAGCCCACAAAAAAGGGCATCAATCGAAAAATGGTCAATTGGGCTTGTAGGGATTAAAAACATATTTTGGTGGTAGTAATAAAGTTTGGATTTGGAAATTGAACAATAAAAATAGAGCCCACCAAAAGTATGCTTAACAAAAATAAGAACACAATGGACCATGGCAAATAGAATCTATAGAAAAAAGACAACAAAATTTTCAAAATTTGTTGTATCATTTCCAAGGATTTTCTTTCTTGAGCATGATTTGCCAAGACAAATTGTACTTTGAATTTAAGCTTACTGATGAACTCTATTTTGGTTGTCAAATTTCCAAATCCAAATTTTGTTGTATGTCTAAATTGCATTTTAAAGTTCTTCTAATGATAGTAATCATCACTTCTAATTTTACACCAAGCAAAGGATGGAAATGTATTTAGTGAGTTGCCTAGAGCGTTCTGTTGATGATGCTCTCTTTGGATCATACACTCTTTAATCCATGTCCCAAGCTTTATCAACTTTTTAAAATCTCATTGAGAGAGAGTTTGAAATTAAAAACCTGTAGCTTCACACTTATGTCCCCATTCCATATCCCAATTCACTTTTATATGTGATTTAAGTTTGCCCTTTGCAATCCAACAAAGTTGAGATTCATGAAAATGGAAGGTCGTTAATTTGAAAGTGGCTAGATGTTCTTTTGGATACCATACCTCCAAAATGCCTTTCTTAGAGCATCTCTTGCCACCCGCTTCACCAAGTTTAGTCAAATGAGTTTTCAAGGAGAAACTACGGTGAACAGACATGAAGTGGCAGCGCATGGCTTGAAACTCTCTTGGAGTTTGGAAGGGTTGAAGGTCGGAACTTGCATTGGAACATGTTGTAATGGTACACCTGGTTGGGGAGTGATGCCATGACAATTTGTGGCTTCCAAGTAAGTGTGAGGGGCTCTGAAGGGATCATGTAGAAAGCTAGAATTTGGTGGATGATTTAGGAGGCCTCACACTTGCATATCCTCAACTACAGTGGTGGTAAGAGATGCTCTTATGTTGAACTCTTGCGGAGGAATTTAAGGGAATAACCATTTGGATTTAAACTAAGGGAAAATTTCATGGATACCCCTAGAGTTTGCAAAATTTACATAGATACCCTTGATTTTTTAGAAATTACACAAACACCCTTGGACCAAAAATATTAGGCATTTGTTTTGTTATGCATGCCACTTCCCTTCTTCCTTTGTGCACATATTGCTTCTTTTTTTGTTTCATTACACTCACTTCTTCAACATTGGTCACAAAGAAAATACGAGAACAATAAATAAATGCCTAAAGATTTTAGTCTAAGTGTGTTTGTGTAATTTCTGAAAAAGCAGGGATATCTATCTAAATATTGCAAACTCTAGTGGTATCCATGAAAATTTCCCTTATTTTAACTAATATTCAGAAATATGCCAGTGCAGCGGAAACGGTGGGTACACAGAAATCCGGATTTGTATGACGAAGCTGGCCTGGCAACACTTGCAGCAAAGTTACAACCCCTGCAGAAACAGTTTGTGCAAGTTTTTATGGGCTTCCACCTAATTCTTATGCCAGAGTCTCCACTAAGTCCCAAGCCTGAGCGCCTGACTGGCTGCCTGTGCCACGTCAGTTTTAATTTGTGGACTGCGGAGAGAACGAAAGACATTGGTATACACTACACAAGTATTTGCAGGGTTTCATCACCAAATACTTTAACTTAATTCTCTAGTAGGTCAAGTGAGCTGGCGTTTGATTGATTTGGCTAATGGCCTAGACAGACAAGGGTTGTGAAACATCAAGTTTAAGGGAATGACTAGGTGGACACCCCCAATTGCTACACGGACACGTCTATAGTCAAATCTATTAAATTTGAGATTATTATCACGCTAAAATGTGAAATAAATCATAGCAATATTTTAACATACATCTACAAGCGTTGCAAATACACAACAAATTTGTCTCATTTGTGATATGGTTAGGAGTTAAACCAATTGCTCCCTTCATTTATTGGTTTGACTTTTGACGGTGTCACAAAGGAGGTAAATTTGTTGTATGTTTGGAGCGCTTGTAAACACAAATGTATTTTAAAGTATTGCTTTGATTATATTTCATATTTCAGTATAATAATAATCTCAAGTTCAATAGATTTGGCTATGGGGGTGTCCGTGTAGCAATTGGGGGGTGTCTACCTAATCAATCCCAAGTTTAATTGCACACAGAGAGATTTTGAGCTTCTTCTACAAAAAGCATACATTTTTCATTTTCAACCAGATTTTTTACTTCCTCTATAATTAAATTATAGAAAGATTTGAAATAAATTGTCAGGTTTTAGTCGGGTGACTTAGATTTCAATTGGTTTTTTTTCATGTTCTGTTTGGCTGACTTTCTATTGTTTTACGGCTCTCATTATACATTGATTGCACATTATGGCCATGAACATGGTACTCTTATTTTACAAAGACCACTCAATTTAAAATTTTTGATATTATAATATCACTTTTCGGTTTTTTGGATGTCATTTTCTTTTTGCATTTAGTGATTTTGCTACAACACAAACCATTCAAATTTGTGGAAGACTTCAATTGTGCAAGACTTCTTCGCACTAATTTGGGTAAATTTTGTTTAATTCTCTAAATATAGGACACGCCCCTTGTCTTTATTCTCCAAGTAGAGTTTGAGCCACAACTTTTTGCCACCCGTTAAGTAGGGACTTGACGTTGAAACCCCTGTAATGCCATCATTACACATTCTCTAATTAACATGTATGCTTGCAAAATCTCCTCAAATTTTGGCTCCTTGAGTCGCTCTATTTGATAAAAAACTTAAAAACTTAGCCCAAAATTTTCAAACTCATCGCACCTTTTGTGAATTATTGCTTGTGTGGCCTTTGAAGAGCCACAACATTCCTAAGATCTTAAGTATGAAGGTCCTATTCAAAACACCCAACTATCCAAACAACTAGCAAAAAGGATTGATAAACTCCTAAAGGCCCATTGTCTCTATGGGGAAAAAATGAATTTTGGGCAAGCCTATTTTATTGAAATTTTGGTTTCTATTGGTTTTTAAATATAGATTTGCAAGGGCTACGCAAAGGTACAAACTTTTGTTGACATCAAATTTACAATTCAAAAGTTATTAATATTTTACAAGTTTTTTTTTTTTTAAGAGTAAGGTTGGGCATACAATTTTCCATGGACTTCTCCTATGGGCAACCAATAAAGGCACAACCCTTCATTGAAGTATATCCGAAGCAATATTGTACAAGATAAACACATCCTTGCATCTGATAATTACATTAAATTTTGATGCAACACTATTAGAGATTTTTTTTCATTTTTGTTGTTGTTGATGTGGTGGTCTATAAAGATAAAGTATTGCAATCTATTGTTTGAATTTTTGTATTTCAAAATTAGCCCTCAAAAACTTGGTTGCAAAATACCTTAGTGTAGTGTCAATTTCAAGCACATGATTGCAATGCAAGCCCATATAGGGGATCTTCAAGTCTTTGTTGACCATATTACTTGTGCAAATATGCCTAACATGATTTAGAGCAAGTTGATCAAACCTCTTCTACATCCATATTGCAAAAATTGTTCACCACATGTGGTCACAGGGGCATGAAAGTTTTGGGCAAAGGTCAAAAATACTTTTTATTCTATCTTCAAACAATCATCTCTCTCAATTGTGTGGTCAAACCCCATGAAACTTTCACCATGGTTTTTTTCATAAATCTAATGTAAAATCCTATGGTCATATTTGTAAAGAAATAAGGGAATACTTCATGGATATCCTTGAAGTTTGCAATATTTACATAGATATCCCTACTTTTTTAGAAATCGCACAAATACCTTTGGACTAAAAAAATTGGGCATTTATTTGTTGTGCTTGTAATTTCTTCATGACCGATGATGACGAGAATGATGAAGAAAGGAATGTGAATGAAACAAAAAAGAAACAATGTGCGCACAAAGAAAGAAAGGAAATGACATGCACAACAAAACAAACACCTAAATTTTTTGGTCCAAAGGTGTTTGTGCTGTTTTTGAAAAAGCAAGGGTATCTAAGCTTATGTAAATATTGCAAACTTTAGGGCATCCATGAAAATTTCCCAAAATATAAAAGAAATGTTCTTAGCATCAAATATCTAAAAATGACAGTTATGCTTGGTTATTGAGGGAAAAAAAATGGGCTTGTACGTTGAGGGGTTTCAAAGGAAAAATAACACCCTCACCTTTTGAAGTATCAAAATAGTTTTCCCTACAAATTATGTTTTTTCACGTACGACACTTCCAATAAATTTTGGGTGTCGTAAGGAATGACCTTTTTTTTTGTTGTTGAGGATGACAATATATAATGGGAGAATCACTACCTTCGATACACTGGAACATGTGGTTCTAGTTCTCAAGCCGTTAACCTGTAAGGGCATCTCCACCGCTGACTCCAACACGATCAAAGTGGATGAAAAGTGTTGAGGTTCTTCTCAAGACTTTCTCAAGACACTTTGTCCTATTGTGTCTAGCAAGGGCCCTTCAAGCCATTATTCATTATTATTAATCTTAAGTTTAGTGCACTTTATCCTCCACTTTCCTTGATAAGTGGTTAACTGATTATTTATGGGGTGTGTTGAAGTGCAAAGCCACCTTTTTGAAGAGCATGGGTGAAGATCAAGAGGCTTGAGGGCTAGCCAAAATAGATGAAAAACTTTCAAAGTGCCCGGATAGGTGGAGATGCTCTAAACGCCCAAGTGGCCCCTCAAGTGCTGGGTGGGGTTTTGGGCATGTACCTACAACTAAATTAGTTTGTGTGATTTTTTGAAACTTTTATTAAAGATATGGAACTCAAAAACTTATGTGGCCATCCAATTTTTCTTCATTTTGACATTTGGCAAAGAAGTTACACGAGAATTAATCAAAACTAAGAGAGGAGGGGCAATTTGGGCAAGACCTCTCTTTATTTGTAAGTGGGTGTTGATTACAAAGAGGGTTAGCAATTTTGGGCACAAGGTGTGAACACCTTGGCAAAGGGAGTGGAATGGAAGGAGCTTGTCTTGGATGACTTCCAATCCTCCATTCCTTTTGCCTTTTGTAAAATTTGATACTTCCATTTTTTTGAGCGGTTGGTATATTTGTTTTTTGGTTTATTTTTCTTCCTAATTGTAGTGGGCTAGGATATCTTGGTTTTTACCATTTGGATTAATGTGAATCAAATGACTGAATTTGCCATAAACCCTCTAATTTTGCCTAGTGTATTTGCAAATTTCATGACCTTAAATCATTCAAAGAATTTTTGAAGTATGTTGTACACCACCTTTTCATTTGAAAAGTCTCTTACACATACCTAGCTCGGTTTTCTACATGGACCTCAACTTTGTGTAGAGCAAATTTTTTGCTATAAGAGTGATCAAAGGCTTCTAAAGTTTTTGGGCAACAAAAAAAAAACTTTTTCTCTTCAATTCAGTTATCAATATCTCACTCCTCTCCATATGAAATGAGCTCATTTTTTTTCTTGCTAGTATCTCCCATAATCTAGAGCAAGATCCTACAATTGAATTCAAAAAAATAAATAAATAAATAAATAAATCTACCTTCCTATACCTTCCTACTCATTCCACTGGAAGTGGCAGTTTTCAGCGACTTTCACAGGGTAAAGGACTTGGGCCTTTAAGAGTTAATAAAGTGGCACTTCCACCCCCACCATCTCTACTTTTCCCATATACAGTACTAGTACGACCGCATACCAATGTAGAACCATCCCCTGTCCTCTTGCCATTTGGGGGTTTTCCAACACAATGGAATATGAGTAGTCCTCATGTAGGCTTTATTGCCAGCAGATTAAGTAAATAAATATTTAAAAAACGTTAGGACAAAAAACGTTGGGACCCTTGTACGAGGCATCAAAAAACGTTAAGAAACTTTTAAATCTAAAGAAAGGTAGAAACATTAAAAAAAAGATTGAACTGTCAATTTTATGCCTGCAGAAGCCAGCAGGCCCAAGCAAAGTGTGGGCTGGGCATTGAGCAAGTCAGCGAGCAGAGGGAAGACGAGCTTGGCTGCCAAACAATCCACCCAGAATAGAGAGAGATTGCCCAAGCCTCTGCAGAAGCAGCTTTCAACAGCGTCCGCAAGGCGCCGGCCGCCTTTGGTAATTAGCACTCTCAAACCTCAAAGTGCCGGCACTAAATTTAGCACATTCTCCACCCAAAGAAACACTACTTTACTGCCCAAACGTGACATCTCTACCCAGAAGTGGGGGGAGACGGAGACCAGTAGCACGGTGTTTGCTACATTTGAAATCTGCTTTAGCACATCCCGCAATACCGCATTGTTTGCAGCTCCTGTAGTTTAAAATTTTCAAATAATCCTCGTTTGGGACCACAGACTATTCCTCCCCATCAGCGTGCGAATGCACATGTTCCGCTTATTTCGACCCTCTCATAAATAGCTTGTTAAATAATGTTTTCCCCTAACATAACGGAATCTTGCAATTGCACGGACCTTTCCGTGCTGAATGCGGAGGTTTGCGCACCTTACATGCGTCCATGTCAGCATTTCAGTAGCGCTGGTGCTACGGTCGCTTTGCACTAAGGAAACCTTACCCATACCCGAGCGTTTAACCCCTGAACAGCCCTCAAGCTACGGGACCGTATTTTTTGAAAATATCCTCACAATTGAACTGCTGAATAACGTGTTTTGCCAAATCAGTATACAGTGATCATATGGGCACAGAGGGTGTTTGGGATGTTTAAGGGTTAAGGGTCTAGGATACTTCATGGTCTCAAAAGATTCAAGGAAAAAATTCATAAGGTTAGCCTTTCAACAAGCTATTCTGAAGCATCATTTTTTTGGGAAAAAATATTGTAGAATATTTTATATTAAAGGGTAAAGTTGCATCTCATAGGGTCCGTAAACGCAATTCTAAACTACCCTTGAAATTGCTTGGATGTGTTCCTATAATGGTACTTGACAGTCCCAATCCCAACCCTCCCAAAGCAGCTTAGCAACTAACATGTGGCAAAATTTGCTTGTGCAAGAAGCATTCCTTGTTTCACTTTGGGTTCATTAGTGTACCGTGAAACCCTAAAGTTTAGGGTGCAAAATTGAGTGCCCCTTGGGATTGGGTGTGTTTACCTTAGGAGTCAAGGTCATGAAAACTTGGGATTGTTTCAACCAAAAAATTAGCCCAAATGGTCTCAAGAATAGCCCCAAACACCCATTATAACATGGGTACAATAGGTTTAGGTTCCCGTTGTTTCAACAAAAGCAACAATTTGATTCAAAGTAAATCTTAGTATAAACTATTTTATGCATGTACCCCTCTCTCCCATGTTGGTCCTCCGGTAAAAGGACTTAGTGTTAACCACTTTATGCATGTACCCCTCTCTCCCCTTTTGATTGGTCATTGGAAGTTACACCACAACACTCTCTCTTTAAAATGAGCGACTTCATTGGAATCCTAAGCCGTACACACACATATAGATAGATAGATGGGAGCTCATCTCCTTTTGTGTAAAGACCTGAAGGTCAAAAACTGAGGCCTTTAGTGCAAAAAATAAAAATTTCATAAGAAATGGGATAAAAAAAGGGGCATTGAAAATCCTAATCGGAAACAATTTCCAATCATGTAACCCTTTAATGACCACACCCATTTTCACAAAATCCACTAAAAACAAGGGATGTAAGCTTAGATGTGCAATTAACTCAAATATGGACCCATTTTCAGTAATCCAACCGTACAAATGGGAAGTACACCTTGTTTACTTTAAAGCACCAAAGTTTTAGCTAGATCTACTGTTGAAGGTGAAACATTATAATGATTGAGCAAGCCATATGCGGAAAATCTATAATGTTTCATGCTTGTGTGGTTTTGAATGTTACCGCTTCATGCAAGCTTTGATTGAGAAGAGTCCTACATTTCTAGAAAGTAGGGATTCCCACCTTTCCAACAAGACTAGTTTCATTCAAAATAGACAAAAATAGAAATCACAAGGTGTAGCTAAGTGGACAAAAAGGGTAAAAAATCCCATTTTCTTTACTACCCTAAAACAATTCTACAAGAAATTTGATAATTGTTATGGAAAATCCAATCGGTGAAAGCAATCAAGAATAGGCCTTAAATGTAGGATGACATATTTTAAAGCCAAAATGACAACACCATTTTAGTAGATTTTCAAATACTACAATTATACTACTACCGTACAGGAAAACAATACAAGCATATTTCTTAAGCAATTTGAATTTTTTAGAATTGTGCAATTGAAATTTGACATTCTTCTTGGATGTTTGATGTATTGTGTTGTTGCTTTGATTCATCTTTGACAAAAAATGGATATGTATTTTGAAGCCATGCCATATAAACACCATTATTTATCAACTCACATACCCAATTGCATTATTATTATTTTAGATGGATGCAAAATTCTTGTGATCACATGCATACTTCAAATCCAAATTCCAAATTATTGAGCAATTTCAACCTACAGGCCAAAAACCACTCCCAGCGACCAAAATATGGTCGCGTGGTCCTTAAAGGGTTAAGAGGAAAAGATACAGGGGCAGAAATAACAAACATAGTTGTCGGATGCCCATTTCAACAATTTTGGACTACGTAGGTTCTTATCTCAATATTTTGCTTATTATATTTCTAAATTACATTCAACTAACTATTAACTATAAAGCCAAATTAAGACTACATGACCATGGTAACGAAGCGTCATGGTAACCGAGGGATTATGATGTTGTACACATCTTATAAAAGTAAACTCTCTACACATGAATTGGACCCACTTTCAAAAAATCTCCAAAAAATGCAGTTCATATGAACCACAAATTAGCAAAAACGTTCAAATTCTTTGCCCTTTACAACATAGTTTTTTATATGTAT